>JXCR01060117.1:320211-403803 GCA_002079205.1 Phalaenopsis hybrid cultivar
GGTCGTCTTTAAGAGTCCTTAATTTTCATTTCCAATTAAGTGTTATTTTGGTTGTTAAGACGAATCTCAACAAATTATTTTGAACTATAACTAATGCTATGATAAGTCAACACCCCCTACTACCTTAAACCACTAAAATTGCTTTTATCTTATCATCTCATGCGTACAATTTACCCTTCATTATACATGTGAAATTCACATAAACTATTTTAAATAACAATATCCTCAAAAGAAATCACCTCAATTATTCAATTAATATAATCATTCCTTAAACTATACTTCCTAATTTTATCACACATTCATCTTGACATTCTTAAATAGGTCACACTCAACTAATATATAATTGATTTTTTAATCTCCAGGACTCAAGTACATACAAAATTGACATGTTAATTGTAATTTTCTAAAATTAAATTNTACTAGATTATTTTATTAATTTATGCATTTATTTTAAATTATATTGAATATCAAATTAAGTAATAGTAAGAAGAAAAATGTAGTGAATGAAGAATATTTTAAAGTTACATATGATATGATAAAAGTAAGGACGAGGCCACTATGGATCTCGAATCTCATGAAATATTTAAATTTAAAATAAATGTTTATTTAGAAAAATAAATTTCAAACTTATTTTATATTAATATTTAAGATTAAGATTTGTGATTTATGAGTTCAAAATAATAAATCAAATCAACGTGCCAAACATATTTATCATATAAATTATTTTTAATTTTGAGTTTTTTTTTCTTGGGGCTTGCGCCTCTCGAGGTTTAAACACCTCGATTTTTTTTTTTTTTTTGCCTTTTTAAAGTGTGTCTGTTATGTCCATTTTTTTATTAAATATTTAAATCATACTTAACTAGCGAAGTTCTAAGTCGAATTGTTTCACATAAAGATATAAAGATATCAAATGAGGAATAAATATCAAAAGAGACTTTTTCCAAATACAATAACAACAACAACAAAGTCTTAATCCCACTACGTGGGTCGGCTACATGAATCCTTTTTATCCATTACATCCTATTTAGTGTCATAATTTCATTTAGTTCTAATACATTAAGATCATTAAGAAACTTTTTCCAAATGCTAAAGAAAAATAATTTGTCAATTTGGAATTCTCCATTGGATTTAGTGGTGCTTTTGTGCATCATGACTCCATAGCTTTAAGTAATATTATTAATGTAAAGCAATACGGATAATTTATGTAGCAAGTTATTCACTATTGTAAAGTTTAGTTTTAAAAATATTGGCACAACCGCATGCATCTTCTTTCTGTGAAAAGAACTGGAGTACATATTCATTTATTGATTCACTTCAGAGAACTGAAATCACTCCTCAACAAGAAAAAGATTTAGAATTTGTGCATACTAATTTTCATCTTATATCTCTAAGGGCCCTAAAATACAATCAAAGGGAGAAAAATTATGAGATGCTTGTGGAGATATATTAATTACAATTGATGATATTATAATAATGAAAATTATTAATCTCTCTCTTGATAAGTCATCCTTAAAAACCTTTTTTTTTTCAGAATGATGGTGAATGTGCCATTAAAAAAAGCAATGGAGTTAACAATTAATCACAACCCTATTATTAAATGCATTAAATCCAATTATTGATAACCATATTACTATATTTTGCTTCATTATATTAAAGGTCATTGCCATTAAATTTTGTCTTCTTTTTTTATATTTTGAATGTAATACTGATATTGCCAAAATAATTTTTATTATTATAATTTTTTATTAATGATTACATATTTTATTTTGTAAAATCTTTAATAGAGGATAGTGAAAAATATATATTTATATNGAATGTAATACTGATATTGCCAAAATAATTTTTATTATTACAAATTTTTATTAATGATTACATATTTTATTTTGTAAAATCTTTAATAGAGGATAGTGAAAAATATATATTTATATTAATAATTTATTAGTATAAAATGAATTCATGATGTCATGTCATACTTGTTGCAATTATCCCATGTCGTCATATCCATGTCATTTTCTCATATATGTGAATGTCATTCATAAACTAAAGGGTGAATTTAAGCACCTCAAAAAGTTGACAGTAATCACATTTGTTCTCATATGGTTCGCAAAGCCTATTGGTGATCAAAATTCATTCATTCTAAAAAGGTTGTCAAAGGAAAAGAGTCAAAGTAGCAGATCAAAATAATGTTAGGAAAGATAGAGACTTTATAGAACATTGGGAATTAATTGGGATATGTCTATCGAAAGGAGAAAAAAGTATTTGATGCAAATGGATAGTTAAGAACAAAGAAAGAACCGAAGGTGAAGATGGTGGATTAGACACCAAGCATGACTGCAAAGAAATATGGGTAAAAAAAAGTATGATTTTCTAACCATTATAAAGAATAGCTTCATGTGTACTTTCTTAGTAGTGGTTGTTTTAACTATTATTAAGCTAACTCTACACGTACTTTCATAGTAGTGGTTGTAGCGTAGAATTTGGAGTTAAAAGAGTTGGACGTATAAAAAACTTTTCACAACAGAATTAGATGCAGGGATACCATTGCCAGATATAAAGATCAAGTGTATCTACTCAAAATGTCTCCATATGCTCAGCAACAATCTACCAAGCAATGGCAGATTAAATAGATAGTTTCATGATTAGACATAAATTTAGAAACAACATACTTGACATTGATGTGCATCAAAAAGAAGAAAGTTGATTTGAGTGCAGCTTTGGAATGAAAAATGTTGATGCTGCTAAGAAGATTTTGGGGATGAACAATCAACATTATAATAGAAGTCCTACTAAATGATCGCCACATGTTATGGCATAGCCTGAATCAATTTCCAAAGATACAATTGGATCCTCATTGAATCATTGTACATTAACATATGAGTTGATTTTAGATCGAGAAGTCATTGAATAATCAAATCTTCGGTATAGATGTGGTAACTTGTATAGGATAAAACCACATCTTAGATGCCGATGTAGGCATTCCCTCAACACTGGTTTTAAAGGGATCCCAAACTAGCATTAAGTTGGAAGCATCCTTCTTGTTGCTTTCAATTTTGCACTACCCAAAAAAAAAAAAAAAGTTTTTATTTAAAAAAAAAACGTTTTCTTTTATGCCCCATAGTTCATTATGGGGTTTGAGATCTTTTTGAAAGTGACACAGCTTTATTTATTATGCAAATTCCATGAAAAAAAAAGTAGAATGTAGAATGAAGAGGACTAATTTCAATGAAAACTTTGTTTATAGACTAATCCACGAGCACAACTTTATTGGAAAACCACGAAAGCTGTCCACAGTAAAAACTCAATAGATAACTTTTCATGCAGGTTGTCCACATTCAGATTTGAAAAATGAAACAACTTCTAGAGAGTCTTTTGGGCCAAAGTATATTGGTGAGGTTAAGAAGAGCACATTTACCTGTGTTATAAACCAAAGACCAAGGAAAATTCATCAATTGATGGTTAAAATTGGGTTGCCATGGAAGAGCAACATCTTTGGCAAGGCCCTATGAAGGGGGTTCGCATCCCAAGATATTGAAGATTACCAAAAGACATACTAGAGACTAACAAAGGTAGTAGAAGTAAGCGACTTTTGGGTTGTCTTTAACAACTCAGGTACTAGAAGAGTAGGCAAATTGAGTTTCAAGTGAGAAATCGATGCAACTACAGTAAAGATAAACTATGTTGGTCTGCCCAATATTGCATTGTAAATGAACTCCAATTTGATCATATCACATATCCGATGCTGTCTGTGGCTGATCAAGGGTGACAGACAAAAAGATGATGCCTTTACGCTTCATTAAATGATTATTGAAGCCATAAAAAGCACTAGCTATGTGCCTTAGTTTTAATTTTGGAAGGCCGACGTTGAGAAATGTTGAATCGAGAAGAATACGATAGAGCTCCCACTATCTATCAGAGAATCTTCTTAAACATGTTTTCCCAATCCACCATTGCTAACCAGTAAATCTTATTTTGTAGCTTGCACCCCTTTGAGATCAGAGTCAATAAAAATAAATGAATTATCAGAGTTTTTTTTTTTTTTTTGTCAGCTCTATGGGAGTAATAAGACTAAAGCTCGAGAGGAGGGAACTTCCAACAATAGTTTTGATATCACCGTCATTTGTTTCCCTCCTAATGTGGGTCTTGCTGCGAAACAAAACAATCTTTATGTAGGTGTTTTGATATTGGAAAAACCCATATTGATAGCCTAGTGGAGACTACTCTAAATCATTTCCCTATTTCGATGACATGACTCAATGGCATGTCGGCATCTACAAATAGAAATCAAAATAATAAGTCTAGATTTTCAAGTTTAGCATGAAAGAATTAAGGCACTTAGCAACCTATCATATTATATAACCAATGAAGCATTAGAATTAGAAATATTGAGCAGCATGTAATCCAGCTCATGAATTCACTTCCTATCTTGATGTTGTTAGAAATAATCTGATTTTCGATTGCCCATTTTTCAGCAAAGTTAAAACTAAATCAATCAGTCTTCTATTTTGCTGAAGTTTTGAGAGAATTGCTAGCTCATAAGTAGCAATTTCGGCCTTATCATATTGGGCGAGTTCTACATAAATGAGTCATTTCACGCATTAAAGCCAAATAACATGGTACAAGGTGAAGCCTATCAAGAAAGATTCCCATGAGTTCCAAATTGACTCTTAAAATTTTTCATGCCCAAGTTAAGAATCTGAGAAAATGGGTCTTAAGAGATATTCATTTTGATGGATGTTAGAAAAATAGAAAAAAACCTTGCTAGTTCATATTAATAATGAATAAGTCAGCAAAGAGCCTAAGCAGCTTAACGAAGGTGTTAGGAATAAAATATTATTTGATTCATTCCCTTAAGTATAGCAAGGAAAAGTTGATAGATAAGCAATTTTGTGTCTTTATAAATATGCAAAATAGTTTGATGATGGTCTACGTACTTGTAATAATTAGTGAAAAACATTAAAAGTCCATAATAAGTATCTTGATCTCCAAAAAGAATAAGATGACCTAATATGGCTGCTAAAAATAAAAAGCCTAACAAATGACCAATGAAGAACTCTTCTTCAATGAGGAAAACACAAAAGGCCATAATTTCATATAGTTATTTTTTATCTCCCATACTAGCTGAAATGTTAGGAATCTTATATTTCATTTGATGCAGATATGTTTGATAAATAATATCAAGTAAATCAACAACTCATGACTGTGGTTGAAAAATTGGTGGAACCTTCATCAAAATTGCAATAATACCGCAAGGGTGTTACTGAAAAGATTCCCAATGCACACAAAGTTGATAAAAAAAAGTGTTGTCATAAGCATTAAAATGTGGTGGTCCTACTTGACATAATTTCAAGACCAAAAGTATGAGTGCCTCCCTCGATTATGTTTTTAACCTAATAAGAGGTAGAGGTGCTAATGAATGGTTTCTAAAAGGTCAATATGTTCGCCCCAAAGAATATTTCCTTTAAAAGACACTCTGACACTTAAGTCAGCTAACTCTGAAGAAAATGATAGAAATGATACAACAGATCCTTCACAAAGGAATGAAAGGTTTCCAAATCATTTTTACCTTCATCATTCAAGTAATCATAATTATTTGGATAGAGAGAAAATCTGTTATTGTAATAAGCAAATGGTAGAAATAAAAGATACTTTATTTTTAAGAATTGAGTTAGATATAAATTGTGTTTAAATTAGGTCTTTTCAGTCAGTAGTTAACCAAAAGACTATTGATGGAAAACCAATACATTTAAAATTAGCGATGAACCATTATTCCTCTAAAAACAATGGATAAATAGATAAAAGCTTTAAGATTAGTGTTGGATATGATTTGATATGGATAGTGGAATCCCAGTAGAAGACTTAACATTTTGATAACCTTAATCTTGACCGAATGAATATCAAATGCCTTGACACAATTTAATAGTGTAAGTTTAGAAGAAATGTTGCCTTCTTCAACTGCTATTACACAAAATCACAAGACAACAAATTTTTTACTTCTTAATCAAATGGTCTAGCATTAATCTTCAATCAATAAACTTTTTTGGGAAATATAAAAAGCCAAAATTTTTCTTAGTAAGGAAATCAACTATAAAAGGGTTTCCGGAAAAAAAAAAAGAATATTCAAAAGAATATCATTAAGTACCCCACTTGTCTTTCATTTGTGCATCAAAGAAGAATTATGATGCGACTTCTTGCTATTGAATAGTTACACTAATTAATAATTGGCCTTCCCTCTCAACATGGATTAAGCACAATGAACAAGTGTGCCTTCATAATGAATAATCCTACATTTCTAATGAACATGGAATCCCACATTGATTATTTTTTCTAAATAGAATTAATCTTTATGTTGTGCAGAAAATATTATTAAGTAGAGCAAGTGCCTTCCAAGTATATCAATACCAAAAGGATCATAATGACCTACAAACCATCAAATTACATCTATCATTCCATTTTATTCGAATCCCATCTAAAGCACTCTTAACAACTAGCAATTTTATTTTTGGTGCCCATTATAAGATAAATATACAACCCATACCAATCATCATTAAAGGACATAATAAACATCTTCGAAAGACATAATAAACATATTCATTAATGATCATCATCACCATTAGCCATGTCCCAACAATTTGAGGTCGGCTTTACAATTTGTGGTCGTCTTTAATAGTCCTTAATTTTCATTTCCAATTAAGTGTTATTTTGGTTGTTAAGACGACTCTCAACAAATTATTTTGAACTATAACTAATGCTATGATAAGTCAACACCCCCTACTACCTTAAACCACTAAAATTGCTTTTATCTTATCATCTCATGCGTACAATTTACCCTTCATTATAAATGTGAAATTCACATAAACTATTTTAAATAAAAATATCCTCAAAAGAAATCACCTCAGTTATTCAATTAATATAATCATTCTTTGAACTATACTTTCTAATTTTATCACACATTCATCTTGACATTCTTAAATAGGTCACACTCAACTAATATATAAATGATTTTTTAATCTCCAGGACTCAAGTACATACAAAATTGACATGTTAATTGTAATTTTCTAAAATTAAATTTCANATGCTCTAAGCATCATCTTTTTTTTAAGATCGACTATAAAATTAAAAATATAGAGATGTTATAGGAAAAATAATACTTGATTTCATAGTGATATACTCTTCACATTACATAAAAAAAAAATCCAAAATTTACATACCTTGAGATCCACTGAAAACATTTCCAGGAACCTTTAAAATGGCTTTAATGTTAAACTAAACATGTCAAACAATTGATATCTTTCGAAGGGCATTTACATACATACCACATAATTCTTATATATTTATATATCTAATGTAAAGTTGTGGAAGAAGATACATGGCATATATATTTTGAATGTGCTTTCTCTTTAAATGTATGGAATATACTCGACATACATTTTGGTATTTCATGGTTGCATAGGGGCATTTTAAGCAACTATTTGTAGCAATGAAAGGATTTTGATGATAAGGGTGGGGGGTTTACCCTTCCTTTATTGGTCCTTTGGTTTATTTGGACCTCGAGAAACAGCTTTAAATACAACTCTTCTCCCCCCACTGCATCTATGACTAACTCTTATGTGATGGCTTATTACACTAAGGTACTGCGGGAATCCTAGTTTGCTTGGCAGGTCTCTTTGGTTTTGCAGCAAGCCTGGTTGTGTCTCCCTGCTTTTGGTTTCTGCTTTCTGCTCTGTTTCTGTTCTCACGGCTTCCACTGATTGCTACTGTTTTTGGATCTCTTTGGTTTACGCTCCAGAGTCTCAAAGATCTTTTGTTTGCTCGTGAGAGTGCTTTTGGAGAATTATTACTCGACTGAAGACATTTTTTGTACATCCTTTTTCTCTTTACATGTTTAGTAATACAGGAACACGGGTTTATTTATTTTTGGGTTTTTAATCTTTCATTTTGGGTGTACCTGTATTTTTGGAGATTTCTTTTAGTGTGCGTTGTACTGTAGGGAGAGAAACCCCTAGGGGTGTGCTGCAAATGTATTTTTTTGCTTTTATTGATGGGGATCCTCCCCCTCCAATTCTTGTACCTTTTCTTTTAGTTAATGCATAGGGAGCCACCGTTGTTCTTTCCCATACATATATATAAGACCTAAACTTTCATATTTGCATGCATAGCGCACAAATCTTTAATATCTAATAAAAAAATACCATTATTACTTACTTTTTAAAAGTGAAATACCCATTTTCATGCAAAGGTTTGTGGCACTAAAATGATATAAATATAAATATTAACTTTAGGTTTTAGATATGTAAATACATAAGAAGTGTGTTGTAGGCATGTAAATCTCCATATATTTTAATATATTTGCCTCCACAACTCAAATATAAATTTTTTATTCCCACATTCACTTGTTGCGTTATGATAGTTAGGCTTAAGTTTATCCGAAAATGTTTCAATGTCAAACAAATCTTCCTTATAATGAACAATGTCCATTGCTCGTCGATCTTACTTCAACGAAGCAAAAATACCATATTTAAAATCTGTTAATAATCATTTCTTGAAATATTATTTTAATTTACATGAAAATTGAGCCCTAATTTATGGTATGAAAGGTTGAGCCCTACTAAATCCTTGTTCACTCGGAAGAATAAAGTATTGCTCAATAAGCTAATTTCACATTTTGAATTATTATTTAGAAAGAAACTAAATAGCAAACAAGTCTACTGTAATAAACTAGTCAAACTTCGTAATGAAAAAAAGTTCACTGCCTTCCAAAGAAGAAAATAAACTATTTTCTCAATAATTTTTAAAAACTTGAACAAAATATTTTGCCTTCTACTTGGTCTCTTCATTGCTCATTCATCTCAAATGTTCCACTCATGAAGAGGAATATTCCTAAAAAATTTTGAAAGCATTAGTTCTCATTTTCCTGGGGATCCACTTAGAGCAATNTAGCTATTATCCTTCCTTCCATATAATTTGATACAAATTTTATTTACTTATCTTATGGTGTTTTTTTTGTACATTATTATCATATTTAAAACACCAACTCTCGCCGTTTATCTTAACTATAATATATGACAACATTTTACTATAATCAATTGTCACACTATCCTTCTACTTAAGCCNGAGCTATTATCCTTCCTTCCAGATAATTTGATACAAATTTTATTTACTTATCTTATGGTGTTTTTTTTTGTACATTGTTATCATATTTAAAACACCAACTCTCGTCGTTTATCTTAACTATAATATATGACAACATTTTACTATAATCAATTGTCACACTATCCTTCTACTTAAGCCACATATCAACCTTAAATTCACATTTTTATCCATAATTTTTTTTTTTTTGGGGACTAACAATTTAATCCATTTAACATAAATAGTCTCTTTACATCCATATAACCTAAGGCCTTTCTCCATTCAACCATCTTATCTAGCTTTAAAAGTAATATCATCATCTACGTCCATATTATTATATATACCAAATCCATTACACTTAAATGTATAGCAATTGGGAATTATTAAATCTCAAGGTAAAGACACATAAGAATAAATTTAGTTTATGGTAATATTAATTGATAATGGTAACATCACACCACTAAAATAACAAAAAATATACTCACTCTTAAGTTAATTAATCTCAATTTTTTTTTATCTTCAACATATTCTCATTGCTATAACTTTTTACTTCAATAAATGCCACAGTAGTTAAAATTTGTCATCTCAAGGCACTTCAATTTGAATATACATTACAAAAAATCTCTATAAATAAATAAAAAAAAGATATGGAGTTCATATTGATCCTTTATTCTACTATATTTACGAAAATTGTGGTAACTCTACAACTGCTTCTAATATTTATTAATCCTATCATAAAAATCCTCAATTAACTTTTACAAACAATTGACACATTTTTTTAAGTGCATCAAATTGTTTCTATGTTAGCGAATAAAAATTTTCTCAACATCAATATAAATATATATGAAATTTCTTTTCGTGTTTTTTATATACTTCATTATTCATTGTCTTCGAACAAGAAAAGCTTTCATAAGGAATCTTCCAAAATGAGACTGAATCAAACTGAATCAATTCTCTTATTCTATCACAATAATTTTATGTATCATTACAGTCAGAAATATTATTATATAAATCATTCATTTGATTCCAAAATAATTACCATAATTTGAAAAATATCTGTCTAAATCATCGACACCATTTTGTTTCTCAATCATTTGATATCGTTAGTCTTAAGAAATTCAATAAAAAATTAGGTTGACTACATGACAAGAATATCAATCAAAACTTGTCAATCTCCATAGATTTCTCATCTTGTACGAAAGTTTTATCTTTATATGTCTCCTTTACAGCTAGCTCCACTTCACTTTTTTAATCAAGTTATAGTATGTCTCATTATTTTGTCATTNTAATAATTTTATGTATCATTACAGTCAGAAATATTACTATATAAATCATTCATTTGATTCCAAAATAATTACCATAATTTGAAAAATATCTATGTCTGAATCATCGACACCATTTTATTTCTCAATCATTTGATATCGTTAGTCTTAAGAAATTCAATAAAAAATTAGGTTGACTACATAACAAGAATATCAATCAAAACTTGTCAATCTCCATAGATTTCTCATCTTGTACGAAAGTTTTATCTTTATGTCTCCTTTACAGCTAGCTCCACTTCACTTTTTTAATCAAGTTATAGTATGTCTCATTATTTTGTCATTATTCTCATTGATTACTTCCTTAAAATTTTGAGTTAATAAATTCACAAAGTAGTACTTAAATGTTTCGTTGTTGGTTTCATCTTAAGCTAAAATATTGTTATCACCTTCTTTAGGCATCTAATCAGATCAAAAAAGACATTAAATCTCTTATCTCTTACCTTAGCAATTTTATATATCTAATTTTCACATTTCATAGTACTTACTTATCCAAGTATATAAACCTTCAGAATTAATAGATTTCCTTATCTCCGTATCTTTCTACAAGTCTTCTAACTTTCATATAATCCTTATAAACCTTGGGATAAAAATCTTCATTCAAAGATGATAAGTAGACAAATTAAGTAGAACATCAAGTCATCAATCAAGGCCAAAAAAGTTGCCTTTTTTTTTTATCAAGTCCTCTTAAAAATCACAATCTATGCCAACTTGCATCCTAAGTAGATGTCTCGGATTACACTCAATTATTTTTGGACTATTATTTTTTCTAACCACAATGAAACAACCTCCTTACAATATAACTAAATAAAATAAGAGCTCTAAGCCTCGACAATCTTTTCCACTAATTGTTTACTCATTGCATACTAGCATATANATCAAGTCCTCTTAAAAATCACAATCTATGCCGACTTGCATCCTAAGTAGATGTCTCATATTACACTCAATTATTTTTGGACTATTATTTTTTCTAATCACAATGAAACAACCTCCTCCTTATAAGATAAATAAATAAAATAAGAGCTCTAAGCCTCGACAATCTTTTCCACTAATTGTTTACTCATTGCATACTAGCATATATGATATCTTCTATAACTCTTTAGGAAAAAAAAGCATGTCCCCTTTTAGACATTGTTTATACCTCTGTGCACCAACATAGTCAAAATGAGAGTTTTATAGCCTCAATAATTTTTTTTCAACCTATTGCACAACTGTTGATTAACAGTACACAAGCCATATTTTGTCAATTTTTAAGAAAATATTTTATNGCATTGTTTATACCTCCGTGCACCAACATAGTCAAAATGAGAGTTTTATAGCCTCAAAAAATTATCAACCTATTGCACAACTGTTGATTAACAGTACACAAGCCATATTTTGTCAATTTTTAAGAAAATATTTTATTTCCTTGGCATGTTTTTTACCTACCTAATCCATAAACAAGTACATTTACTAACATTAGCTCTATTTCAAGAGTCACTTATGATTGTTATGCTAATCTTATTATGAGATTTAGTTCAACTAAGGCCATAATAGCAACGTTTAAAAGAGTAAAAATTTCTCACTATTATAATTACGCTAGGCCATAAAAATTCTTTTGNTTTGATAAGCCTAATAAAGTTGGTAATTATATATGACTAAACTAGCCCTCTCTAATTCAAATAAGAGCCCCAAAATTCAATTCATATAGAGCAAGCATAATCGTTCAAGTTGTTGCCTTCCTAAATATAACCCCATTCGCTATGATGTCGCTTAAAGGAGTTGTCCANAAAGCAAAGATATATAAAGATAAAAACCAAAAATCTACCAACAAGCGCAAAGGTGCTAGAGACGTCCCACTTTAATTCTTCCTCTTCCTCTAGTTCTCGGAAGGAAGCTAGCTAACAAATTGAAAAGGTGCGTACCATCACCCGAAGTAACCAAAGTATTATCCATTAGATTTATGAGCTCAAGTATGTCTCCATTCTTCTTCTTCCGCCTAGACGTGTAGACCTGCTATTCCTTATCCGAGAATTGACTCAATTGATCAATGGATTGGTCCAAAGGTGATCGGACAGATGTAGGACGTTGCACATCATGATTCCCCTAAGTCTGAGTAGCATTGACATCTTTCTGGACATGATGAGGTGGTAGTGAAGCAGCAGAGGTATTTTCACCTGTAATATTAATGATAGGCCCTAGGGTAGGCAGAGTCTGAAGAATCTCCCTCACCTCCACGATAAGAGGTTCCAAAGCGGCGGAGCTACAACAATGTGTGGAGACTGAATGGTTGATATATTGCCTGTGGGAATAGTGACATCTTCAGACGTATCCTTTTGATGATCGATAGTGTCAATAAATTGAAACTAATCAAGAGGAGTTGGAATCACTATCTCTAGTGGAGCACTTTATTTTTTTTTGTCTGAGATGGGGATGTAGATGATGACATTGAGAACTGGAGTGGCCAAACATACGACAGTCCACTCCAGTTCGAACAATACAAAGGAAATGGCTTAATCTCTACCTTCTGTCAACATCCATGATGTTGTGTGCTCAACCAAATTTTCTTAGAAGCGGAAGAATTAATGTCTCTTTCAATAAGTACTCTAGCTTCAGATAAACGGAAAATATTAAAAGTAAGAATATCCGTCTTGAGTGGCTTACCATAAGCTGAGTTAATAGAGTACAACACTTTTTGAGAAAAATAATGAAATTTCATATCAGAAGGCGAATCCAAAATGGAATGATTAGTGGTTCCATCTGTGGGTTATCAATCCAAATTATCCTTCTAGCAAATAAGCGTGTATAATCTTCTTCATTATTAATTTGAATGAGAATGTATCTCCCATCAAATAGTCTAATTTTTCACTTTCCAACAAGGTGCATAAGTTCAAATTCTTTGCGAATAAACTCCATTTTGGGATGATCATATGGAAATTTCCCAATCAAATTCAGACGACAGGAGGAAGCAAGTTGAATACATTCAACTTCTGTAAAAAAGATGGCAGACTTCCCATTTTTCCTACCAGGTTTCTTGATATCTTCCTCCCACTCAAACGAAGGAGGGAAAGAGTACGATTTAGGTGTACCTAAGACGTGGACACCAGTGAGGGCAGCTGCATACGATCTGTCTAAAGTCATCCTCAAAACAAAGGTGTACGTTAAGAAGAAAAAAAAGAGAAAAATGGCGTAAAGAAGCTGAAAAGGAGAACACCGGAAGTCGCACTGCAGAGGAGGAAGCGTAGATCGAAGAAGAAAAGGAGAGCACTGGGAGCCGCACTGCAGAGGAGCCGCGAGAGCTGCTCGCGAGACGGGACGCAGAACTTGCGAGACCGAAAGACAGCTGCAGACGCACCCGCGAGANATTGATAAGCCTAATAAAGTTGGTAAATATATTTGACTAAACTAGCCCTCTCTAATTCAATAAGAGCCCCAAAATTCAATTCATATGGAGCAAACATAATCGTTCAAGTTGTTGCCTTCCTAAATATAACCCCATTCGCTATGATGTCGCTTAAAGGAGTTGTCCATAGCTGCCTATTGTATCCACAGACATCACCACCATAAAATCCATTTCAACCATTGTTCTGAATTGACTTGCTAACACAATCATCACCATCAGGTTTGTCATTTAAGCCAACCACAAATACCTCCTCAAACTCATTGTTGCCTTGACCATTAGTCTTGACAATACTATAACATTTAGGGTTTATCATCACCACTTTGTCAAACTTACAATGATTGTCACCCCTAGTCTCATTGTAGTCTTCAACTTTAGACCTATCGTTGCTAGTATCTCAAAATAATTGTAACAACTACCTTCTAATCAAGTGCAGTCATCCCACCTCACCACCTTCAAATATGATACAACCATCACCACTTCCAAACATGTCAGGGTCACTATCCTTAGATCTATCATAACCACCATTTTCGGGTGCAAAAATCATCACGTTTGGACCAATAGTGGTCAATACCTTCAAGTCAGTCATTGCCCTTGGATTCTCTATCATAGATGACCCTTAATTAATCATTGTCACTATATAAATATTGAATACTACAACTGCTATCTATATTAGAAATTAACACTAATTGGTGTAATAACATTGTCTCCATGTTAACTATCATCGATGTTTAAAATTGCACAATTGAGTATTGAGGTACTTTTCGTTCATAAGGAGAGGTGTTAGCCTCAAATTTAAAAAATTGAGTAAATTAATCAATATTTTTTAAACTATAAAAATGTAAAATAAGAGATAATATATTAATATTCTAATTTACTAGCAAGTTAAAAAATAATATAATAACATTCTAACCAAGTACAAAGTAATTAATTTTGTAAAATTAGAAGTAACACGTTAATATCCCAACATCAAATTATAAAATAAAATGGGTTGTACAAACATTAAACTATTAAAGTAAGCTTAGATATTAAAATAAAATATTTAAACATCAAAACATAACAATCANGGCACGTTAAAAAATAATATAATAACATTCTAACCAAGTACAAAGTAATTAATTGTGTAAAATTAGAAGTAACACGTTAATATCCCAACATCAAATTATAAATAAAATGGGTTATACAAACATTAAACTATTAAAGTAAGCTTAGATATTAAAATAAAATATTTAAACATCAAAACATAACAATCAAAATAAGTTCAACATTTAACTTTCTATCTCTCATATTATTCCCCAATAACAAGAATACAGCAAATCAACATTTGAATTTTTATTTTAAAGCCCATATTACTTTCATCATCTAAATTGATTATAATTAAAATCATTGGCATAATAAATTGTTTATTTTGTGTCTTATCTTTCATCATATCTATATTTTCTCGTTCTTTACTATCTTAATCTCAGTTATTTTCTATTTCTAATGAATAATAATTAATAAAAATATTAATTAAAATAATAACTATGTTAACAATTAAAATTTTAACTACATAAATTTTTATCCTTTTTTTTATTTAGTGTGTGAGGTGTGAATGTTACTAGTTGAAATATATTAACACTACTTTTAATTTTGTTTATATGGATAGCCACAAAAATTTGAGCCATTTTTTAGGCGAGGCATGACGTGAGGGGCACCTCAGCCTAGATGAGCATTACATCTCACNGGTTGAAATATATTAACACTACTTTTAATTTTGTTTATATGGATAGCCACGAAAATTTGAGCCATTTTTTAGGCGAGGCATGACGTGAGGGGCACCTCAGCCTAGATGAGCATTACATCTCACCTTGGGACAATGAGGAGCAAGCCTCAATGCAGTTTTTTATGTAAAAAGTTGCACAATTTTAAATAAGGACTATCAACACTACAATGTTGTCACAATTACCATAAATGTAGCCAGAAAGGCACCTTCCCACCACGTCAATTCTAATAAGACGTATGAGCTTTAATAACTGAAAAATTAAACAAATTAATGTTTACCATCAAGGCCAAGCCCCTTGGTTTTCCACTAGGTTTTGCACATGAAAANAGACTATCAACACTACAATGTTGTCACAATTACCATAAATGTAGCCACAAAGGCACCTTTCCACCACGTCAATTCTAATAAGAAGTATGAGCTTTAATAACTGAAAATTAAACAAATTAATGTTTACCATCAAGGCCAAGCCCCTTGGTTTTCCACTAGGTTTTGCACATGAAAATTGTATTCACTTCAATTTGTGTATGTTTAAAATGAGTAAATCTCTTATATTCTCCTAATTTATAAAATTTTCTTCAAACACAATGATAAATACACTTTCATATTTACATTTTCATCCAACTTAATAAGGCAAAAAAAAAAAATCACATTGCTAGAAGTACGGAGAGCTTTAATTTAAGTTATGTTTATCTTTTAAAATAATTTAGATATAATTANCTAATAAGGCAAAAAAAAAGTCACATTGCTAGAAGTACGGAGAGCTTTAATTTAAGTTATGTTTATCTTTTAAAATAATTTAGATATAATTATCATAACTAATTTGCTAAAATATTCATCTATAGATGAGCATGGTCATAGAAGCCTAACAATTTTATATATATTGTGGTGGCCGTTGAGGAGGAAGATGGAGGCCAACAATGAGCTAAGGAAAACCAATAATGAAGAAAAAATTAAAAATAAAAAAAGATATGTGAATTATTCTGCAAAACATTTGTTCTCTTTTATGATATATATATAGGAAATGAAAGGAAACACAATTACAATGAAAGGAAACAACATAGGAATCCAAATAATAGAAAATGGAAATACTAATAAAGAAAACACAATTAGCGAAATATATTCTTAAAAAAAAAAGAACTAATATATATATATATAAAAGCCCAAGGACTAATATATTAAAGAAGAAAAGGTACAGATAAGTTGTATGAGATGACTTAGAAGAAAGTTCAACTCACACAATACAACAAACACAAAAACCCAAAGAAGCAAAGATACATAAAGATAAAAAACCAAAATCTACCAACAGGCGCAAAGGTGCTAGAGACGTCTCACTTTAGTTCTTCCTCTGCCTCTAGTTCTCGGAAGGAAGCTAGCTAACAAATTGATAAGGTGCGTACCATTACCCGAAGTAACCAAAGTATCATCCATTAGATTTATGAGCCCAAGTATGTCTCCATTCTTCTTCTTCCGCCTAGACGTGTAGACCTGCTATTCCTTATCCGAGAATTAACTCAATTGATCAATGGATTGGTCCAAAGGTGATCAGACAGATGTAGGACGTTGCACATCATGATTCCCCTGAGTCTGAGTAGCATTGACATCTTTCTGGACATGATGAGGTGGTAGTGAAGCAGCAAAGGTATTTTCACCTGTAATATTAATGATAGGCCCTAGGGCAGGCAAAGTTTAAAGAATCTCCCTCACCTCCACGATAAAAGGTTCCAAAGCGGCGGAGCTACAGCAATGTGTGGAGACTGAATGGTTGATATATTGCTTGTGGGAATAGTGACATCTTCAGGCATATCCTTTTGATGATCGATAGTGTCAATAAATTGAAACTAATCAGGCAGAGTTGGAATCACTATCTCTAGTGGAGCACTTTATTGTTTTTGCTCTGAGATGGGGATGTAGATGATGACATTGAGAACTGGAGTGGCCAAACATACGACAGTCCACTCCAGTTCGAACAATACAAAGGAAATGGCTTAATCTCTACCTTCTGTCAACATCCATGATGTTGTATGCTCAACCAAATTTTCTTAGAAGCGGAAGAATTGATGTCTCTTTCAATAAGTACTCTAGCTTCAAATGAACGGAAAATATTAAAAGTAAGAATATCCGTCTTGAGTGGCTTACCATAAGCTGAGTTAATAGAGTACAACACTTTTTGAGAAAAATAATGAAATTTCAGACCAGAAGGCGAATTCAAACTGGAATGATTGGTGGTTCCATCTGTGGGTTAAAAATCACAGACCATTTCAGAATCTTCATTGTTCTGTTATCAATCCAAACTATCCTACTAGCAAATAAACGTGTATAATCTTCTTCATTATTAATTTGAATGAGAATATATCTCCCATCAAATAGTCTAATTTTTCACTTTCCAACAAGGTGCATAAGTTCAAATTCTTTACGAATAAGCTCCATTTTGGGATGATCATATAGAAATTTCTCAACCAAATTCAGACGACAGGAGGAAGCAAGTTGAATACCTTCAGCTTCTGTAAAAAAAATGGTAGGCTTCCCATTTTTCCTACCAGGTTTCTTGATATCTTCCTCCCACTCAAACGAAGGAGGGAAAGAGTACGATTTAGGTGTACCTAAGGCGTGGACACCAGTGAGGGCAGCTGCATATGATCTGTCTAAAGTCATCCTCAAAACAAAGGTGTGGCGTTAAGAAGAAAAAATGGGAAAAATGGGAAAAGGAGAACACTGGAAGTCGCACTGCAGAGGAGGAAGCATAGATTGAAGAAGAAAAGGAGAACATTGGGAGCCGCACTGCAGAGGAGCCGCGAGAGCTGCTCGTGAGACGGGACGCAGAACTTGCGAGACCGAAAGACAGCCGCAGACGCACCCGCGAGACGGGAAGACACGGAGTCACACCGCAGAGGAAGTCAAGAACTCCCGAGCCGGGAAAGCTCGCGAGAGGAGAAGGCCGCGTCGCAGATCGCGAGACGCGGGGAGACGACGCGAAACAGAAACAACGTCGTCGTAACAGTAGCTAGGTTCGCCATCAGACGAAACCCTAGCAAAGTCGAGCGAGAAGAAAGACGAAGCCATATGAGAGTTGCTCGCACACACACACACACACACACACAAACACACACACACACACACACACGTAGCAAGGAGTAATCCATGAAGAGAAGTGATAAATAAAATTCTTTTCTAAATTTCTACATGGTATCAAAGCCACAAACCTAATTCGTTTGAACGTCGCTCTTGCTTGAAGTCAATGGCGTCTCCGCTCGAAGCGAAGGCACTCGTACCCAGACACACAGTTGATGTCGTTTCCTGCTTGAAAGCGATAAGGTGCAGCCCTCACTCGCCTAGTCCAGTCAAATGAAGCCCTTGCTCGCTCATTCGGTTTGAACGANAAAATTTCTACATGGTATCAAAGCCACAAACCTAATTCGTTTGAACGTCGCTCTTGCCTGAAGTCAATGACGTCTCCGCTCGAAGCGAAGGCACTCGTACGCAGACACACAGTTGATGTCGTCTCCTGCTTGAAGGCGATAAGGTGCAGCCCTCACTCGCCTAGTCCAGTCAAATGAAGCCCTTGCTCGCTCATTCGGTTTGAACGAATCGATCAGCTCACCTCTTCTATCGCCGACTGACCCTGCGATTTTTATTTTTTCTCTTGTCGCGTGCAAGACTCACCCCTCCGACCCATTTCAGTCCGCCGACAACCATGATAAAGGTCACACATATGTATGTCGTCTCGTCTCACATTTTTATCGCTCTGTCATGAGGAGATTCTGTTGTCCGACCGCCTCACCGTCCGACTGCCAAGCCCCTCCGACAGCCATCCGGCCATCATTCAGCCTGCGACTTCTCCGCCAAACAGTTGCCCAGTCAAACGTCAGCTTCTGCCAAAACTGACCACTCCGCTCCTACCCGTAACCATGGAGGAAGGTTAAATCCATGGATGAATTACATATGTGCCATTTAATTCATATATATTAATAAATACATAAATATATATACATTCTAAAAGGGGTAATTATATGCATACCACCCAATCCTTTGATTTTACATATCTAACCCCAAAATTTTATTATTTTATTTGTTGGCCAACGCAAGCATGTAAGATTTACATGCATACCACTCAATTCTTATGTATGCCTCCACCAAACCATCCCTCGGTCAGCAAACTACCTCTTGTCCACCTACGCGCAGATCGCCTCCAGGCGACCACCAACTTTGGGCCAGCGACCTGCCTCCGAGTGACTATATGCCGACGACCGACCATCTCAAAATCAAGAAGATTTACATATATACTACTTGATTCTAATATTTATGTATTTACATGAATATCACTCAATTCAACTTTCGGCAAGCCATCCTCCGGCTAGCAATTACCTCCGACCGACCGTTGATCCAATCGCCCGCAGCCGACCGTTGATCCGTTTGCCTGCGGCCGACCGTTGATCCAATCGCCCGCAACCGATCGTTGATCTAATCGCCTGCGGCCGACCGTTGATCTAATCGCCTGCGGCCAACCGTTGATCTAATCGCCCGCAACCGACCGTTGATCTGTTCGCCTGCGGCCCACCGTTGATCTAATTGGCCCCAGCCGACCATGGAACCAATTGCCCCCGATCGACCGTTGATCCAATTGGCCCCAGTCGACCATCTGCTTCTAACAGATCACCTGTCTCTGGGCAGCAGTATGCTTGAGACCAGTCATCACAAATCAGGACGATTGAAATATCCAAGTGACCAAAAATTTTGGGCGATAATATTTCATTTTTTTATTAAACATCTATGTTTTCCTGAGTTCAATAGAGACTCGAGAAACTCGAATAGCTCACGGGTATTTGCATCTAAGCCGACACTTGAGAAATTCGAACTGACCGAGCGAAACAAAGTCTCCCCTTCGTGGCGACTGAATCAAAGACTTCCCTCCAGGGCGAACCAAACAAAGACTCCCCAGCGAATCAACAACTCCCCTTTGGGGCAAGGGAATCCAATATTCCCCTCCAGGACAAGCAAATCAACCAAAGCCAACATTCATCACTGAGAAATTATAACAAACGAATNGGCGACTGAATCAAAGACTTCCCTCCAGGGCGAGCCAAACAAAGACTCCCCAGCGAATCAACAACTCCGTGAATTCAATATTCCCCTCCAGGACAAGCAAATCAACCAAAGCCAACATTCATCACTGAGAAATTATAACAAACGAATAACTCGACAGAGGGAAAATGCCAAAACAAGGATGAAGCCAATAAAATCGATCAAAGGCCAGATCAATTAACTGACCTACAATGCAGATAAAAAATCTACTGAAAAAAGCCTCAAAGCACTTTGCAACTGAAGAAAACAGGGCGCTAAGAGATGTTGAAATCAAGGAGGCATAAGCATTACATTTGAATATTTGGCAATCAAAGTCTCTCATTCTTATCGCAGCTTTACTTCTAAAAAGTGAGAGGCTTAGGAGCATTTATTTATGCTCGAAAAATGCTGATGGTGGCATAAAAGGTCGACCGACAGGCCACACCGTCGGATGGACCTGCAATGAAAAAGTGTCAATGAAGATAGGTAACTCCCAAAAGTATAATGATTTGTAACTCTCAGGAGCATAATAACTTATAACTCTCAAAGCATAATAGTTTGTAACCCCTTAGAGTATAATGACTTGTAACTCCTATGAACATAATAATTTGTAACTCTCAGTAACATAATGATATGTAACTCCTAGAGGCAATGACATAATTTTCTAAATCCCCCTATGACCTATAAAAACGAGGATCTTTTTCATGTAGAGGAAGCCATTTGGCCTCTCCAGCCACTCCGAGAGCCCGGGGAACACCCCCACTTTGCCCCGTTGGGGGCAATCTTTGTGTCTCTCCCTCTTCTCCCTCTCTCCCTCTCTCTTCTCTCTCTCGGTCCCTGCGCTCTATGCCTTGAATACGATCAACATGATAAATCTGGATTCAACAATATAAAGGGTTATTTGACAATCATATAAAATCCTTCATTCCCATCACCTATCTTGGTTAATAGAAAGAGGCTTCTCAAAGTATAGTTCATAGTTCTTGTCTTCTTCTCTCACTTTATTATTGTTATTCACTCGGCCGCAACCTCCTTCTCAATCTCAACTCGAATTATCTACTCATCCAAATAATTATGTAACTCATTGAATTTCAAACTTCCTAAGTTAATAGATATGAAGCCACCATCCAAACACACACCAAAAAAACTATCCAATACTTGTCAAGTTGATCCTCACACCACTCATCATCACGACTATTATCAAATTACGTAATACCTCCAAGTTCTTAAACCAATATAGGTCACCTTAAAAACAAGGCTAGTCACTACATGCTACTAATGCTTCACCAATTCTTCAAAACAATAAATATATCATCGGAAAGGGAAGATTCAAACTCATATCTAGTGCGTCAAACAGCAACACTAGATAAGGGGTCATCTCCCAAGGATTTCATACAAGTCAAGATAAGAGATGAGAACTCCTGTAAACAAGGAGTACGGTTGGGTAAAACAAGAAAATACAAAAAGATCAATGAGTGGACACACCAAAAGAACAAAAAAAATCCCTAACTTCATGCATAGAATTACTGTGACTAAACTCATATATGAAGCTGCTTCTAAAGGTGGCGAATCTAACAATTGCACAGCTAATGCATTATGAAATTAAGTGCGAGTCACATAATGGAAGCCACAAGAGCATGATCCTTAAAAAATAAGTTTATAGCAACATCTCCTTTGGATCAAATGTGACCATAGCATATGGACTATCACCACCACTTTTATTTCAACCACAAAGAGCCAAGGAATCATTACTATTCTCCTCATCTACCATGACGACAACACCAATAGAAGCAACCATATTAACCCTACCGACATGAGAAATAGGCTCAGTAAACAATACACCTAAATCCATACTATATAATAACTGAATTGTTAGTCAGTCCACAAAGAAACACAAGCTAAGTCAGGTTGAGATTTAAATAGCTCATATTAACATGCTTAAAGTAGTTATAAGAACACAGCCTCCAAATGTGTACACCAACTCNTTTTTGCTGTTGATGTGATCTAGTATCGTATGATTTGGGAGGTGATAATCCTCTTTTAAGTGATCCCCTTTGACCAACAATCTAACTGATTTTGCATCTCTATTACCTGAATTTTTACTGGACGTTCTTAGAGGGAAAACTTCTAGATTTATTTGCTCAATAGATTAGTCACCATCCACTTCTTATGGTAAACTTGCTATAATTTTGTTGAATGTTCAAAATCTTTTGAATTCTATTTCATAAGTCCTCTTTTGGAAGCTCAACTATGCAGATGATTAAATCTTTTTTTTTTTAGCAGTCGTGTGCTCTCCAAATCTTATTGCCTTGGTTATTTTGATTTAAGACTTGAGTTGTTTAGAGATAAAGCATTTTTAATATATTTTCTTGAAGTATTTATTATTTTGAGGGTTCAGCTCCAGGACTTCTTAGGTGGTCTTCTTATTTTGACATTAAAGAAGAACCCTCAATTGTGCCAATTTTCCTTTCCTTCTTTCACCTTATAATTCATTTGGTACATCATGTTTTTTTCTCTTGCCCCGATTTATGGAAGTCCTTCGAGAATTAAGTATGCTACCACTTTTTTGCTTTTTTAACTTTTTGTGGTGTGGGTATTATGGGAGCTTGATGCTACATAAATTTGAGACATAGGTGTGGATTGGATCTAAACAGGAATGGCTATTGGCAACTTCCTTAATTTGAAATGTGCCAACTATTTGCTCCCATTGTAAATTGTTAGGTCTTGATAAATTTTTGTTATTTTGCAATGAATTTTAAATTATAGAGAGCTAGTGGTACATTCCTTAAAGACTGAATACGGAGTTGGTGTACACATTTGGAGGCTGTGTTCTTATAACTACTTTAAGCATGTTAATATGAGCTATTTAAATCCCAAGCTTGCCTGACTTAGCTTGTGTTTCTTTGTGGGCTGACTAACAATTCAGTTATTTTATAGTATGGATTTAGGTGTATTGTTTACTGAGCCTATTTCTCATGTTGGTAGGGTTAATATGGTTGCTTCTATTGGTGGTGTTGTCATGGTAGATGAGGAGAATAGTAATGATTCCTTGTCTCTTTGTGGTTGAAATAAAAGTGGTGGTGATAGTCCATGTGCTATGGTCACATTTGATCCAAAGGAGATGTTGCTATAAACTTACTTTTTAAGGATCATGCTCTTGTGGCTTCCATTTATGTGACTCGCACTTAATTTCATAATGCATTAGCTGTGCAATTGTTAGATTCGCCACCTTTAGAAGCAGCTTCACATATGAGTTTAGTCACAGTAATTCTATGCATGAAGTTAGGGATTCTTTTTGTTCTTTTGGTGTGTCCACTCATTGATCTTTTTGTATTTTCTTGTTTTACCCAACCGTACTCCTTGTTTACAGGAGTTCTCATCTCTTATCTTGACTTGTATGAAATCCTTGGGAGATGACCCCTTATCTAGTGTTGCTGTTTGACGCACTAGATATCAGTTTGAATCTTCCCTTTCCGATGATATATTTATTGTTTTGAAGAATTGGTGAAGCATTAGTAGCATGTAGTGACTAGCCTTGTTTTTAAGGTGACCTATATTGGTTTAAGAACTTGGAGGTATTACGTAATTTGATAATAGTCGTGATGATGAGTGGTGTGAGGATCAACTTGACAAGTATTGGATAGTTTTTTTGGTGTGTGTTTGGATGGTGGCTTCATATCTATTAACTTAGGAAGTTTGAAATTCAATGAGTTACATAATTATTTGGATGAGTAGATAATTCGAGTTGAGATTGAGAAGGAGGTTGCGGCCGAGTGAATAACAATAATAANGTTGCAGTTGTTTATGAAAAGATGATATTGCTCATGTATTGTTGTGATGTTTGTAAGATAATCATTTCAGCCTAAAACAAGACTTTCATTCATAATCCTCAAAAACACAAGTTCAAATATTACATCTAAAAATGAAATCTCACTTAACAGTGAATAACACAACAATCAAAATCAACAATGAAAAACATAAAAATAAGAATTAATATTATCAAAATATTAATTTTGAAATTCAAACGATAAATCCTACAAAACAACTTCTCCAAAGATACTCTCCTATCTGATGTAGAATCATAAAATTGATTCGTCTATCTAAAGAAGTCACGATCCGGATGCAGATGTCATCGAAAACCCACAAAAATGACAAACAATAACTCATAGATAAGGCATTAGTTCGAAAGTATCTCACGGTAGATTGAAGAAGATAGAGGATAAAGAAGAACAAAGATCAAATATACCTCATGCGGGATCTATCGAACTATCAAAGGTGAGGGTAGAGAAGCCACTCTTATGGTAGAATCTGGAAAGAGAGTGAGGGACGAAGAAGGGGCAACTAGAATTTTTACTCACGCCTAAAAAGCAGAAAGCAGGGTGAGGGGCACAACTTCAAATTAATAGTAAAATGCATCGTATTTTATCAACCACGGATGAAACAAAAAAATAAATGCCACAAAATGCGGCTCGAGCCAGTGTCGCAATTGCGCCATTCTCTCAAACAGACAGTAAATTGTAACTTCTTGAGACCGAGAACCGCTGACCCACAGCTACAAAAGAGTTGTTTCACATAATCGAGCACCTCAATGCCCAATTTTTATAGAATTCAAACAATGAAAAGCAAACTGCAATTAGATCTATCCCTTTTCCTTTTATCAATCCTTCAAACATTATTTGTATCCACTTGTTAAATGATACATTTTTATCCTTTGTTGTGCATGTCCAAATTCACTAAGTTTATCGTAAAATAACTTATACTTAATAGATGCTACACTAATTGTATCTCTAGTAAAATCATTTTTCAATTCATCATTCCTAATTTTACAACACATTACTTAACATTTTAATTCCTGCAACATTCAACTTAACTACCAACAATTTTTTTTACCAACACTCGAATTAATATAACACGATAAGCCTAATTATATTTTATAAAATTTATCTTTTACGTCTTCATAATATCCTTGCATCTATAAAACTTCTAAGTCACTTTCTCCATTTAAACACCAAATATTAATTTTATAAATTATAACCCCATTTATATTGAACACNTGATAAGCCTAATTATATTTTATAAAATTTATCTTTTACGTCTTCATAATATCCCTGCATCTATAAAATTTCTAAGTCACTTTCTCCATTTAAACACCAAATATTAATTTTATAAATTATAACCCCATTTATATTGAACACTTGGAACCATATAGCATAACAAACCTAATTATATTTTATAAAATTTATCATTAAATTTCCATAATATCCTCTCATCATATAAAATTCTTCATCCACTTCTTCATTAATCACATATGTTTAACTAATTCATGTCCCATCTATATCTATGTACTTTCGTAAAATATATCCAAAATTTTAAATCTATCACATCTAGGAGCCACTTTATCTTTTAAAAATAATAATTGATNGCCACTTCTTCATTAATCACATATGTTTAACTAATTCACATCCATCTATATCTATATACTTCCGTAAAATATATCCAAAATTTTAAATCTATCACATCTAGGAGCCACTTTATCTTTTAAAAATAATAATTGATAATTAATAACACATTTGATTCCACTTATTCTAAGCCTTTTACCATCTAACATTTTCTTCATTATTCTAACTTCTCATTAATTACAACTGTAGCCTTGCCGTTTAAACTTTGTCATCTACAAAAGAATAAACAAAGATACCTCACTTTAAATTTCATTCTAAGCACCATTAAACCAACATAAGAGATATGGACCTAAAACTAAGGAGTTAAACTCCACTATAATTCCCTGACTACTTGTATGACTTTAAACCCAGAGTATCACATTTCTCTAATTTACTCCCTCAATTACACACGATTGTTAAAAAAATTATCCTTTGGAACTAAATTAACATCAATTTTGTATGGTATCAATTTTATACCACAATTTCTATTCAAAGGACAATTTTGGATCAACTAAGTTGAGAAACTAAATTGAGGAAATTTGATACTCTAAATTAATACAAACTTGCCACATAAATAATCAGAGGAACTATTTTGAGATTTTAATCTCAAATTTGATCATCAATTTAATACTGCTATAACTTAAAACTTTTTAGTCACTCTATAACTCTATAACTACTACTATTAATCCATTCTCATCAAACATATCTTTAATGACATACTTTTGGTGCATACATCACCTTAGCAAAAAATCAATTATTATCATACTTAATAAAGTACATTTTTAAGATCATTAAAAATCATATTCATTATTTGTCAAAATAAAAATCAATTCCATAATTACTGTTTTAGAATTGAAATAAAATTAATTCTACAAAATTGATGTAATTTTCCTAAATATTTTTTTTCTATTAATCACTGTCATTACTTCATTGTATCACTCATTTGTTTTATTCCTGTAAAATTACCATAGTGGTGAACATCTATTTTGTTCTTAAATAATGATATCAAATGTTTCTTTTTAAATCCTTCTGCATTCTTTTAGTTTAAAAATTTCATTGAAAACTTTTAGAATCAATAAATCTCTGAATGTCAATATGATCTATACTTTTACCTTTGTGTATCTTATGCAAAGCTTGCGCCACTACATTTTTTAAATCAATCTATAATATATCTCAGTATTTTTTTTATTATGCACCTCTAAAATAGATTTCTTCTTAAAAATTCCAATTTATTCATTTCTTAATGCAGCATTTCTAGCTTTCTTTGACATCTTTATCTTCAAATAACATATCATCTTTTGCTAAAAATGAATCTGATCTGATCAAAATCTCTAAACATTCCTTTTTTCCCATGGCTATTTTATACATATTTATCATTTCTAAATACCAAGCCTATTATACAACTTATGAAAATCTGTAGCTTTTGTTTGTTTACCACCCTCTATATAAGACTTCTAGTCTTTTTTTCTAAAAAATCATTATCAACCTCAATAATATTTATATTTTCGTTTTTATAACAAGCACGTTTTTTTCCATTAATAATCTTTTGTACCACATCTATCACGAACTCTCCTAAAAGGTGTACTATCTATATTTAAACTCACTTAAAACTTCCCAAGAATCTTTGGTGGAACTAATCTTGCCATCTCTATTTGATCTGCCAAAACTAATAGACTCCAAGTTGTCAACCATCACGAAATATTAACAATAGCTCATTTAAATTTCACCATCTCATCCCAAAATAATTCTATTTCAATTTTTTTTATACCCATGCATGGCTATTACTTTAAATAATATTGTCAATTAGGTTAAAATATTTTGCAAAAATATTTTCTTTCCCTTCTAAGCAAAGGAAAACTATTTGTAATTCAATGGCTCCAAGTTTAAAAGTAAATACTTCCTTGAAGTATGTGTTGCAGTCNCCCCCTGACTACTTGTATGACTTTAAACCCAGAGTATCACATTTCTCTAATTTAGTCCCTCAATTACACACAATTGTTAAAAAAATTATCCTTTGGAACTAAATTAACATCAATTTTGTATGGTATCAACTTTATACCACAATTTCTATTCAAAGGACAATTTTGGTTCAACTAAGTTGAGAAACTAAATTAAGGAAATTTGATACTCTAAAATAAATAATCAGAGGAACTATTTTGAGATTTTAATCTCAAATTTGATCATCAATTTAATACTGCTATAACTTAAAACTTTTTAGTCACTCTATAACTACTACTATTAATCCATTCTCATCAAACATATCTTTAATGACATACTTTTGGTGCATACATCACCTTAGCAAAAAATCAATTATTATCATACTTAATAAAGTACATTTTTAAGATCATTAAAAATCATATTCATTATTTGTCAAAATAAAAATCAATTCCATAATTACTGTTTTAGAATTGAAATAAAATTAATTCTACAAAATTGATGTAATTTTCCTAAATATTTTTTTCTATTAATCACTGTCATTACTTCATTGTATCACTCATTTGTTTTATTCTGTAAAATTACCATAGTGTTGAACATCTATTTTGTTCTTAAATAATGATATCAAATGTTTCTTTTTAAATCCTTCTGCATTCTTTTAGTTTAAAAATTTCATTGAAAACTTTTAGAATCAAATCATATAAATATCATTCATAAATCTCTGAATATCAATATGATCTATACTTTTACCTTCGTGTATCTTATGCAAAGCTTGCGCCACTACATTTTTTAAATCACTCTATAATATATCTCAGTATTTTTTTTATTATGCACCTCTAAAATAGATTTCTTCTTAAAAATTCCAATTTATTCATTTCTTAATGCAGCATTTCTAGCTTTCTTTGACATCTTTATCTTCAAATAACATATCATCTTTTGCTAAAAATGAATCTGATCTGATCAAAATCTCTAAACATTCTTTTTTTCCCATGGCTATTTTATACATATTTATCATTTCTAAATACCAAGCCTATTATACAAATTATGAAAATCTGTAGCTTTTGTTTGTTTACCGCCCTCTATATAAGACTTCTAGACTTTTTTTCTAAAAATCATTATCAACCTCAATAATATTTATAATTTGGTTTTTATAACAAGCACGTTTTTTCCCATTAATAATCTTTTGTACCACATCTATCACGAACTCTCCTAAAAGGTGTACTATCTATATTTAAACTAACTTAAAACTTCCCAAGAATCTTTGGTGGAACTAATCTTTTCTTAATGCAGCATTTCTAGTTTTCTTTGACATCTTTATCTTCAAATAACATATCATCTTTTGCTAAAAATGAATCTGATCTGATCAAAATCTCTAAACATTCTTTTTTTCCCATGGCTATTTTATACATATTTATCATTTCTAAATACCAAGCCTATTATACAAATTATGAAAATCTGTAGCTTTTGTTTGTTTACCACCCTCTATATAAGACTTCTAGTCTTTTTTTCTAAAAATCATTATCAACCTCAATAATATTTATATTTTGGTTTTTATAACAAGCACTTTTTTTCCATTAATAATCTTTTGTACCACATCTATCACGAACTCTCCTAAAAGGTGTACTATCTATATTTAAACTCACTTAAAACTTCCCAAGAATCTTTGGTGGAACTAATCTTTTCTTAATGCAGCATTTCTAGTTTTCTTTGACATCTTTATCTTCAAATAACATATCATCTTTTGCTAAAAATGAATCTGATCTGATCAAAATCTCTAAACATTCTTTTTTTCCCATGGCTATTTTATACATATTTATCATTTCTAAATACCAAGCCTATTATACAAATTATGAAAATCTGTAGCTTTTGTTTGTTTACCACCCTCTATATAAGACTTCTAGTCTTTTTTTCTAAAAATCATTATCAACCTCAATAATATTTATATTTTGGTTTTTATAACAAGCACTTTTTTTCCATTAATAATCTTTTGTACCACATCTATCACGAACTCTCCTAAAAGGTGTACTATCTATATTTAAACTCACTTAAAACTTCCCAAGAATCTTTGGTGGAACTAATCTTACCATCTCTATTTGATCTGCCAAAACCAATAGACTCCAAGTTGTCAACCATCATGAAATATTAACAATAGCTCATTTAAATTTCACCATCTCATCCCAAAATAATTCTCTTTCAATTTTTTTTATACCCATGCATGGCTATTACTTTAAATAATATTGTCAATTAGGTTAAAATATTTTCTTTCCCTTCTAAGCTAAGGAAAACTATTTGTAATTCAATGGCTCCAAGTTTAAAAGTAAATACTTCCTTGAAGTATGTGTTGCAGTCATTCATGAGCCGAACCAAGCCGCTCTAGACTGGACCGGCCGAAAGCAACCTAGGCAGGTCGTGCTTTGTCGCATAAAGGGACGGAACTAGGGCTGTCAAAAAAGCTCGTTGTTCGTGAACAGTTCGTGTTCGGTTCGTCAATGAGTTCGTGTTCGATTCGTTCGATGAGTAAATGAGACGAACATGAACAAACTCTTTTCGTTCAGCTAGTTAAACGAACCAAACACGAACAGTGATGCGTTCGTTCGTGTTCGAATCGTTATTGTTCGAAATATAAAATAGTTTAAAATAATTATATATAAATAAATTTATGATATTTAAAAAAATTAAATTTTATAAATTATAATATATATAATAAATTAATAATAGTAATATACTAATATACTATATTAGCAATATACTAAAATAGATATTATATATTTATATAATATATGTTATATAATTAAAATAATATATTATTTATTAATATTAGGGATGTTTAACTGGCTCGTCGTTCGTGAACAACTCGTGTTCGACTCGTTCGTTAAGAAACGAACACGAATAATGACTTCACGAACAATTTCAAACACGAGCTTATTTCAAACAAACTAAATTTTAAACGAACCAAACACGAACATAAGCTCTGTTCGTTCGTGTTCGGTTCGTTTACACCCCTAGACAGAACAACCAGGGCGAGCAGCAGCACAAGAAAAGGAACAAGTGGGGTCAACTACGGCCATAATCGCATATTCAAAGAGGAGAAATTTGGGGAGTTTGGATGGAAAATGGAGAAGGAAAGTTTTTAAATGTTGTGGGTAAATTTTACTAAGGNAACCAGGGCGAGCCGCAGCACAAGAAAAGGAACAAGTGGGGTCAACTACGGCCATAATCGCATATTCAAAGAGAAGAAATTTGGGGAGTTTGGATGGAAAATGGAGAAGGAAAGTTTTTAAATGTTGTGGGTAAATTTTACTAAGGGGAAGAACCTAGGATTTATTTTCTTTATGCATGTTTTTGGGCTGCGGTGTTTTTTTCTTCTTCGTGTGGTATTCCTAGCGATGTATAGGGTTGTGGGACAACAAATCTACCTCTTGAATAGTAGATCAACTTTGTATGTTGCTTGTTTTTCTTTGTTTTTAGTAAAATCAGTCCTCGTTTGATTTTTCCACCTATCTATTTATGTTTCATNTTGCGATATTTTTTTCTTCTTCATGTGGTATTCCTAGCGATGTATAGGGTTGTGGGACAACAAATCTACCTCTCGAATAGTAGATCAACTTTGTATATTGCTTGTTTTTCTTTGTTTTTAGTAAAATCAGTCCTCGTTTGATTTTTCCACCTATCTATTTATGTTTCATCGTCATGTACTATTTGATTTTGGTCCCGAGGCATATCAAATTGGTATCAAAGCATAAATTTTCGTGGGATGGTAGCAAAGAAAGTTGATGTGCTAGGAGGTAAAGCAAATATGATCGTGAATGGAAGAAAGGTTCGATAGCATGGAGGACAGATTTTCTGCTATTGAAAGTCGGATGAATGATGGATTTGAAGGTATAGGAGAAATGCGATAGATGATGAAAAAGCTCATGGAGATGCAATCCACGGTCGCGTTGACCGCTCCAATTACAAACCCTAACCAAGGGTTAATCAGGGAATCTTTGATCAGGTCAAAAAGGAAAGAGATCGAGCGATGAGAGGACGAATAAGACATCAACTACATACAAGAGCGCCCCCTAGGACTCCGAGAGTTGGGGGAGTGGAGACTACGGCTGGAGGGGGGTGGACTGAAAATCAGAGAAGGGATGGTGGAAGGGGCACGAAAGATCACGATAGAGGACGGAGGGAATCGGGAGTGAGATATGCCTATGATTGAATGAGGGAGTTCCACCCTAGAAAGATGAGGGTAAATGTCGGAGGAAGAGGAGGTTGGGGGTGGAGATGCAAGGTTCAAAAAACTACAGAAGCCAATCTTTAAAGGCGATGATGCACAAGGATGGGTGTATTGAGTGGAGCGATATTTTGCAATCAATGGGCTGACTAGGAAAGAGAAGCTCATGGCAGCGGGATTATGCATGGAGGGAAGGCTTTAGCGTGGTTTTAGTGGATGGAGGCAAGGTATCAGATGCACTCGTGGTAGGAGTTTAAAGATTGCTTGTTAGAGGGTTTTTGAGTCATTTGGGAAGGAGACCTAAACAAACAATTCTATGCTCTGACTCAGGAGGGGACAGCTCTGAAATACCGAGAGACGTTCAATCTCTTATCAGGGAGGTTGAGGAGGATTTCTGCAGCAGGACTAGAATTGAACTTCTTAAAAGACATAAATCCCGCCATAAGAGCAGCCATCCGCCCCTTGAGATTGTGTGGATTGATAAAAATGATGAAGCTCGCTTAGATGATAAAGGATGAGATACAGTTGAAGAGGACTGGCAGAGGCGACAACACCAGGGGATTCCACAAGAGCACCTTGATAGCCACAATACCGAGAACCCAGACGGTATCATTTCAGAAAGAGACTCCAAAGGAGAAGAGCATAGGACCTCGGCTCGGGGGTAATGTCAAGCGCTTCACAGATGCAGAAGTGCACGACAAAGGAGTCAAAGAATTGGGTTACAGCTGTGACAAAAAATACGCCCCAGGACACCATTACAAGGAGCATGCCCTTCAGGTTCTTTTAATTCAAGAAAAGGATATAAAGAGTGAGGAATCAGAAGAGGAAGCAGAGGAGGAACATCTACATCTGGATTTGGCAGTGTCCCTCAATTCAATGGTGAGATTTGCCCCAAATCACACCATGAAGGTGAGGGATGGATCAGAGAAAAACCGATTGTGGTGTTGGTGAATAGCGGGGTCACACAACTTTATCTCAAATCAGGTTGTGGAGAAGCTAGGGATGAAGCTAGTGACTACAGGAAGCTTCGAAGTCATGATGGGGACAGGAATGGTGGAGAAAAATCGGGGAATCTGCAAGGGGTTGGTTTTGACACTACATGACCTACAGGTGATGGGAGATTTCCTTCCTTCAGCTTTAGGTAGCACAGATGTGATGTTGGGAATGAAGTGGCTGCGAACAATGGGAAAGATGAAGGTGGATTGGAAGTCTTTGACGATGGAGTTCCAAGTGGAGGGTGGGTAGAAAAGTGATGCGGAGGGGAAATGTTGGTTTATGCAAAACCATGGTGTCCCTCAAAATGATGGTCAAGTTGATACAGAGAGCAGAACTGGGCTACTTGGTGGAGTTGTTGAGCATTGAGGAGATTCAAGATTCAGAGATAACAGAGTTTCCTAAAAAAATTCAGCAGCTCCCACAGCAGTTTACGGATGTCTTCCAATAGCCAGGCGGGTTACCTCCTCCGAGGGAACACGAGCACACTATTTCCTTGAAAAAGTGTGTTATACCCATCAGCGTCAAACCATACAGGTACCTTCAGATTCAGAAGGATAAGATAGAGAAGCTGATCCGAGATATGCTCAAAGTCAGGATTATCAGGCCTATTGTGAGTCATTAATCCAGTCTCATCCTCTTGGTGAAGAAAAAAGATAATATTTGGAGATTTTGTGTGGACTATCAGGTTTTGAACAATAAGAAGATGTTGGACAAGTTTCCTATTTCTATATTGATGAGTTACTGGATGATCTTTATGGAGCAGTCATTTTCTCATAAATCTTAAGTCGAAATACCACCAGATTATGATGAATTCAGCGGATGTGCACAAGACAACGTTCAGAATACATGACGGGCATTATGACTCCTTTAGTGATGTCGTTTGGTCTCACCAACGCCCTGGCAACATTTCAATCCCTCATGAATAGGGTTCTCTAGAAATTTATCCAGATTTTTTTTTATGATATTCTGATTTGCAATCATACAGAGACAGAGCATGTGAGACACCTAAGGGTCATCTTTGAGATGTTGAAAGAGCACCTGTTACATTGGCAACTTGAAGAAATGTTCCTTTACGCAGTTGCAGGTGGAGTACCTAAGACATGTGATGACCAAAACTGGAGTAGCAGTGGATTAGTCCAAGATGGAGGCTATGATTGATTGGCCCTTACCAAAAAAAATTGGAGTTGAGAGGATTCTTGGGACTCACAGGCTACTATCGGAATTTAGTGAGAGGATATGGCACGATAGTCTAGCAGTTGATGAAGCAGTAGAAAAAAGATAATTTCAAATGGAGGGAAGCAGTAACACAAGCATTTGAACATCCAAAGATGGTCATGAGTAGCGTACTAGTATTAGCACTTTCAAATTTTAATAAACCATTTATGATGGAGATGAATGTGTCAGGGTACGAATTGGGAGCAGTGCTCATGCAAGATCAGTGGGCGATTGCTTACTTCAGTCAGGTTCTTACGGCCAGAGCGAGTTTAGAGTCAATATATGAACGAGAATTAATGATAATTGTCTTGGTCATTCAGAAGTGACGGCCTACCTATTGGGAAGACATTTTTTTGTCAAGACAGATTGCAGGAACTTAAAGTATCGTCGAGAGCAGCGAATGGTGACTGAAGAGCATCAGAGAAAGTTATCCAAGCTACCGAGGTATGATTTTGAGATTCAATACTGACCAGGATTGGAGAAAAACGCAATTGGCCTACTGTCGAGAAAAGTGGAGGAGCCCCAATTGACGGTCAATATCATTGGTCCTAGATTAGAAAGCCTTGAGACAGGAGAGCAAAGGGATGGGGAGTTAAGGAACATAAGATTTAAGTTGCTACAGGATAAGAACAATTATCCAAGAAATGTATTGAGAGGGCAGCAACTGCTCAACCAGGGGTGATTCGTGCTACCCAGAACGTTGAAGTATATTCTCATATTATTACAGGAGTTTCATGGTTGTGTGATCAGGGGACACTCAGCGATACAAAAGACCAATAATCGGCTGGTGGCAGAACTTTATTACGTGAGGATGCGCATAGACGTGGGGAACATAGTAGCAAAATGTGATGTGTGCCAGCAGCACAATTACTCAACCACAACACCAAAAAGCTTACTATAACCATAGCTTTATCGATGAAGGTTTGAGAAGAAGTGACGAAGAATTTTATCAAGGAGTTGCCACGTTCATAAGGTTTCACGATGATCATGGTGGTCGTAGATCACCTGCGTAAGTATGCGCATTTCATTCCCTTACGACATTCTACACTGTGGTCTCGCTCAAGGCAATACTTATCCGGGGGGTGGTCCATTTGCACGGAGTGTCAAAATCAATAGTGTTGGATAGTACAATGTGTTCCTCAGCCACTAGTGGAAGGAACTATTCAGGTTGCAAGGGTCGGTCCTTAAAAGGAAACTGCATATCATTCTCAAACCAATGGGCAAGCAGAGATGGTCAACAGGAGTGTGGAGACATACTTGCGTTTTTGTATCTGATACGCCAAAACTATGGGCCAAGTGGATTACGTGGGTTAAAAATTGGTACAATACTTCGTATCACACCGCAGCACATACCACCCCTTTAAAGATTTTTTATGGGTGGGATCCAGCTCACTTGATACATTACGGGCATAGCGCTGCACCAGTATCTAGCATCGATCAATACTTAAAGGAGAGGGGCAGGATACTAGCAGAGCTCAAGGAGCATTTACTGAGAGCTCAACAAATCATGAAGATAAAAGCGGATGAACACAGAAGAAATGTACAGTTCAAACCAAAAGACATGGGCTACTTGAAGAAGAGGCCCTATCAACAAAAGATGTTGGCCAAAAGAAAGAGCGAGAAACTTTCACCACGATACTACGGACTATATGAGATGATGACATGCATTAGGGTAGCGGCTTAGCGTTTGAGGTTACCACTGTCATCCACACGACACTCGATCTTCCATGTGTCAGAAGCTAAGACGTCTGATTGGAGATCATACACCCTTGCCTAAACTACCACTTACGCTAACAAAAGACTTGGAGGTGGTTCTGGAACGATTAGGGAACGAAAGAGTGCATTGTGGAGTAGGAGAGTAAAGAAGGTATTGGTTTAAGTGGAAAGGGTTGCCCGACTATGAAGCAACCTGACAGCCTTACGAGGTGATCCATAAGAAGTTCCCATCCCTGCAACTTGAGGACAAGGTACTTGTTGGGAGGATTAGTGTTACGGGCAGACGTGAGTCGGTCCAATATGGACCGGCCGAAATCAACCTAGCCGGCCCACAGGCAGTCCGGCCTTTATCGCGTGAAGGGGCATAACGACCAGGGCTTGCAGCTAAAGAAGGAAAGGAGCAGGTGGGGTCAACTAGGGTCATAATCACATATTCAATGAGGAAAAATTAAGAGAGCTCGGAGGAAAAGTGGAGAAAGAAAGTTTTCAACTGTTGTGGGTGAATTCTATCTAGGGTTTGTTTTCTTTATGCATGTTATTGGGTTGCTGTATTTTTTTCTTCTTTGTGTGGTGTTCCTAGCGACGTCTAGCGTTGTGGTAATACCAATCTACCTCTCGAATAGTAGATCATCCTTGTATCTTGCCTATTCTTTTTTTTATTTTTAGTAAGAGCAGCCCTCATTTGGTTTTTCTACCTATCTATTTTTGTTTCTCCGTCGTTTGTTGTTGATTTTGATCTCGTGGCGTATTNTAAGTTTCTAATATCCTACCAATATCTTATCCATTAACATAGTTGAATCGTTGTAGCTGCTATTCAACAATCAAGTCTTTTTCTTCACTAAAATCTCTAGCAAACTAGAATGTCTCACGAGTGCTTTTATATTAAATAATGGACTAGTTCAAACAAACTAATAAGAAACCACAAAAAAAAATTGCTACTATAGAAACTAATTTCGAAGAAGTAGTAACTATAAAAGCAACTGAAACTAAACTGTACAACATAATCTCAATACGCAGCTCATTCACCGCATTGCAGTAATCATTGTCATTTTCTTCACTCAAAATTTGTGGCATTTTAGAATGTCTCAAGAGTGCATTAACAAGTCTATATGGGGTTACACAACATGAGCTTCAGACATCATATTCTAAATTATACTCTCAATAAATACTAAGGAAAAATATTGTTTTTGGTAAGAAAGTATCAATAAAGAAAAATACAAAAAAAGAACAAAACAATAAAAAATGATAAAACCTTATAAGAAAACACCAAAATGTATGTGGTTGTTATGATAATAGAGTGCATCGCCAAGGAGGGCAGAGACGATATGATCTATTATACAAAAGCTACATGACTGTACAAATAAAGGTATAAGAGAACACTCTTCCTCAAACTTAGATACACTCAATCGCACTACAAAAGAAAATCATCATATATCTTGAGCCAAACAAATAGAAAAAAAGTCAATGTATTCTAGAAATTATAATAATTAAATAAAAGATATAATAAGGAATGTGATATAAATCATGCCAAAATATCTCCAAATGAATGCTCCTTAAAGAAACCTCTTTAGTCTCTTCTCCGTTATTCTCTCTCTCTCTAAACAGCAACTGACTAGAACCCTCAAAATAATATGCATTCCTCATACCACACTTCGATCTCCTATTTATAGGAGTTTGATGAGATAATTCAAAACAAAATAATAATGCACAAACATTAAATCACTTCTTATTTGAGAAAATAGTTAAGATANCATGCAAATCTCCATCCCATAATAAATAAGATCTAGATCTACCAAACGATCACCATAAAGATGCACTAAAAAAAGCCAACACATCTCCGACGTACCTCCAATTTTTGTTACTCAAAACAGCTAATTTGTCCCTCAGACATATACACATATTCTCCATGCCTACCTTCCATCTCCTATGTGTAGGAGGTAAGAGTAAATGAAAATTCAAAACAAAAATATTTGAATTAATTAAACTTTGCAACAAACTTTTGAATGAATTCTTCTCCAAAAAAATAATTAAAATAAATTTCTATGTTAAATTTATTTTTAAAACCAGCTATATTGAATTCTATGCTAATCCTTATAAACACGATATCCTCATAAGCCTCCGCTTACTTGATAATGAGCCAATATATTTTCGATCTCCTAAGTGAATCCACTCTAAATTGAACTTTTTGAGCTCCCAAGGACCCAAAGCATTTAATAGTGCATGAAAATTCAAAATAAAAATTCAAATAATTAAATTTTGCAACTAACTTATGAATCAACTTTTTTCCAAAAAAAATTAATAATAATAATTCAAAAAAATTTCTATTTAAATTTATCTTTAAAACCACCTATATTGAATTCTATGCTAATCCTTATAAACATAATATCCTCACAACTCTACCCTTACTTGATAATGATCCAATATATATTGGATCTCCTAAGTGAATCGACTCGAAATTGAGCTCCTCAAGCTCCCAAAGAACCAAAGCACAGAGTACCATGGATCCTCAATAAGCCCAAATGATGCCTAAATTTAAACGTACGAGACTCTAAAGCACATATATTAAAAATTGATAGCAAAGGTGCATTTGTCACTGCACCACCATAATGTGAATAAGCAATCTCCTCACTCTGAATGGTTAAATGTTATGACATAGAATAAATTAAATTTGTGCAACACAATATTAATCCACTAGATTATCTCCAAAAGTCCACTCAACATATGCTCCCCTTGGTTCTAAACCGAACCAAAAGCCAAGAATCTAGCATTTTTCTACACCCCCAAATCACGATGATCCAACCAAAATGATAATATATGTGAAATAGTTTCATTGGAAGTTCCATCCAAAAGCACANGCAAGCTAATAATAAAATAATTTGAAGAAATCAGATAAAGAAAGAAGTTCACCAATGAGAAAAAAAATCAGGTAATGTGCTGATAAAAAAAATATTTACCCTAGAATTAAATAGTCGTACTAAAACCACACTAAAAAAAATCACACATCTCATAGGCACACACAAGAATTAAAACTAGAATTTAAATTTTCAATGAATAAAAAACTAGCTCTTTACCTTAGGCTTACATATTAATAATTCTAAAAATTCAAATTTTGGTTGCATTAAATAATAGATTGGCTCAACCAAACTAATAAGATACCAAACAAAAAATTGCAATTATAGGAACTATGATTAAAATAACAGTAACTAAACAACACAATATATTCTCAATACAAATCTCATTTACCATTTTGCACCTAGTCATAAGAAACATAAACGCCCACTACAAAACGTAAGTCCCAATTGCAGCTCTTAAGAATTCACCAAGCTTTGCTTCTGGAAATCGTAGCCATTAAAAACATCGTATAAATCATTTACCAAAAATCAATAAACATGGAGACACAAACCAAGAAATCATAGAGTTGAGAGAACGCAACTTATTTTCATCGGTATCATCACAAGCATGTCCCAAAAACAAAAAAATTAAAAGTAGTAAAGTAAGAAAAACCCAATTAAAACAGCTTTACTCAAGTCAGATCAAAGTTTCCACCAAGAGTAAACATGCAAATCTCCATCCCATAATAAATAAGATCTAGATCTACCAAACGATCACCATAAAGATGCACTAAAAAAAGCCAACACTTCTCCGATGTACCTCCAATTTTTGTTTCTCAAAACAGCTAATCCGTCCCTCAGGCATATACACATATTCTCCATGCCTACCTTCCATCTCCTATGTGTAGGAGCTAAGAGTAAATGAAAATTCAAAACAAAAATATTTGAATTAATTAAACTTTGCAACAAACTTTTGAATGAATTCTTCTCCAAAAAAATAATTAAAATAAATTTCTATGTTAAATTTATTTTTAAAACCAGCTATATTGAATTCTATGCTAATCCTTATAAACACGATATCCTCATAAGCCTCCGCTTACTTGATAATGAGCCAATATATTTTCGATCTCCTAAGTGAATCCACTCTAAATTGAACTTTTTGAGCTCCCAAGGACCCAAAGCATTTAATAGTGCATGAAAATTCAAAATAAAAATTCAAATAATTAAATTTTGCAACTAACTTATGAATCAACTTTTTTCCAAAAAAAATTAATAATAATAATTCAAAAAAATTTCTATTTAAATTTATCTTTAAAACCACCTATATTGAATTCTATGCTAATCCTTATAAACATAATATCCTCACAACTCTACCCTTACTTGATAATGATCCAATATATATTGGATCTCCTGAGTGAATCGACTCTAAATTGAGCTCCTCAAGCTCCCAAAGAACCAAAGCACAGAGTACCATGGATCCTCAATAAGCCCAAATGATGCCTAAATTTAAACGTAAGAGACTCTAAAGCACATATATTAAATATTGATAGCAAAGGTGCATTTGTCACTGCACCACCATAATGTGAATAAGCAATCTCCTCACTATGAATGGTTAAATGTTATGACATAGAATAAATTAAATTTGTGCAACACAATATTAATCCACTAGATTATCTCCAAAAGTCCACTCAACATATGCTCCCCTTGGTTCTAAACCGAACCAAAAGCCAAGAATCTAGCATTTTTCTACACCCCCAAATCACGATGATCCAACCAAAATGATAATATATGTGAAATAGTTTCATTGGAAGTTCCATCCAAAAGCACACAATCACTAACACTTTTGGCCTTCATAACAGCAAGCACACCCTTGAAAACTATAAGGAGTCCACTATCTATTGAGAACATACATCCTAAATAACAACGAACATTGAAAGATATCAATTTCTTTTTTCTTAGTTAAGGTATATATTTTGCTAAGATTAATATGATAATCACATCATCATGCACTTTAAACTTCATTGTATTTCAAACAATTGTGTTGCACACTACAATATCTACATGATAAGTGTAGCTACAATACATAGTGTAGCTACAATACATGGCTTATAATTGAAACATAATCCATTACAAAGACATATATGGTACAAATAAGCTAAATTCAAAATTAATTGAGTATTGCAGCTGTCTCTATTAGTTACCTAAAAAACATCAACTAAACTACAAGACTAGCATATGCGAATTTATCCCCATTTCCTTATCGTTGGCATATAACTCCTTCCTCATCAAATCTTAATACTCTATCTTCATGTCATTTCTTCTTGCAATAAAAACAAAAAATCACGACTTTATGAATTCCATGAGATCTAAACATGAACCTCTCGGTCTACTTTTAATATCATAGCTCTCAACCATGCAATCACCTTTTTAAAAAGATTTGAATCATTAACACCTTCTATGCTAATTATATCTCTTCCACACATTATGGTATCACGAAATGCTTATAAGAGAAAGATAAAAGCATGAATTGTAAGACTACCATCATCAGCATCATCATCATCCATCACATCGCTATCCCACAAATTCTAACCATGAAATTAAACTCATTAAGATGTGATTTAGTTGGCATACCTTCTTACATGTGTAGCAAAAACAATCTGCACTAACGATAAACTTCATTAAAGAGGCATGCACAAAGTTTCTAATATCCTACCAATATCTTATCCATTAACATAGTTGAATTGTTGTAGCTGCTATTCAACAATCAAGTCTTTTTCTTCACTCAAATCTCTAGCATACTAGAATGTCTCACGAGTGCTTTTATATTAAATAATGGACTAGTTCAAACAAACTAATAAGAAACCACAAAAAAAAAATTGCTACTATAGAAACTAATTTTGAAGAAATAGTAACTATAAAAGCAACTGAAACTAAACTGTACAACATAATCTCTATACGCAGCTCATTCACCGCATTGCAGTAATCATTGTCATTTTCTTCACTCAAAATTTGTAGCATTTTAGAATGTCTCAAGAGTGCATTAACAAGTCTATATGGGGTTACACAACATGAGCTTCAGACATCATATTCTAAATTATACTCTCAATAAATACTAAGGAAAAATATTGTTTTTGGTAAGAAAGTATCAATAAAGAAAAATACAAAAAAAGAACAAAACAATAAAAAATGATAAAACCTTATAAGAAAACACCAAAATGTATGTGGTTGTTATGATAATAGAGTGCATCGCCAAGGAGGGCAGAGACGATATGATCTATTATACAAAAGCTACATGACTGTACAAATAAAGGTATAAGAGAACACTCTTCCTCAAACTTAGATACACTCAATCGCACTACAAAAGAAAATCATCATATATCTTGAGCCAAACAAATAGAAAAAAAGTCAATGTATTCTAGAAATTATAATAATTAAATAAAAGATATAATAAGGAATGTGATATAAATCATGCCAAAATATCTCCAAATGAATGCTCCTTAAAGAAACCTCTTTAGTCTCTTCTCCGTTATTCTCTCTCTCTCTAAACAGCAACTGACTAGAACCCTCAAAATAATATGCATTCCTCATACCACACTTCGATCTCCTATTTATAGGAGTTTGATGAGATAATTCAAAACAAAATAATAATGCACAAACATTAAATCACTTCTTATTTGAGAAAATAGTTAAGATAGATCTGAATTTATCTCCAAAATCATGTATTTTGAATTTAGTGCTTATCATAATAGTGTTACTATATCCTAACATCAATCTCAACACAACTAATTTTTCAATAATCTAATCCAACTTAAGGAGCAAAAGCACTAACAACATTTATGACGTCTTCTTCAAAAATTAACTTAAAACACTAAGTGAACATTCATGCATCAATAGTGTAAAGCTATAGCGACACTCGAAAATAAGCAACTTGAAATTTAAAAACAACCCAAATTTTGGAATTTTTAAACGGTAGATTGTAAGAGATTTTAATAACTTAAAGAAAAAGTTCAACTTATTCTTATCACTCGTAAGATTATTTAGAAAACAGTAGCTAAGAAAATTATTTTCCAAGCACCGTAGATTTCATTAAGTTCTTATTTTCAACATGGAGATGAGAGATGAGATGAAAAGAATTGTCCTTTCACCACATTTGTCAATAACCTAAGTAATGCTTCTTGAGATATAGTTGTCTAAGCTCGCATCTTTCAAGTTTAATTATATACCAAGTGTCCATTGGTGGTGAATCCTCAAACCACTAATCACTTTGCTTCACCCTTTAGACCACATATATTTCTGCACGTTATTAGATTTTCTTAACAAGTACATGTGTAGCCCATAAGATCATAAAATGTGATATTTGTGCTACCATGTTTATGAACAACACTATTGTTGAAGGTATCCCATTTAAACGTGATGATAAGCCTATAGGATTCTGTAGAAATAAATAAATTATTGGAGGCACAAAAAATAGAGAATTGATGGTACTTCATTTAATAGTGTTATACAAATCATAATATCATTATTTGTATGTGTTAGAAGGGTGGGGTGAGAACTTGCCAAATGCCTAAAAGAGAATCTGAAATACAGTAATTTCAATACGTCTGAAAAGGTTTCAAAATGTGACCATACAAAGAAACACCTAGAATCAATGCTTCAATTTCTTCCAATCTAGCATTCATTGAATAAAGCTACACAAGAAAAAAACCAGTATGACAAATAGGATTATGCAATTCCAAATATCCAATATTAGCTCATCAAGAAAGGAATCTCCAGCAAACATCCGAACACATTTGAACAATTCCACATTTAAAATGAATATAACATAGGACACAAATCTCCCACTTATTAGGAGTTAACATGCCATGCAAGACAAGCTAATACGAAGCATAAGAATATAAAATCAAGCTAATATCAAGGGTTGACCCCCAACTTGAACCGCCCTGAAAAAAGAAANCAGCGCCCCCTAGGACTCCGAGAGTTGGGGGAGTGGAGACTACCGCTGGAGGGGGGTGGACCGAAAATCAGAGAAGGGATGGTGGAAGGGGCACGAAAGATCACGATAGAGGACGGAGGGAATCGGGAGTGGGATATGCCTATGATTTAATGAGGGAGTTCCACCCTAGAAAGATGGGGGTAAATGTCGGAGGAAGAGGTTGGGGGTGGAGATGCAAGGTTCAAAAAACTACAGAAGCCAATCTTCAAAGGCGATGATGCACAAGGATGAGTGTATCGAGTGAAGCGATATTTTGCAATCAAGGGGCTGACTAGGAAAGAGAAGCTCATGGCAGCGGGATTATGCATGGAGGGAAGGCTTTAGCGCGGTTTTAGTGGATGGAGGCAAGGTATTTGATGCACTCGTGGTAGGAGTTTAAAGATTGCTTGTTAGAGGGTTTTTGAGTCATTCGGGAAGGAGACTTAAACAAACAATTCTATGCTCTGACTCAGGAGGGTGCAGCTCTGAAATACCGAGAGACGTTCAATCTCTTATCAGGGAGGTTGAGGAGGATTTATGCAGCAGGACTAGAATCGAACTTCTTAAAAGACATAAAGCCCGCCATAAGAGCAGCCATCCGCACCTTGAGATCGTGTGGATTGATAAAAATGATGAAGCTCGCTTAGATGATAAAGGATGAGATACAGTTGAAGAGGACTGGCAGAGGCGACAACACCAGGGGATTCCACAAGAGCACCGTGATAGCCACAACACCGAGAACCCAGACGGTATCATTTCAGAAAGAGACTCCAAATGAGAAGAGTATAGGACCTCGGCTCGAGGGTAATGTCAAGCGCTTCACAGATGCAGAAGTGCAGGACAAAAGAGTCAAAGAATTGGGTTATAGTTGTGACAAAAAATACGCCCCAGGACACCATTACAAGGAGCATGCCCTTCAGGTTCTTTTAATTCAAGAGAAGGATATAAAGAGTGAGGAATCAGAAGAGGAAGCAAAGGAGGAACATCTACATCTGGATGTGGCAATGTCCCTCAATTCAATGGTGAGATTTGCCCCAAATCACACCATGAAGGTGAGGGATGGATCAGAGAAAAACCGATTGTGGTGTTGGTGAATAACGGGGCACACAACTTTATCTCAAATCAGGTTGTGGAGAAGCTAGGGATGAAGCTAGTGACTACAGGGAGCTTCGAAGTCATGATGGGGACAGGAATGGTGGAGAAAAATCGGGGAATTTGCAAGGGGTTGATTTTGACACTACATGACCTACAGGTGATGGGAGATTTCCTTCCTTCAGCTTTAGGTAGCACAGATGTGATGTTGGGAATGAAGTGGCTGCGAACAATGGGAAAGATGAAGGTGGATTGGAAGTCTTTGACGATGGAGTTCCAAGTGGAGGGTGGGTAGGAAAGTGATGCGGAGGGGAAATGTTGGTTTATGCAAAACCATGGTGTCCCTCAAAATGATGGTCAAGTTGATACAGAGAGCAGAACTGGGCTACTTGGTGGAGTTGTTGAGCATTGAGGAGATTCAAGATTCAGAGATAACAGAGTTTCCTAAAAAGATTCAGCAGCTCCCACAGCAGTTTACGGATGTCTTCCAATAGCCAGGCGGCGGGTTACCTCCTCCGAGGGAACACGAGCACACTATTTCCTTGAAAAAGGGTGTTATACCCGTCAACGTCAAACCATACAGGTCCTTCAGATTCAGAAGGATAAGATAGAGAAGCTGATCTGAGATATGCTCAAAGTCGGGATTATCAGGCCTAGTGTGAGTCATTAATCCAGTCTCATCCTCTTGGTGAAGAAAAAAGATAATAGTTGGAGATTTTGTGTGGATTATCGGGTTTTGAACAATGAGAAGATGTTGGACAAGTTTCCTATTTCTATATTGATGAGTTACTGGATGATCTTTATGGGAGCAGTCATTTTCTCATAAATCTTAAGTCGAAATACCACCACGGATGTGCACAAGACAACGTTCAGAATACATGAAGGGCATTATGACTCCTTTAGTGATGTTGTTTGGTCTCACCAACGCCCTGGCAACATTTCAGTCCCTCATGAATAGGGTTCTCTAGAAATTTATCCAGATTTTTTTTTATGATATTCTGATTTGCAATCATACAGAGACAGAGCATGTGAGACACCTAAGGGTCATCTTTGAGATGTTGAAAGAGCACCTGTTACATTGGAAACTTGAAGAAATGTTCATTTACGCAGTTGCAGGTGGAGTACCTAGGACATGTGATGACCAAAACTGGAGTAGCAGTGGATTAGTCCAAGATGGAGGCTATGATTGATTGGCCCTTACCAAAAAAAATTGGAGTTGAGAGGATTCTTGGGACTCACAGGCTACTATCGGAATTTAGTGAGAGGATATGGCACGATAGTCTAGCAGTTGATGAAGCAGTAGAAAAAATATAATTTCAAATGGAGGGAAGCAGTAACACAAGCATTTGAACATCAGCGTACTAGTATTAGCACTTTCAAATTTTAATAAACCATTTATGATGGAGATGAATGTGTCAAGGTACGAATTGGGAGCAGTGCTCATGCAAGATCAGTGGTCGATTGCTTACTTCAGTCAGGTTCTTACGACCAGAGCGAGTTTAGAGTCAATATATGAACGAGAATTAATGACAATTGTCTTGGTCATTCAGAAGTGACGGCCTACCTATTGGGAAGACATTTTTTTGTCAGGACAGATTGAAGGAACTTAAAGCATCGTCGAGAGCAGCGAATGGTGACTGAAGAGCATCAGAGAAAGTTATCCAAGCTACTGAGGTATGATTTTGAGATTCAGTACTAACCAGGATTGGAGAATAACGCAATTGGCCTACTGTCGAGAAAAGTGGAGGAACCCCAATTGATGGTCAATATCATTGGTCCTAGATTAGAAAGCCTTGAGACAGGAGAGAAAAAGGGATGGGGAGTTAAGGAACATAAGATTTAAGTTGCTACAGGATAAGACAATTATCCAAGATATGTATTGAGAGGGCAGCAACTGCTCAACCAGGGGTGATTCGTGCTACCCAGAACGTTGAAGTATATTCTCATATTATTACAGGAGTTTCATGGTTGTGTGATCGGGGGACACTCAGCGATACAAAAGACCAATAATCGGCTGGTGGCAGAACTTTATTGGGTGAGGATGCGCATAGACGTGGTGAACATAGTATCAAAATGTGATGTGTGCCAGCAGCACAATTACCCAACCACAACACCAGAAGGCTTACTATAATCATAGCTTTATCGATGAAGGTTTGAGAAGAAGTGACGAAGAATTTTATCAAGGAGTTGCCACGTTCATAAGGTTTCACGATGATCATGGTGGTCGTAGATCGCCTGCGTAAGTATGCGCATTTCATTCCCTTACGGCATTCTACACTATGGTCTCGGTCAAGGCAGTACTTATCCGGGGGGTGGTCCATTTGCACGGAGTGTCAAAATCGATAGTGTTGGATAGTACAATGTGTTCCTCAGCCACTAGTGGAAGGAACTATTCAGGTTGCGAGGGTCGGTCCTTAAAAGGAAACTGCATATCATTCTCAAACCAATGGGCAAGCAGAGATGGTCAACAGGAGTGTGGAGACATACTTGCGTTTTTGTATCTGATACACCAAAACTATGGGCCAAGTGGATTACGTGGGTTAAAAATTGGTACAATACTTTGTATCACACCGCAGCACATACCACCCCTTTAAAGATTTTGTATGGGTGGGATCCAGCTCACTTGATACATTACGGGCATAGCGCTGCACCAGTATCCAGCATCGATCAATACTTAAAGGAGAGGAGAAGGATACTAGCAGAGCTCAAGGAGCATTTACTGAGAGCTCAAAAAATCATGAAGATAAAAGCGGATGAACACAGAAGAAATGTACAGTTCAAACCAAAAGACATGGGCTACTTGAAGAAGAGGCCCTATCAACAAAAGATGTTGGCCAGAAGAAAGTGCGAGAAACTTTCACCACGATACTACGGACTATATGAGATGATGACACGCATTAGGGTAGCGGCTTAGCATTTGAGGTTACCACCGTCATCCACACGACACTCGATCTTCCATGTGTCATAAGCTAAGACGTGTGATTGGAGATCATACACCCTTGCCTAAACTATCACTTACGCTAACGAAAGTCTTGGAGGTGGTTCTGGAACGATTAGGGAACGAAAGAGTGCATCGTGGAGTAGGAGAGTAAAGAAGGTATTGGTTTAAGTGGAAAGGGTTGCCCGACTATGAAGCAACCTGACAGCCTTACGAGGTGATCCATAAGAAGTTCCCATCCCTGCACCTTGAGGACAAGGTACTTGTTGGGAGAGGACTAGTGTTACGGGCAGACGTGAGTCGGTCCAATCTGGACCGGCCGAAATCAAGCTAGCCGGCCCACAGGCAGTCTGGCCTTTATCGCGTGAAGGGGCATAACGACCATGGCTTGTCGCTAAAGAAGGAAAGGAGCAGGTGGGGTCAACTAGGGTCATAATCACATATTCAATGAGGAAAAATTAAGAGAGTTCGGAGGAAAAGTGGAGAAAAAAAGTTTTCAACTGTTGTGAGTGAATTCTATCTAGGGTTTGTTTTCTTTATGCATGTTATTGGGTTGCTGTATTTTTTTCTTCTTTGTGTGGTGTTCCTAGCGACGTCTAGCGTTGTGGTAGTACCAATCTACCTCTCGAATAGTAAATCATCCTTGTATCTTGCTTATTCTTTTTTTTATTTTTAGTAAGAGCAGCCCTCATTTGGTTTTTCTACCTATCTATTTTTGTTTCTCCGTCGTTTGTTGTTGATTTTGATCTCGTGGCGTATTAGTAAAGCTTGGGAGCAAGATTAGAGATGGTTACGAAATCATATATAGCTTCTCTAATTGCATTTACAACCAACATTCCATACACTAATACTCCATCTTAATCGAACACGCATGTCCATTTAATTAATATCAAAGAATTATCATTTCTTTCCCAAAAATATGTTGCAATAGTTAAGCAATTGTTTGGAAATAAACTAATTTTTATGACCAAGAACCTACCAAGAGATATGATGAATGCTTAAAGTAATAAATATAATCAAATATAATGAGAAAACACATGATTTAAGTGGTCATAAGAAATAATAAGCTACTTCCACATAAGAGAGCAAGGATCCAAACATATAGAAAAGCCAAAAGGTGAACGAACAAAAAGGGTCAAATAAAACACTCATCCCAAAATTCAAGTACACTCAATTTCAAAATAAAAGAGAAGCCTCAAATATCTCAATTCAAACAAATAGAAAAGCCTCATAAAATCATATAGAATTATACTTCAAGTAACAATGCATGATGGTTTATGGCTTTGGTTTCTTAATTGAGCTAAAATAATGCAATGAATATAGATCCCATGAAGAAATTCTGATTCACAGTTCAAAAAACACTAATTCGTAATTACACGAATGTTCACCTTCTTTAGATAAGACTAGAGCATAAGATAATTGGAACAACAAGAATAATAACAAAAAGTAAATTCAAAGAAATCGACATAAAATTTTACTGATAAAGAATCAATGACAAATTGAATTTTTTCACCAGAATTAAAATTCTTGTTTTATAAAAAACAGACAAAATTAAGAACTCACGCAAGCTAATAATAAAATAATTTGAAGAAATCAGATAAAGAAAGAAGTTCACCAATGAGAAAAAAAATCAGGTAATGTGCTGATAAAAAAAATATTTACCCTAGAATTAAATAGTCGTACTAAAACCACACTAAAAAAATCACACATCTCATAGGCACACACAAGAATTAAAACTAGAATTTAAATTTTCAATGAATAAAAAACTAGCTCTTTGCCTTAGGCTTACATATTAATAATTCTAAAAATTCAAAATTTGGTTGCATTAAATAATAGATTGGCTCAACCAAACTAATAAGATACAAAACAAAAAATTGCTATTATAGGAACTACGATTAAAATAACAGTAACTAAACCACACAATATATTCTCAATACAAATCTCATTTACCATTTTGCACCTAGTCATCAGAAACATAAACGCCCACTACAAAACGTAAGTCCCAATGGCAGCTCTTAAGAATTCACCAAGCTTTGCTTCTGGAAATCGTAGCCATTAAAAACATCGTATAAATCATTTACTAAAAATCAATAAACATGGAGACACAAACCAAGAAATCATAGAGTTGAGAGAACGCAACTTATTTTCATCGGTATCATCACAAGCATGTCCCAAAAACAAAAAATTAAAAGTAGTAAAGTAAGAAAAACCCAATTAAAACAGCTTTACTCAAGTTAGATCAAAGTTTCCACCAAGAGTAAACATGCAAATCTCCATCCCATAATAAATAAGATCTAGATCTACCAAACGATCACCATAAAGATGCACTAAAAAAAGCCAACACATCTCCGACGTACCTCCAATTTTTGTTACTCAAAACAGCTAATTTGTCCCTCAGACATATACACATATTCTCCATGCCTACCTTCCATCTCCTATGTGTAGGAGGTAAGAGTAAATGAAAATTCAAAACAAAAATATTTGAATTAATTAAACTTTGCAACAAACTTTTGAATGAATTCTTCTCCAAAAAAATAATTAAAATAAATTTCTATGTTAAATTTATTTTTAAAACCAGCTATATTGAATTCTATGCTAATCCTTATAAACACAATATCCTCATAAGCCTCCGCTTACTTGATAATGAGCCAATATATTTTCGATCTCCTAAGTGAATCCACTCTAAATTGAGCTTTTTGAGCTCCCAAGGACCCAAAGCATTTAATAGTGCATGAAAATTCAAAAAAAAATTCAAATAATTAAATTTTCCAACTAACTAATGAATCAATTCTTTTCCAAAAAAAAATAATAATAATAATTCAAAGAAATTTCTATTTAAATTTATCTTTAAAACCACCTATATTGAATTCTATGCTAATCCTTATAAACATAATATCCTCACAACTCTACCCTTACTTGATAATGATCCAATATATATTGGATCTCCTAAGTGAATCGACTCGAAATTGAGCTCCTCAAGCTCCCAAAGAACCAAAGCACAGAGTACCATGGATCCTCAATAAGCCCAAATGATGCCTAAATTTAAACGTAAGAGACTCTAAAGCACATATATTAAATATTGATAGCAAAGGTGCATTTGTCACTGCACCACCATAATGTGAATAAGCAATCTCCTCACTATGAATGGTTAAATGTTATGACATAGAATAAATTAAATTTGTGCAACACAATATTAATCCACTAGATTATCTCCAAAAGTCCACTCAACATATGCTCCCCTTGGTTCTAAACCGAACCAAAAGCCAAGAATCTAGCATTTTTCTACACCCCCAAATCACGATGATCCAACCAAAATGATAATATATGTGAAATAGTTTCATTGGAAGTTCCATCCAAAAGCACAGAATCACTAACTCTTTTGGCCTTCATAACAGCAAGCACACCCTTGAAAACTTCAAGGAGTCAACTATCTATTGAGAACATACATCCTAAATAACAACGAACATTGAAAGATATCAATTTCTTTTTTTCTTAGTTAAGGTATATATTTTAACTAGGATTAATATGATAATCACATCATCATGCACTTTAAACTTCATTGTATTTCAAACAATTATGTTGCACACTACAATATCTACATGATAAGCGTAGCTACAATACATAGTGTAGCTACAATACATGGCTTATAATTGAAACATAATCCATTACAAAGACATATANCACCCTTGCCTAAACTACCACTTACGCTAACGAAAGACTTGGAGGTGGTTCTGGAACAATTAGAGAACGAATGAGTCCATCGTGGAGTAGGAGAGCAAAGAAGGTATTGGTTAGGTGGAAAGGGTTGCCCGATTATGAAGCAACCTGGCAGCCTTACGAGGTGATCCGTAAGAAGTTTCCATCCCTGCACCTTGAGGACAAGGTAATTGTTGGGAGAGGATTAGCGTTACGGCCAGACGTGAGTCGGTCCAATCTGGACCGGCCGAAAGCAACCCAGCCGGCCCACAGGCAGTCCAGCCTTTATCGCATGAAGGGGCATAACGACCAGGGCTTGCCGCTAAAGAAGGAAAAGAGCAGGTGGGGTCAACTAGGGTCATAATCACATATTCAATGAGGAAAAATTAAGGAAGTTCAGAGGAAAAGTGGAGAATGAATGTTTTCAAATGTTGTGGGTGAATTCTATCTAGGGTTTGTTTTCTTTATGCATGTTATTGGGTTGCTATATTTTTTTAATCTTTGTGTGGAGTTCCTAGCGACGTCTAGCGTTATGGTAGTACCGATCTACCTCTCGAATAGTAGATCATCCTTGTATCTTGCTTATTCTTTTTTTTTTATTATTTTTAGTAAGAGCAGCCCTCATTTGGTTTTTTTACCTATCTATTTTTGTTTCGCCGTCGTTTGCTATTGATTTTGATCCTGAGGCGTATCAGTAAGCTTGGGAGCAAGATTAGAGATGGTTACATCATATATAGCTTCTCTAATTGCATTTACAACCAACATTCCATACACTAATACTCCATCTTAATCGAACACGCATGTCCATTTAATTAATATCAAAGAATTATCATTTCTTTCCCAAAAATATGTTGCAATAGTTAAGCAATTGTTTGGAAATAAACTAATTTTTATGACCAAGAACCTACCAAGAGATATGATGAATGCTTAAATAATAAATATAATCAAATATAATGAGAAAACACATGATTTAATTGGTCATAAGAAATAATAAGCTACTTCCACATAAGAGAGCAAGGATCCAAACATATAGAAAAGCCAAAAGGTTAACAAACAAAAAGGGTCCAATAAAACACTCATCCCAGAATTCAAGTACACTCAATCACAAAATAAAAGAGAAGCCTCAAATATCTCAATTCAAACAAATAGAAAAGCCTCATAAAATCATGTAGAATTATACTACAAGTAACAATGCATGATGGTTTATGGCCTTGGTTTCTTAATTGAGCTAAAATAATGCAATAAATATAGATCACATGAAGAATTTTTGATTCACAGTTAAAAAAACACTAATTCGTAATTACACAAATGTTCACCTTCTTTAGATGAGACTAGAGCATAAGATAATTTGAACACCAAGAATAATAACAAAAAGTAAATTCAAAGAAATCGACATAAAATTTTACTGATAAAGAATTAATGACAAATTGAATTTTTTCACCAGAATTAAAATTCTCGTTTTATAAAAAAAAGACAATTAAGAACTCAAGCAAGCTAATAATAAAATATTTTGAAGAAATCAAATAAAGAAAAAAGTTCACCAATGTGAAAAAAAAATCAGGTAACCTGCTGATAAAAAAAAAGTTTTACCCTAGAATTAAGTAGTCGTACTAAAACCACATTAAAAAAAATTCACACATCTCATAGGCACACACAAGATTTAAACTATAATTCAAAAGTTCAATGAATAAAATACTAGCTCTTTACCTTTAGGCTTACATATTAATAATTCTAAAAATTCAAATTTTGGTTGCATTAAATAATAGATTGGCTCAACCAAACTGATAAGATACAAAAAAAAAATTCCTACTATAGGAACTACGATTAAAATAATAGTAACTAAACCACACAATATATTCTCAATACAAATCTCATTTACCATTTTGCACTTAGCCATAAGAAACATAAACGCCCAATACAAAACGTATGTCCCAATGCAAGCTCTTAAGAATTCACCAAGCTTTGCTTCTGGAAATCGTAGCCATGAAAAACATCGTTTAGATCATTTACCAAAAATCAATAAACATGGAGACACAAACCAAGAAATCATAGAGTTGAGAGAACGCAACTTATTTTCATCGGTATCATCACAAGCATGTCCCAAAAACAAAAAATTAAAAGTAGTAAAGTAAGAAAACCACAATTAAAACAGCATTACTCAAGTTAGATCAAAGTTTCCACCAAGAGTAAACATGCCAATCTCCATCCCATAATAAATAAGATCTAGATCTACCAAACGATCACCATAAAGATGCACTAAAAAAAGCCAACACTTCTCCAATGTACCTCCAGTTTTTGTTTCTCAAAACAGCTAATCCGTCCCTCAGCCATATACACATATTCTCCATGCCTACCTTCCATCTCCTATGTGTAGGAGCTAATAGTAAATGAAAATTCAAAACAAAAATATTTGAATTAATTAAACTTTGCAACAAAATTTTGAGTCAATTCTTCTCCAAAAAAATAATTAAAATAAATTTCTATGTCAAATTTATTTTTAAAACCAGCTATATTGAATTCTATGCTAATCCTTATAAACACAATATCCTCATAAGCCTCCGCTTACTTGATAATGAGCCAATATATTTTCGATCTCCAAAGTGAATCCACTCTAAATTGAGCTTCTTGAGCTCCCAAGGACCCAAAGCATTTAATAGTACATGAAAATTCAAAGAATTTTTCAAATAATTAAATTTTGCAACTAACTTTTGAATCAATTCTTTTCCAAAAAAAAATAATAATAATTCAAAGAAATTTCTATTGAAATTTATCTTTAAAACCACCTATATTGAATTATATGCTAATCCTTATAAATAAAATATCCTCACAACTTTACCCTTTCTTGATAATGATCCAATATATTTTGGATCTCCTAAGTGAATCGACTCTAAATTGAGCTCTTCATGCTCCCAAAGAACCAAAGCACAGAGTATCATGGATCCTCAATAAGCCTAAATGATGCCTAAATTTAAACGTACGAGACTCTAAAGCAAATATATTAAAAATTGATAGCAAAGGTGCATTTGTCACTGCACCACCATAATGTGAATAAGCAATCTCCTCACTCTGAATGGTTAAATGTTAGGACATAGAATAAATTAAATTTGTGCAACACAATATTAATCCACTAGATTATCCCCAAAAGTCCACTCAACTTATGCTCCCCTTGGTTCTAAACGAACCAAAGCCAAGAATCTAGCATTTTTCTACACCCCCAAATCACGATGATCCAACCAAAATGATAATATATGTGAAATAGTTTCATTGGAAGTTCCATCCAAAAGCACACAATCACTAACTCTTTTCTCCTTCATAACAGCAAGCACACCCTTGAAAACTTTAAGGAGTCAACTATCTATTGAGAACATACATCCTAAATAACAACGAACATTGAAAGATATCAATTTCTTTTTTTCTTAGTTAAGGTATATATTTTGACTAGGATTAATATGATAATCACATCATCATGCACTTTAAACTTCATTGTATTTCAAACAATTATGTTGCACACTACAATATCTACATGATAAGTGTAGCTACAATACATAGTGTAGCTACAATACATGGCTTATAATTGAAACATAATCCATTACAAAGACATATATGGTACAATTAAGCTAAATTCAAAATTAATTGAGCAATGCAGCTGTCTCTATTAGTTACCTAAAAAGCATCAACTAAACTACAACACTAGCATATGCGGATTTATCCCCATTTCCTTATCATTGGCATATAATTCCTTCCTCATCAAATCTTAATACTCTATCTTCATGTCATTTCTTCTTGCAATAAAAACAAAAAATCACAACTTTATGAATTCCATGAGATCTAAACATGAACCTCTCGGTCTACTTTTAATATCATAGCTCTCAACCATGCAATTACCTTTTCAAAAAGATTTGAATCATTAACACCTTCTATGCTAATTATATCTCTTCCACACATTATGGTATCACGAAATGCTAATAAGAGAAAGATAAAAGCATGAATTGTAAGACTACCATCATCAGCATCATCATCATCCATCACATCGCTATCCCACAAATTCTAACCATGAAATTAAACTCATTAAGATGTGATTTAGTTGGCATACCTTCTTACATGTGTAGCAAAAACAATCTGCACTAACGATAAACTTCATTAAAGAGGCATGCACTAAGTTTCTAATATCCTACCAATATCTTATCCATTAACATAGTTGAATTGTTGTAGCTGCTATTCAACAATCAAGTCTTTTTCTTCACTCAAATCTCTAGCATACTAGAATGTCTCACGAGTGCTTTTATATTAAATAATGGACTAGTTCAAACAAACTAATAAGAAACCACAAAAAAAAAATTGCTACTATAGAAACTAATTTTGAAGAAATAGTAACTATAAAAGCAACTGAAACTAAACTGTACAACATAATCTCTATACGCAGCTCATTCACCGCATTGCAGTAATCATTGTCATTTTCTTCACTCAAAATTTGTAGCATTTTAGAATGTCTCAAGAGTGCATTAACAAGTCTATATGGGGTTACACAACATGAGCTTCAGACATCATATTCTAAATTATACTCTCAATAAATACTAAGGAAAAATATTGTTTTTGGTAAGAAAGTATCAATAAAGAAAAATACAAAAAAAGAACAAAACAATAAAAAATGATAAAACCTTATAAGAAAACACCAAAATGTATGTGGTTGTTATGATAATAGAGTGCATCGCCAAGGAGGGCAGAGACGATATGATCTATTATACAAAAGCTACATGACTGTACAAATAAAGGTATAAGAGAACACTCTTCCTCAAACTTAGATACACTCAATCGCACTACAAAAGAAAATCATCATATATCTTGAGCCAAACAAATAGAAAAAAAGTCAATGTATTCTAGAAATTATAATAATTAAATAAAAGATATAATAAAGAAAGTGATATAAATCATGCCAAAATATCTCCAAATGAATGCTCCTTAAAGAAACCTCTTTAGTCTCTTCTCCGTTATTCTCTCTCTCTCTAAACAGCAACTGACTAGAACCCTCAAAATAATATGCATTCCTCATACCACACTTCGATCTCCTATTTATAGGAGTTTGATGAGATAATTCAAAACAAAATAATAATGCACAAACATTAAATCACTTCTNGCCAATATTTTATCCATTAACATGGTTGAATTGTTGTAGCTGCTATTCAACAATCAAGTCATTTTCTTCACTCAAATCTCTAGCATACTAGAATGTCTCATGAGTGCTTTTACATTAAATAATGGACTAGTTCAAACAAACTAATAAGAAACCACAAAAAAAATTGCTACCATAGAAACTACTTTCGGAGAAATAGTAACTATAAAAGCAACTGAAACTAAACTGTACTACATAATCTCAATACGCAGCTCATTCACCGCATTGCAGTAATCACTGTCATTTTCTTCACTCAAAATTTGTAGCATATTAGAATGTTTCAAGAGTGCATTAACAAGTCTATATAGGGTTACACAACATGAGCTTTAGACATCATATTCTAAATTATACTCTCAATAAATACTAAGGAAAAATATTGTTTTTAATAAGAAAGTATCAATAAGGAACAATACAACAAAAGAACAAAACAATAAAAAATGATCAAACCTTATAAGAAAACACCAAAATGTATGTGGTTGTTATGATAATAGAGTGCATCGCCAAGGAGGGAAGAGAGGATATGATCTAATATACAAAAGCTACATGACTGTACAAATAAAGGTATAAGAAACTTAGATACACTCAATCGCACTACAAAAGAAAATCATCAGATATCTTGAGCCAAACAAATAGAAAAAAAGTCAATGTATTCTAGAAATTATAATAATTAAATAAAAGATATAATAAAGAAAGTGATATAAATCATGCCAAAATATCTCCAAATGAATGCTCCTTAAAGAAACCTCTTTAGTCTCTTCTCCATTATTCTTTCTCTCTCTCTAAACAGCAATTGACTAGAACCCTCAAAATAATATGCATTCCTCATACCACACTTCCATCTCCTATTTATAGGAGTTTGATGAGATAATTCAAAACAAAATAATAATGCATAAACATTAAATCACTTCTTAATTGAGAAAATAGTTAAGATAGATCTGAACTTATCTCTAAAATCATGTATTTTGAATTTAGTGCTTATCATAATAGTATTACTATATCCTAACATCAATCTCAACACAACTAATTTTTCAATAATCTAATCCAACTTAGGGAGCAAAAGCACTAACAACATTTATGACGTCTTCTTCAATAATTAACTTAAAACACTAAGTGAGCATTCATGCATCAATAGTGTAAAGGCTATAGCGACACTCGAAAATAAGTAACTTAAAATTTAAAAACAACCCAAATTTTGGAATTATTAAACGGTAGATTGTAAGAGATTTTAATAACTTAAAGAAAAAGTTCAACTTATTCTTATCACTCGTGAGATTATTTAGAAAACAGTGGCTAAGAAAATTATTTTCCAAGCACCGTAGATTTCATTAATTTCTTATTTTTCAACATGGAGATGAGAGATGAGACGAAAAGAAAAGTTGTCCTTTCACCACATTTATCAATAACCTAAGTAATGCTTCTTGAGATATAGTTTGTCTAAGCTCGCATCTTTCAAGTTTAATTATATACCAAGTGTCCATTGGTAGTGAATCCTCAAACCACTAATCACTTTGCTTCAACCTTTAGACCACATATATTTCTGCATATTATTAGATTTTCTTAACAAGTACATGTGTAGCCCATAAGATCATAAAATGTGATATTTGTGCTACCATGTTTATGAACAACACTATTGTTGAAGGTATCTCATTTAAACGTGATGATAAGCCTATAGGATTCTTTAGAAATAAATAAATTATTGGAGGCACAAAAAATAGATAATTGATGGTACTTCATTTAATAGTGTTATACAAATCATAATATCTTTATTTGTATGTGTTAGAAGGGTGGGGTGAGAACTTCCCAAATGCCTAAAAGAGACTCTGAAATACAGCAATTTCAATACATCTGAAAAAGTTTCAAAATGTGACCAGGCAAAGAAACACCTAGAATCAATGCTTCAATTTCTTCCAATCTAGCATTCATTGAATAAAGCTACACAAGAAAAAAACTAGTATGACAAATAGGATTATGCACTTCCAAATATCCAATATTAGCTCATCAAGAAAGGAATCTCCAACAAACATCCGAACACATTTGAATAATTCCACATTTAAAATGAATATAACATAGGACACAAATCTCCCACGTATTAGGAGTTAACATGCCATGCAACACAAGCTAAGAAGAAGCATAAGAACATAAAATCAAGCTAATAACAAGGGCTGACCCCCAACTTGAACCGCCCTGAAAAAAGAAACTTATACAATAATAGAGGTATTTTTTGTAATTATTTCTATTTTTCCAAAATAAAAATAAAATAAACTACATCATGAAAACATACAAACAAAACGTCCTCATGAAAGATGCAAAGTTTAACCCTTGCCCTCAACTCGCACAGTCAATCTTCGACCTCTTCTGATCTCACTCTTTGGATGATCTATCCCTCCCTCCTGACATCGACATCAAGGTCTAAAATGCGGAACAGAACTCCCTCTCTCCCTCACTTCTAACGAATACCTCACATCACTTCCATCACCCTTCTTCTCTTTGTTCAAGTATCCCCTTTAAGTGTATGAACTTTAACTTGGTTGGACTCTTATTCTATAACATAAGATGAACAATTGACTGGGAAAAATTGCCTGGTTCAATTTGATTTAGTTTCTCATTTCTCTTTTAATTAGATTTAAAATGACTTAAATTGATTGACTTGATTGGAAACTTCTTATTGAAATGCCAAATCAAATAGGATAGTGCAAAACTTGATGCATATTGAATCATCTAATGAAAAATAAATGTTGATTTCAAAACCACAATCTAGTTTCAATTAATAAAATACATTAAATTGAACCAAATAAAAAAACTTAATATAGACAGAAACAAATTATCCAAACTATGGCCTTCTACATTCCAATTCAAAAAAACAATCTAAACAATCACTCAAGTACTATTTTTCATGATTAGTCTATCATTTTGATCTATTGTATAATCATTAGTTTATTATATAAGCTTTCCATTGATTGATTTGTGAATATATACACCATTTGAGTAGCTACAAAAATTAAGAGAGATCAAATGTAAAAGATGACAACTAATTACATTAAAAATATATTAAATGCAAGGTGAAAATGCATCTTAAAATTAAGAGAATTTGATATTAAAATGCCCTCCAAATAATTACTAGTAGTAAACGTAATAATTTATTTTATACTATGCCCCCACAAAAATAGCTTCGTTTTTACTTCTCACCAAAAATTAAACTCATTCTTAAAAATTTTGTTTGTTTCTCTCTAATAAAAAAATTTACCATAAATGATTAAATGTTATTATGTTATACCCTGAGTATTACCGTCGAACTTACCTTATATCCTCGGCTTCTTGGCACGAACTATGTTTTACATTTTTCTATATTATTTTATTAAAGATAACAAACTCCTCAAAATATGGGCTAGTTACGCCCCTAGCTGATAATGTTGATCAACAAGCCTGCCATCTAAGCTTAAAAGCTAGCCCAAACATTGTGTGTGCCCAATATTGTCTGGCAGCTATCTCAAAGGCCCGAACATGCCCAAATCTCTGTCAATAATCCTAAGTCAAATTCCTTATATAATCTTTACAGGAAATCTCTACCTATGAGAATGTGAATATATTACCCAAAACATACTTTGGTACTTTTAGTAATGTCTCAAAAAAGGATTAAGGATTGAATAGGTTTATGCCTTGCACCTATAAATGCATAACTGCTGGTAAAATGTTTTGATTTCAACATCTGGAAAAGAGTTTGTAGAGGCGTGTTCAAGCAAATGCTAAATAAAAAATTTAAAAAAATACAATGGAAAGAAAAGTCCACAGGATAACTTCTGAGGGCTTAATTCCAGAAGGGATTAAAGCAAGGCCTCACACAAAAATAGCGTCTTTATAAGGCCATTTCACTCTGAAGAAAACAAGCAACTAACATAAAGAGCCGCGACAATTTTAATTTTCCAGTAAAATGATTGGAACAAACAGCAACGTACAGTTCCACAATATTTCAAAACTAGGGCATATCATAGCCATCAATCGCAATAAAAGAAAACAACACAATGAAACAAGTAAAAGAGATGAATCTGTAGAAAGAAAAAAGAAAAGGAGTAGTCCTTCTAAAAGTCTAATGANGAGAAGAAAGAAAAGGAGTAGTCCTTCTAAAAGTCTAATGAAATAAAGAAAGAGAGGCAGGAGAGAGAGCAACCTGTTGGAAGATGGCCTGCTGGGAGAACATATAGTCTTTATAAAGATAATAGAAGCCAGCAACCGATGCTGCGGTGGCGCCAGCAAAGAAGGACGCTAGCCTAACCCGGAACATGAATCCCATAGTTCTCGCTACTCACCCTCAGATTCCCTCGGCCACCTTGCCGCCGCTTTGGTAGCGTAGCAGAAAAAAGGAAGAGCAAGATCAGCAACCCTTTCGGGCCTGCTCTTTCCTGTTGGCCTGCAGCCCAAGCTTCGCGTCTAACAGATGCGTGCCCGAGGGTTAGATAGAGCGGNTCCCTCAGATTCCCTCGGCCACCTTGCCGCCGCTTTGGTAGCGTAGAAGAAAAAAGGAAGAGCAAGATCAGCAACCCTTTCGGGCTTGCTCTTTCCTGTTGGCCTGCAGCCCAAGCTTCGCGTCTAACAGATGCGTGCCCGAGGGTTAGATAGAGCGGCAAACGTGTTTCGGATGTGAGGAAAGACGATGAACAGAAAGAGGGGATGGAGAACCGGGTTGATTTGGTTCATTTGGATCAGGCTGTGAAGGGGTCTGAGCNGGGCAAGCGTGCTTCCGATGTCAGGAAAGACGATGAACAGAAAGAGGGGATAGAGAACCGGGTTGATTTGGTTCATTTGGATCAGGCTGTGAAGGGGTCTGAGCCGAGGTTGGGATATATTATGTTAAAGATTAATATTTTGTTAAAAGTTATGAGAATTGGGAGATTTTTGGCTTACTAAACTCTTTAATTTATGTTAAAATTAAAAAAATGTGTCAGGAGTGAAATAAGAGTAATTTGGTCCCAATTTTAAAAATAAAGGAATGCATGAGATTGTGCAAATTATAAATGAATTAAGTTAATCTGTCATGCATTAAAATTATGGGAGAGAACGATTGTACATAGGTTAAGACATGAAATAAGGATTTCTCATTATCAATTTGGGTTTATGTCGAGCAAGTCTAATATGGATGCAATACATTATTGAAAGGTTTGATGGAGAAGTTCAGAGAGAGTAAGGATGATCTATGTATGATTTTTATTGATTTAGAAAAACTTACAATAAGATTCTAAGAGAAGTTCTTTGGAAAGTTCTAGAAAATAAAGGTGTTGAAACGACTTATATTTAAGTCATTAAAGATATGTGTACTAGAGTTGTTATGTGAGCTCGAATAGAAGGAGGATTGAGCAACTATTTTACTATTTTAGTTTGATTACATCAGGGATTGGTATTAAGCCCATATCTTTTCTTTTACTTTAGTTATGGGTGCTCTTTTTGGACATTTATAAGAGGATGTAACATGATGTAGTCTTTTCACTGATGATATCATTCTTGTAGATACGACTCGAAAAAGAGTTCAGAAAAAACTTGAATTATGGAGGTCTACATGAGAGTGTAAAAGCCTTCGTTTGAGTTGATCTAAAACTAAATAGGTGGAATGTAATTTTAGTAGAGGTGGTTTCGTGGTTGGGTTGTAACTATGGGTAATCAAATCATTAAAAGATGTGAACATTTTAGATATCTCAAGTCTATTATTCAAAGTGATTGTGATAAAGATTGGAATGTTATTGGTAGAGTTCAAGTTTGTAGGTTGAAGTGGAGGAATGCATTGAGGCTATTGTTTGATAGAAAAGTACTGCTTAAACTTAAAAGAAAATTTTATAAGTTGATGGTGAGACCTGCAATGTTTTATGGCACAAAACGTTGGCCTTTAAAAGAGAAGTATAAAGCTAAGGTATGTGTTGCTGAGATGTAAATAATTAGGTGGATGAATGGCTTGACACTTAGAGACAAAAGACGAAATGAATGTGCCTGTGAAAGGGTTGGTGTAGCTCTCCAGTGGCAAACAAGATTAAAGATATTCATCTTAAATGGTTTAGTCACATTAAAAATCAATCATCTGATAATCTAATTCGGAGAGTGTATGTTTTCGATTCGACGCATGTTAAGAATAGTAGATGAGGACCTAAAAAGAATTTGTCATTTTGTATAAAAAATAATCTTAATTTATTAAAATTGAATAAAAATATGACACTCAATAGGACATAATAGAGAAAAAGGATTCATGTAGTCTACCCCACTTAGTGGGATAAAGATTTCTTATTGTTGTTGTTATTGTTGTTCTTATCTTACATGACCTATTTCAAATTAAAAAATTTCAAAGTAATGTAAAATAAATATAACATATAGATAGTTTATCTGAGATGGTTTAGTCACATTGAAAATCAATCATCTCATAATCTAATTCGGAGAGTGTATATTTTCGATTCGACGCATGTTAAAAATAGTAGATGAGGACCTAAAAAGAATTTGTCATTTTGTATAAAAAATGATCTTAATTTATTAAAATTGAATAAAAATATGACACTCAATAGGACACAATGGAGAAAAAGGATTCATGTAGTCTACCCCACTTAGTGGGATAAAGATTTCTTAATGTTGATATTACTGTTCTTATCTTATATGACCTATTTCAAATTAAAAAAATTCAAAGTAATCTAAAATAAATATAGCATATACATAGTTTATTTTCTATCCATTTAAATTTAAATTTCTAATTGAGATGTTATTTTGTTTTTTTTTATTTCTTTGATTTAATGAGTATTAAAACCGATCTCAGAGGATAAAATCTAAGTATCGTGTATAATCTTAGTTGATTATTGTTGTAAACACATATTTGGTTAATTTGCTTGGATCNTGGTCTGAGCCGAGGTTGGGATATATTATGTTAAAGATTAATATTTTGTTATAAGTTATGAGAATTGGGAGATTTTTGGCTTACTAAACTCTTTAATTTATGTTAGAAATTAAAAAAATATGTCAGGAGTGAAATAAGAGTAATTTGGTCCTAATTTTAAAAATAAAGGGATGCATGAGATTGTGCAAATTATAAAGGAATTAAGTTAATCTGTCATGCATTAAAATTATGGGAGAGAATAATTGTACATAGGTTAAGACATGAAATAAGGATTTCTCATTATCAATTTGGGTTTATGTCGAGCAAGTCTAATATGGATGCAATACATTATTGAAAGGTTTGATGGAGAAGTTCAGAGAGAGTAAGGATGATCTATGTATGATTTTTATTGATTTAGAAAAACTTACAATAAGATTCTAAGAGAAGTTCTTTGGAAAGTTCTAGAAAATAAAGTTGTTGATACGACTTATATTTAAGTCATTAAATATATGTGTACTAGAGTTGTTATGTGAGTTCGAATAGAAGGAGGATTGAGCAACTATTTTACTATTTTAGTTTGATTACATCAGGCATTGGTTTTAAGCCCATATCTTTTCTTTTACTTTAGTTATGGTGCTCTTTTTGGACATTTATAAGAGGATGTAACCTGATGTATTATTTTCACTGATGATATCATCTTGTAGATACGACTCGAGAAAGAGTTCAGAAAAAACTTGAATTATGAAGGTCTACATGAGAGTGTAAAGGCCTTCATTTGAGTTGATCTAAAACTAAATATGTAATTTTAGTAGAGGTAGTTTAGTGGCTGAGTTGTAACTATGGGTAATCAAATCATTAAAAGATGTGAACATTTTAGATATCGCAAGTCTATTATTCAAAGTGATTGTGATAAAAATTGGAATGTTATTAGTAGAGTTCAAGTTTGTAGGTTGAAGTGGAGGAATGCATTGAGGCAATTGTGAGATAGAAAAGTAATGTTTAAACCTAAAAGAAAATTTTATAAGTTGATGGTGAGACCTGCAATGTTTTATGGCACAGAACGTTGGCCTTTAAAAGAGAAGTATAAAGCTAAGTTATGTGTTGCTAAGATGAGAATACTTAGGTGGATGAATGGCTTGACACTTGGAGACAAAACACGAAATGAATGTGCCCGTGAAAGGGTTGAAGTAGCTCTCCAGTGGCAAACAAGATTAAAGATATTCGTCTGAGATGGTTTAGTCACATTAAAAATCAATCATCTTATAATCTAATTCGGAGAGTGTATGTTTGTGATTCGACGCATGTTAAAAATAGTAGATGAGGACCTAAAAAGAATTCGGCATTTTGCATAAAAAATGATCTTAATTTATGAAAATTGAAAAAAAAATATGACACTCAATAGGACACAATGGAGAAAAAGGATTCATGTAGTCTACCCCACTTAGTGGGATAAAAATTTCTTATTGTTGTTGTTATTGCTGTTCTTATCTTATATGACCTATTTCAAATTAAAAAAATTCAAAGTAATCTAAAATAAATATAGCATATACATAGTTTATTTTCTATCCATTTAAATTTAAATTTCTAATTGAGATGTTATTTTGTTTTTTTTTTTATTTCTTTGATTTAATGAGTATTAAAACCAATCTCAAAATATTAATTGAAATTTAAATTTATAAAAACTAGAAACAAGAGTGTGGTTTCAAAATCTATCGGAACCGATCAAACGAACTTGGTTCAATTTTATTTTATGATTTTGGCCAAATGCTCCACACCCATAGAGACTCTCTATGGTAATGGTAAAATTCAATTGCATGATCACATATTTTATCATTTATTATTTGATATTATTTTAAATTAAAGAAAAAACATATAGTTTTGATATGTCATCAACAAATTCATTCATCAAGCATAAATCTTGAGGCATAACACAGATCTCCAGATAATCTTTACATAAGAAATGTTCAGACCTCAATTAAGTGTCATATAGAGCTTTGATTTCAACAAGCTTACAATCAAATTGACAAATCAACGAGACGGAACCAATGCTACTAAAATTGGTCTAATTCGAACCAAATTAAGCCTCGATCAAGCCATTAAACTACTTCTTAAAACTTTTCATAAAATATTTGGATGTCGAATCAGATGAGGTCGTAGTTGAATGGAGCCTCTCCACAAGACGAATCCAACAAGCCCAGGATCGCTCCATTCTGACATCATTAGGGGACTCTAATGTCCATCAAAGATTGTCTGATCAAGCAAAACCTCTTCGGTTTGTCTCGTCAAATTAGTTCATATTCTTTCGTAAATTTCAACTGGGACTCTAAAAGTAGAGCCCCGCGCCTCTCATGAGAAGGGAAGAGAACTCGAGGCTTGAGGAAGAGCTTGAACCTAAGAAAGAGCTAAAGTCCAACAACACTTATGTCATCGTCGATCACCACCAATCGTTGTCGACCACTGTCGAGCACCATCGACTGTTGTCAACCACCTTCAACTGCCACTCATTGGTCATCATCGATCAACATTGTTCGTCACACGTTCCTTGCAACAATTTTATCCTCATATCGACGTTGTAATTCAGAAGGCTTTGTAATATTTTCCTTTCTGTAGGTAAAGGGGTCTTTGTAATCATCAACTTATAGTGAATTTTTATAATTGTGTAAGTCCCAGTGGTTTTTTTTCTTTTTATGGGCTTTCCAGGTAAAACTTTTGGTGTTGTTTTATTCTATACGAGTATATGATGATTGTGTAATGCTAAGACAATAAAATATTATTCTACCCCTGTAAATCTTCTAGCACGTATCAGTTTAGCATCGTCTGTAGAAAATAAAATGTGATTGGACACTGTTTTGAATTGTGAGACACCAAGCCCCTACTTCATTTCCCAATGATGCATATCATCCAACTAGAGAAGGAACCTCCTTTGAAACTTGTAGAACATCTCTGGAGCATTCTTTGATGTGGAGAGCAAACTTCACTACCATTTTAAAAAGTCATTCACGTTAACATCCCAAGCACGATTATAGTGGAGTTGTCTTCTTGTATCCTATTCAAACACAGTCTTTCACAACTTTTTTTTAGGTTAGGGAGAATCTTCGATGCAGTCTCAAAAGTCATTCACGTTAACGTCTCGGGCACAACTGTGGTAGGGTAGTCATCCCACATTTCGTTCAGAAGACAAGTCTTTGAAAATACTCCTAGATTGAGGGCAATCTTAGTCGCAAATAACGCTTTTTTAACGCTCCCTCGATGTACTAAAGTTCCTCTTCAGCCATATCATAAGCTGACCTCTTCACGGCTCGATACGTGAGCTGCTTTACAAGTTTGTGTAGAAAACAACTCTGCTAAGAGGCAAAAGATTCAAAAACAACAACTAATGAGTTGTCAAACATTTTTCTTAAGTATTGTTGCAACCATTTTTCTAAGACAACATACGGTCCATTGCGACCAACACCCAGTCTTGAGAAATGTCGAGCATCTCTGACACCTCATTCTTAGCTTAATAGATCCTATGAGACTCGATTCGACCTCTTCCATCATAGGCTACAGTAGTCAAGCAGAAGCTTTGCTAACAACCTTGGATAGGTATAAGCCCTTGGTGGATTACCTTCAGCCTCTTCCATAACAGGTAATTCTCATCAAGCAAAAGCTTCGCCCAACAACTTATGATAGGTTAACCATTCATGAATTTCATAAAGCTTTTTTACATTATGGGTTAATGTCGTCGAGCATCTCCAACTATACAACCTAGAACAGGTCTTACATCTTCAGTGGATTCTTCTTTCAACTCTACTCCAATATAAGCCACACTCATCAGAAAAGATGCACTTTAACTAATAGTCTCAGAAAGTCAAAATTTTGCAGGGGTAGAGAAGGTCTCCATTGGTACTCTTGGAAGTCAAACCCAAGCGGCAAGACTCAATGGAAATATATGGAACCCTTAGAAGTCGATCCCAAGAGGCAACACTCTATAAGAAGCTATCATGCTCCTAGAAGTCGAGCCTAAGAGGCAAGAATCAATGGGAAGCTAAGGTACTCTTAGAAGTAGAACCCAATAAGAAATTCTTAATGGGAGGATACAGTGCCCTTAGTAGTCAAGCCCAAGATGCAAGGCTCAATAGAAAGCTATCATGCCCCTAGAAGTCGAGCCCAAGAGGAAAGACTCAACAGGAAGCTACAGTACTCCTTGAAGTCGAACCCAAGAGGCAAGACTCGATGGGAGATATGGTACCTTTAGAAGTCGAGCATAAGAGATAAGACTCGATAGGAAGATATGATAACCCTAGAAGTTGAGCCCAAGAAACTAGACTCGATGAGAAGATACAGTACCCCTGCAAGTCAAGCTCAAGTTGCAAGACTCGATGGGAAGCTAACATGCTTTTAGAAGTCGAGCCTAAGAGGTAAGATTTTAAGATTTGTTGGGATGATACGGTTCTCCTGGAATTTGAACTCAAGAGACAAGATTTGATGGGAAGATAAGGTACCCTTAGAAGTCGAACCCAAGAGGCAAGACTCGATAGAAAGCTACCATGCCCTTGAAAGTTGAGCCTAATATTCTTTACGGAAAGATATGATAGTTCTTGAAGTTGAACCCAATAGACAAAACTCAACAGGAAGATATGGTACCCCTGAAAGTTGAGCTTAAGAGACAAGGCTTGATAGAAAGCTGCCTTGTCCTTGGAATACAAGCCAAAGAGAAAAATCTAGATTGGAAGCCAGTGGTGGACAAGATCCTCACTATAAAGACTCCACAAGAGCAATTGGTTGACAGAATCTCCACTTAATGACCTCAAAAGGCTAGAAGCCTCAAAAAACACATGTACATCAAAGAACTCAAAAAGCTATAAGCCTCAAGAGTCAAATGTGCATCAAAAGCCTCAGAAGGCTACAAGCTCTGAGAGGCACATGTGTATCAAAGTCCTCAGAAGGCTACAAATCTTGAGAGGCATGGATACATCAAAGACTTCAGAATACTACAAGCCTTAAGAAATACAAATACATCAAAAATCTCAGAAGGCTACAAGCCTTAAGAGGCATAGGTACATCAAATATCTCATAAGGCTACAAGCCTCAAAAGGCGTCGACATATTTCAAGCTCCTAGAAGACATAAGCCTAAGAAGGCACAAGCTTCAGAGGGCATGTCTAAGAAGGCACAAGCTTCAGAGGGCATGTCTAGAAGGCACAACTTTGCAAGGCATTAGCCTCAAAAGATACACGATTCTTTATTGTAAAGTGCATGTACTAACTTTAATTATTATAGAATTCCACTTGATTGGGAATTTGCAACAACCTCAGAAACAACATCAAAGACATACAAATAAATATATTATCATCTACAAATGTCACATCAGATAATTGAAATGTTATAAAGACTAACAAATGAGCTACAACAAATTTTGCTCATCTTCAAGAATTTGTTTCGCTTCCTCAAAATTCTAGTACTTAAGTTGATCTTTAGAAGGTCTCTAGATATCACCAGAACAAAAGGATGAAAATCTCCCCCAAAAATGCATGTTGCAAAAACATCAGCTTTTCTTCATCTCCACTGAAATGTGCACCAGCAACAAGCAAGAAGATCCAAAGTCATCAGCTGGGCAGGGACGGGGATAACTTTCTTCATCTTAGTGACGCGAAAGAAGATCTTGTTGATTGCTAGCTACGTAGGACGTGGATGACTTTCTCCTTTACAACAACATGAAAGAAGATCATGTTGATCGACTACTATGCAGAACAATGATAAATTTCTCCTTCATATCACCATGAAAGAAGATCTCGTTGATCACCTACTTCTCCAGTCGGGGATGACTTTCCTCTGCACCTTTTTAAAGAAAGAAGATCTCCTTGGTCGCATGCTACGTAAGACGATGATGACTTTCTTCAACATCACAATATGAAAGAGAATCTTATTGAATGCCTACTTCGCAGAATGGGGATAACTTTTTTTGTGCCGCAACACAAAAGAGGATCTCATTGAACACCTACTACGTAGGTCGATGACAACTTTCTTCAATTGGGAAACCCTGAATCATCTGCTAGGTAGAGTTGGGGACTCCACTTCCACCCTCTACTTCTTGCAACTCAAAAATCACTTAAGAAAATGAATTATGCCTTAATTATTTTGTCGTTTGACCTTCCATCTTTCGAAGTTTGGCATTCCGCCTTCCGACGCATGACTTTAAGGATTCCAAATCCAAATTAAAGTGCTCAGGTTCACGAACAGTCTGGAAAAAAAGAAAGACGTGTGGTGTGCACGTAAGTATCACAAAAAGGTACACTCACATATGTCAACTTCGGGATCAAATAATTACCAACAGAGAAAGTGGAAATGCTTGCCAACATATATATAAATGTTATATGCAAATGGTGGAGTATATATTCCTATAACAGATGATATCATTCATATATATGACATATACATGCACATGTATATTTGTATATTATTAAGTTTAGTATAAATATAAATCTCTCTCTATATATAAATTATAATACCACAATAAATATAAAGTGTTTTGAATTTGATATTTTGGATGATGACGTTGTTCTCGCCCAAAAAATGGGGGCCAACTGATACGCCTTTAGAAAATTCCTTCATCCATCACTCGAGGTAGTTTTTTACATAAGAATGTTTAAACTTCAATTAAGAGTCTTCCAGAGCTCTCATTTCGGCAAGCTTATATTCAAATTAACTGACTCGATGAATCAGACCCAATGATACAAAAATTGATCCAATCATAACTAAATCAAGCCATTAAATCACTTTTAAAAAATTTCCAAACATATTTGAAAGGTCAAACATATGTCAAATAAAGTGAGTTCATAGTCGAATCGAGCGTTTCTACAAGAAAAATCCAACAAGCTCGAGATCGCTCAATTTCGACATTATTAAGGCACTCAAATGTCTATCAAACATTGTATGATCAAGGAAACCTCTTAGGGGCGTCTGATCAGAGTTGTTTATATTCCTTCATTAATTTCAAAAGGAACTCTAAAAATACTGTCTCACCCTCTCATTGGAAGGGAAGAGAGCTTGAGGCTCGAAAAAGAGCTTGAATGAGAAAGATTTGAAATCCAGCATCACTCCTATCGTCGTCGATTACTACCAACCGCCGTCTACCACCATCAACTAGCCCCAATTATCTTCAACTACCATTCATCGGTCGTCACTGATCAATATCGTTCGCTGTCTGTTTCTTACAACAAGTTTATATGTACATCGATGTTGTAATTCTGAAGACTTCGTAATCATTTCTTGCTTATACTATAAGACGTCTCTGAAATCATCAACTTATAATACATTTTTATAAATGGGTCATACCTTGTGTTTTTTTTTTCATTAAGAGCATTCCACATAAAAACTTTTGGTCTATCAATTGATTGTTTTCTTTTATCTGAATGTGTGTTAAATCTTCGTCCAATGCTAAGAAAATAAACTATTACTCTACCGCTGTGAATCCTCTAGTACGATCAAGTTTTATTTTTTTAAGAGATTTTTTGCTCACATTCATTACTCAAGTGATACAAATTAAAGTCAAGCATTTATTTAGAGCAAAATGAAATAGAGTTCAATTTTCAAATTCATCATTTAGCTAAAATCCCGTACATTTGAATATGAGTTGATTTCTAAATATACCGCACAAGTTGTAGAAGTAGCCACTGCCACCGTCCATTGTGGCTGCTCAGCCACCTATCAACCATCTCTAGCTATAGGATTTTATACTGATTTCATTTTACTTCAAATCACACAAAAGGATAATTTATTGTGTTGGATTTATGCTTTACATTATATTTCTATTAACTCTACATTGCTTTTTGAACAAATCAAATAGCCTTTTAGTGCAATGCACCATCACCTAAAATCGTGTACAAGTTAGAATGCCAAAGATTAATATATTTTTGTTTAAAATATGTGATTAACCTAAATATAACTTATTAATGAGTTTTTTATCGCAAAAATAATTTATTAATTTAGCTAATTTTTGTAATATTATAAAATTGGATAAATTCTATGAAAATTTTGATAAATGCTTTTGATATTGGTAGACAAGTTAATCAATTGTTGAAATAAGTAGCAAAGAAAACCCCCGTGATTAGAAAATATATGAATGACAAATCCCAGTTTTAGCTTGCAAAACACATTACATCATTTAGGGGTTGTTTGATTAAGTGAATTCGTGACGTATTATAATTTTTTTTGTAGGGATTTGGGAAAACTATTTATTTGATATGAAAAATTATAAATACAATATAAAGTATGAATGAGTTTGAAGTATACACGTAACTTATTTTGGCTGAATTTAGAATTTGACTGATTTGACTGAAATTTAATTACAAGATTAATCTAAAATACTAGCCCAACTGCAGCCGACAGCCCACCACCACTTCTCAGTCGTCCACCTTGTCCCCCACCAACCCAGCCCACTGTTGTCAGCCTAGACCAACCCTTTGGGTCACGCCTATATGGCCTCTAGACCCACCCTTCAGTTCACGCCTCTACAACCTCTAGACTCACCCTTCAGACCATGCCTCTACGGTCTCTGGACATACCTTTGTGGTCATGCCTGTACTGCCTCTGGACCCACTTTTCATGGTCATGGCTTTGCAGCCTCTGGACCCATCTTTTGAGTTGGATGTAAGTCTTGTGTGTATTCTTGCTCATATTCTAGGATTGAGAATGACTCTCAGAGTTTTCCTTTTTAAGGCATTTAGCTCTTGCTAGTCTCTCGGGTTATGTTGGTTTCATGACTAACCTCTGATATATCTTTAGATATACTTAATTTTTTCCTTATTTTATATATATTTTTGAATGAAACTGCACTTAAATGGAGGATAATTTTATGTTTATGATGCAAGTATAACATATAGGAGTATTGAAACAAATTTGGACTGAATCGCAACAAACCAGAGCTAAATGGAGCAACGGCGTTGATTGTGATCGGGCGCCCATACACCAAAGCTTTTCGAGCGCGCCGTAGGCTGGGCACCTATGTGTTGCAGTTCAGATAATTACTTGTTGCACGATGACCGCGACTTTTTTATAAACCAACAAATACAAGAATTTGATAGCGCTACTAGAAAAATTTAAATCCCCGACAACGGCGCCAAAAACTTGACCGCGACTTTATATATACTTAAAATATAAGATGAACATGGACGTAATAAATATTCAATAATTGTAAAGTCACACTTATCAATACAAGTATACATATTGCTCAAGTAATATAAGACTCTAATTGAGTCCTATATATCGATCCCATAGGGAGTGGTTTAGAACTGCGAACAAAGATTTTAGAAAAACAATACTTTAATCACAACAACAAAGTTTGATTTGCTTATCTGTCACTAATAGACAATTAAAATAAATAGGTAATTTTAATAACTATTAAATAACTAATGATAAAAAGTAGGGCTTAATTGTGATATTCAATATATAAGAAAGCATCCTTCTCCTTGTCAAGAAATGTAGGGTTTAATTGTGATATTCAATATATAAGAAAGCATCCTTGTCCTTGTCAAGAAATTATAGAGGTTTAATTGTGATATTCAATATATAAGAAAGCATCCTTCTCCTTGTCAATAAATTATAGTGAATGTTAGGATAATTTTAATAACTAATAAATAACTAATGATATAAAGTAGGGTTTACTAACTAATAAATAACTAATGATATAAAGTAGGGTTTAATTGTGATATTCAATATATAAGAAAACATATTCTCCTTATCAAGAAATTATAGTGAATGGATAAAATGAATTAGTTCAATTTATATTACGTCAAATAGGATCATACATATTCTTTACCCTTTGGTTCAGGCATAAAGAACATTGACTAATCTTACGTTTGTTTACTGAATCAGCGGCTAGACTGAGAGGATACCGGCTCTCACTTCGGAGCTCCCACGTTCCCCTCACCTGAGGGCTAACATCGACACTTCAGCACCCAAACGATAGAACCGAATTGGGGATTTTAGTCAGTCACTCTAAAATCTCCAATTATACGTCCGAGAATATTATTTCTCTATTTATTTGCACACAACTTCTAAGGGCTTTAACCTCCCTGAATCTTAGATGTAATATTCACTTTAGTTGTAAAACTTAACATATTTTAACAAATCAATTGAACAAATTAAAAGTAAATTAAGATCGAAATGAAAAGATCATCACAATTTCTTAAACATTTTCATGGCTTCAACAATTCAAATCACCATTTTACAAATCTCAAGACAAGGAGAAAGACAGAGAAAACTACCCAGATCTTATGGAGAAAACACAACAAAACTCGGAATTCATATATAAAATCAAAGTCATACAAACTATAGCAAGTAAATAGCTTCTCTCCAAGAACACTCATCGAAGTTCCTCTGAATCTCTTCCTTTCTTTACAACGCACAGAATTCCTCTTCGAAGTAGCAAGGAGGAAGAAATCTCTCACTTTCCCTCCACTCTTACAATCTCTCGAAGAATTCCTCACAATAATGGAACATTTCTAATCTATAGAAACTCTCTCTAGCACTTCCTTTACTCCCTAGATTCTTTCCCTCCTTCTCCAGGCTCTCCAATTTTCAGCCAAAATAGACTTTTAAAGTTGTGGATGAGCTTTCTCAAGAGTTGTCTAAGCATCCCTTCAAAATTTGGCATTATCCAAAGCTTGAGTAGGCATAATCGTCGAGCTCGCCGCAGCTGCCTTGAGGGCGCCGTTGGCGGACTTCTGAAGAATTTTGTCCTGTAGCATCGGGAAAAACTTGTCGTCGGCGGGGTTGAGGGCGTCGTCCACGGGGTCGAGGACGCCGTCGGCGGCCTAGTTCAAATTTCCACATTTTTAGACTTTTCGCTTCAAATTTGCTCCTTTTTGCATTTTTTTGCTCCAATGACTCTAATTCATCGTTCCTGCAACAAAACATCAAAAATACATTTCTTTAAAGTGCAATATCATTAAAAATAGTATAAAATAGGTATGAAAATCTCAAAATATTAGACAAAACATCAAAAATACTATTCTTTAAAGTGCAATATCATCAAAAATAGTGTAAAATAGGTATGAAAATCTCAACATATTTTTTTGGTCAAACCTAAAATAATTTTCTTAAGGACATAAGTTTTATTTTGATTGAGTTATTAATTTTGGTCACACGACTCCGAGAGTTATTTTACGGGTGCTGACGGTTCAGACAGGGAGTTTCGACAATCTTAGGAATAGGGAAGAAATTTCAAGTCCTTGAATTCTTCAAGGACATTAGGTAGTAGTAGGAATTCGTGTTATAGTGAGATTTGAGAGTGAAAGTTGAGAAAATCTATAAGGGATTTAGGACAACATCTTGTGTAGTGCTGTGGAAAACATCGTTCGGAGGAATTTGCTCCTCATTTCAGAGGGAAAAATCTAAGTATCGTGTATAATCTTAGTTGATTATTGTTGTAAACACATATTTGGTTAATTTGCTTGGATCGAATGAAGTTTTCTTTGGTGTTTATCATCTGTAGTGAGTAAATTTCTTATATTTTTCCTATGTGAAAGATATGTTAGATTTTTAGAGTTGTGAATGCTTTAAATTGATTTTTATTTTCATAGGATGAGTATATCTCTAAATTTAATTAACATGTTGACTGGCCATATAACTTGTTAAAATTCGTTGTGATCCATTATGACTCGAAAGAGTGGTGACGAAATAACATAAAATATTCACATTGTGCGAATGTCTATGAAAGATGAGTTATGAGGAAATACAACTTATAAAGATGTGTATCGATATAGTTTTTATTTAGGAATTCCACAGGTGACAGCTGGAAACAATTACCTAAATTTAAATTATACATATTTATGCACTCGAAATAGGGTAACTGAGTCTTATGCTCTTATTGTCACTGCCACATTACAATTCTTAGTAATAGCACCTACAATCTACCCAGGAAATCACAAGAGAGAAGCACCTTTATCAATCTTGGAATTCATCAGTTTAATTGATTTAAGCAAGTTTAACTTAGGGATAGAAGTATACTTAGGAGTAGTTGTTTGAAAAACCATATTTAGCGAACTTCCAAACTAAGATATGAAAGTAATAAGGCTAGAATTCACCCTTAGGTTGTTATTACTACAAGCCTCTGCCACATTTCCTGTGTGATCGACATTTTGACTCAAGTTGAGCCATATATTACGATAGTGATGCGTGCACTTGCGTAGGAATCTTGACATTTATGTGGAGATTTGGAATTGAATTAAATTGTCATTAAAGTGTTAGTAGCTGTTGGGTCGTCAACCTCCACTTGATAAAAAAAATGAGCTGTTTCCAACAAGTGCATTGTATCTTAGTCACGTAACACACTGGTTGGGGTCCTTTGTTGACACTAATTTTTGTTATCGCGAGTGTGGGATATTCGCTCGAAAACTATAGAACCTTGCTTGATGCTTGAGTTGATTTCTTTTGTGCATGACAATCATTTAAGAATCTCAGGTGAGCATTGAGAGGCACGCTGGCAGGTTCGTGTTGCTAGTCTTTGGCTTTGACCTGGCTGTAAGCCGATCGACATTTATATGTCGGAAAACTCTGACCTAATGAGAGATTTTCAACGAGAGATTTGGTTAACCGATTTATGCTTTCAGACTGCTGGACTCTGGTTGTCCCTTAAGCGAAGGCTGGTTGCCGTGTTGTCTGTCAGAAGATTTTGATGGAATCAACGGGCCCCACTCGCCACAGTAAGCACGAAATGGGCTTAAATTGACTTATTTGTTGACAAATTTGTCCGAACGACCCCAGAATGTGAAATAGACTGACAAGCGCATCTAAAACATTGAATTTGCCCAGCAAAGACACCCATATATTAACCAAAAGAAAATCTTGATTTATAGGTTCATCAAAATATGGTTCTTCANGAGATGTGTATCGATATAGTTTGATTTAGGAGTTCCACAGGTGACAACTGGAAACAATTACCTAAATTTAAATCATACATATTTATGCACTCGAAATAGGGTAACTGAGTCTAATGCTCTTATTGTCACTACCACATTACAATTCTTAGTAGTAACACCTACAATCTACCCAGGAAATCACAAGAGAGAAGCACCTTTATCAATCTTGAAATTCATCAGTTTAATTGATTTAAGCAAGTTTAACTTAGGGATAGAAGTATACTTAGGAGTAGTTGTTTGAAAAATCATATTTAGCGAACTTCCAAACTAAGATATGAAAGTAATAAGGCTAGAATTCACCCTTACGTTGTTATTACTACGAAGCCACTGCCACATTTCCTGTGTGATCGACATTTTGACTCAAGTTGAGCCATATATTACGATAGTGATGCGTGCACTTGCGTAGGAATCTTGACATTTATGTGGAGATTTGGAATTGAATTAAATTGCCATTAAAGTGTTAGTAGCTGTTCGGGTCGTTAACCTCGACTTGATAAAAAAAAGAGATGTTTCCAACAAGTGCATTGTATCTTAGTCACGTAGCACGCTGGTTGGGGTCCTTTGTTGACACTAATTTTTGTTATCGCGAGTGTGGGATATTCGCTCGAAAACTATAGAATCTTGCTTGATGCTTGAGTTGATTTCTTTTGTGCATGACAATCATTTAAGAATCTCAGGTCTGTGTTGAGAGGCACGCTGCAGGTTCGTGTTGCTAGTCTTTGGTTTTGACCTGGCTGTAAGCCAATCGACATTTATATGTCGGAAAACTCTGACCTAATGAGAGATTTTCAACGAGAGATTTGGTTAACCGATTTATGCTTTCGGGCTGCTGGACTCTGGCTGTCCCTTAAGCGAAGGTTGGTTGCCGTGTTGTCTGTCAGAAGATTTGGATGGAATCAACGGGCCCCACTCGCCACACTAAGCGCGAAATGGGCTTAAATTGACTTATTTGTTGACAAATTTGTCCGAACGACCCCAGAATGTGAAATAGACTGACAAGCGCATCTAGAACATCGAATTTGCCCAGCAAAGACACCCATATATTAACCAAAAGAAAATCTTGATTTATAGGTTCAAAATATGGTTCTTCAATTTTAAACATTGATTTAATTACCAAATAATTTGGATTGTTAATCAAGTGTATANGTATTTTCACTCCCACTATTACAAATAATATTCCTTTATTTATAAGAGAAATATTATTATAAAATGATAATTATACCTCTAATCATATGTAGTCGGATGAAGATGACAGACTGGAGCTGGTCGAGCCGATTAGAGTTTGTTAGGTCGAATGAAGCTGGTTTGGAAACTGGAGCTAGCTAAACTGACTGGAACTAGCCAAGCTGAATATAGTTGGTCGGATGATTGGAGCAGGACAAATCATCTAGAGCGAATCGAGTCGACTGAAAAGGGCAGATTAGAATTGGTCGGGGCTGACTGGAGTTGGCCGACTAGAAAGAGCGATTGGAAAGGCTGACTAGAAAGAATCATATGAAGCATGTTAGAATGGAATTGTCTAGGACCGACTGGAGATGGTCGAGCTAAATGAAGCTGGCGGGTTTGAATGGAATTGGCTAGGCCAACGGGAGCATGCTATGTCAACTAGAGCTGTCAAGTCGAATGGAGCTAGATGGGTTTATGGAGCTTAGCTGAGTTTAGTTAGTTTTTTGGACAATTTCAGCACCTTTAAACTGCAAAGAAGAATTTATATCATATTTATTAGTTCTTCGATTCTTTTATCTCTTTGAATGACATCTGTGAAAAGAATAAAAGAATAATGAATATGAAACTAAAATTATTTTTTTTCTATAAGATAAATTGATGTTTTTCTNCCGAGTCGACTGAAAAGGGCAGATTAGAACTGGTCGGGGCTGACTGGAGTTGGCCGACTAGAAAGAGCGATTGGAAAGGCTGACTGGAAAGAATCATATGAAGCATGTTAGAATGGAATTGTCTAGGACCGACTGGAGATGGTCGGGCCAAATGAAGCTGGCGGGTTTGAATGGAATTGGCTAGGCCAACGGGAGCATGCTATGTCAACTAGAGCTGTCAAGTCGAATGGAGCTAGATGGGTTTATGGAGCTTAGTTGAGTTTAGTTAGTTTTTTGGACAATTTCAGCACCTTTAAAGTGCAAAGAAGAATTTATATCATATTTATTAGTTCTTCGATTCTTTTATCTCTTTGAATGATATCTGCGAAAAGAATAAAAGAATAATGAATATGAAACTAAAATTATTTTTTTTCTATAAGATAAATTGATGTTTTTCTCCAAATAAAAGTTAAAAAAATTAATTAACTAAAAAAAGAGTACGGTGTCTATGTATCTACTATTCCTCCGCTTGGGAGCTCTTGGTCTTTTATAGGATACGAAATAGGGGGCATTTTAGCTCACCTTTAAGGAGTAGTCTCATAGATAGTTAACTCGNATCTATGTATCTACTATTCCTCCGCTTGGGAGCTCTTGGTTCTTTTATAGGATACGAAATAGGGGGCATTTTAGCTCACCTTTAAGGAGTAGTCTCATAGATAGTCAACTCGTCACTATTACAATTGACTTAGTTTTATAAGAAGACATCACCAAGTGTTGCCCATAAAAAGGAGTCTCCTCCTTTTATGTGACTAGATTCACTATTTTCTTTTAATGTGATTAAATTCTAAAGTATTTCCAGGTTTCATTAAATTCAAAATATTCTTCGCCTGGGAGCCATAACTCTCCTATAAGGAGTAGTCATTGTAACTTTTAAACTTTGCATAGGCCGAGATCTTATGGTCTCCAATCCAATGTTAACTGACTTTATTCTTTATTTGGCCAAGTTATATTTTGCAAAGAGTTTATCCAAAGTCGCCCCTAGCATTCAACTATTAAGTAGAGTAGGGTCCAAAAATATAGGCCAACTTTCCTTACACTTTTAGAAACTTGCATGTGAGAGGTAAGTTCCCCGAATGTTGTGTGTGAATTCAAATTGAAGAAGTGAAAAANTAACTCGTCACTATTACAATTGACTTAGTTTTATAAGAAGACATCATCAAGTGTTGCCCATAAAAGGAGTCTCCTCCTTTTATGTGACTAGATTTACTATTTTCTTTTAATGTGATTAACTTCTAAAGTATTTCCAAGTTTCATTAAATTCAAAATATTCTTCGCGTGGGAGCCATAACTCTCCTATAAGGAGTAGTCACTGTAACTTTTAAACTTTGCATAGGCCGAGATCTTATGGTCTCCAATCCAATGTTAACTGACTTTATTCTTTATTTGGCCAAGTTATATTTTGCAAAGAGTTTATCCAAAGTGGCCCCTAGCATTCAACTATTAAGTAGAATAGGGTCCAAAAATATAGGCCAACTTTCCTTGCACTTTTAGAAACTTGCATGTGAGAGGTAAGTTCCCCAAATGTTGTGTGAATTCAAATTGAAGAAGTGAAAAAAATGATAAATGCAATAAAACAAAATTAAGGAAGGTCCCAAGAGATTTTTCTTGTTAGCTAGCTTTACTCCTTGACTTATCCTCCTTTGGACAAACTATTTTCTAGAATACAATTTTGAGAGAATTTTTTAGGAGAGCTATTTTTTTGGCTGAATGTAGTGGTCAAGTACATGTGGTCGAACTGAAGATGGTCAACTAGAGCTGCAGAGCCAAGTGAAGCTGGGCAAGCCGACTGGTGCTGGGTGGGCTGACTTGAGTTAGGTGTGACGAATAGAGCCGACTGAGCCGACTAGAGCTGCTTGGGCAGAGTGAAGCTGGCCAATCCAACTAGAGCATGCTGAGCCGACTCGAGTTGTACGGGGCAACTAGAGTTTCTTTTTTTTTGTGCTACTCCTTTTTCATGTTTGTAATGTGATTCACTCTCAACGCACCTTTTAAGATGTTGAATCCATGAATGTACGTGAATCACGCCCAAGAAATAAAACGTAGATAAGGAGGAAGATAAATAGATAGATAGATAAAGAGACGATCAATAATGAATAATATTTCCATCTTCTCTATTATAAATAGCACACTTTTATTTACAGAAGAATGTTTATTATAAAATGGCAATTATACTCTTAATTTTACGCAATCGACTGAAGATGACCAACTAAGGCTGGTCGAGCCAAATGGAGTCGACCAAGCTGAATGGAGCTGGTCGGGCCGACCGAAGCTGGTATGGGCTAACTAGAGCTGAACGGCTAGAGTGAGCCGACTCGAAAGACCAAGCAGAAAGGGTCAACTGAAGCATGTTAGGCTGAATGGAGTTGGCCAACTAGAATGAAGCTGGTCGGGCTGATTGGAGCTAGTCAGGTTGATTGAGGCATGTCGAGCAGAATAAAGCTAGTCGGGTTGATTGGGGCATGTCAGACAAAATAAAGCTAGTCTGGTCGAATAGAGCTGAACAAGCCGACTGAAGCTGGTCGGGCCAACTGGAGCCTATCAGGCTGACTAGAGCATGCTGGGCTAAATGGAGTTGGTTGAGCTGACTGAAGCTTGGTCATGTGGTCAAGTTCATTAGGTTTTTTTATGCAACATTAATAAATATCACCACCTTTAAACTAAAAAGAAAATTTCTTTCATAAACTTATAATTTGGACTAAAAAAATATCAAATATTTATTTATTTTTGAAGCAGTCGAGCACAACCAAGCTCCCCAAATCAGGACATTCTATGCAACGTCAAGATGCCCCTCAAAGAAACAATTTCAAGAGCAGCAATCCCACAGCTCCCCAACAAATCAGCCCTAATTTTCAGGGTAGCACACCCAACATTCAAAGAAGACACCGCAGTCCTACATTTCAATGCATGATAGAAGGATATCGCTTAACAAGATCAGATCAAAAACATTCACGAACAGTTCCAACTTCCACTCCCCCTCATCAACCCTAATCAAATCTTCCAGTTTCTTCAAAAACACCAACAATCCCAGTCTCAGGCTACCGGCACAGCCTCGAAGAGCTTTGCGAAGTAGAACTGCGTACAAATAAATCCCCTCCTCCTCACGCGCCACCCCACCTTCTCAAGCGCGCGCTCCACATCCCTCTCCGCATGTAGATACGCTCTCGTCGCCTTCGACGGCCCTGGAAAAAGCTCCCCAAGTCTCTTCAACAAACTATAATACAATGTCTTCGGAGCAAAGCTAAGCAGCAATCTCTTCTCCGCAAGCGAAGCGAGATGCGCGATCATCCCTTCCGCTTTTTCCTGCGGGTAATGTATCAGCACATCCAGACAAGCCACCGTGTGGTACTTCNTAAGGAGGGTCCCAAGAGATTTTTCTTGTTAGCTGGCTTTACTCCTTATCCTCCTTGGACAAACTATTTTCTAGAATACAATTTTGAGAGAATTTTTTGGGAGAGCTATTTTTTTGGTTGAATGTAGTGGTCAAGTACATGTGGTCGAACTGAAGATGGTCAACTTGAGCTGCCTGGGCCAAGTGGAGCTGGGCAAGCCGACTGGTGTTGGGTGGGCTGACTTGAGTTAGGCGTGACGACTAGAGCAGACTGAGCCGACTAGAGCTGCTTGGGCAGAGTGAAGCTGGCCAATCCAACTAGAGCATGTCGAGCCGACTCGAGTTGTACGGGGCAACTAGAGTTTCTTTTTTGTGCTACTCCTTTTCATGTTTGTAATGTGATTCACTCTCAACGCACCTTTTAAGATGTTGAATAAATGAATGTACGTGAATCACAACCAAGAAATAAAACGTAGATAAGGAGGAAGATAAATAGATAGATAGAAAAAGAGACGATCAATAATGTAAAATATTTCCATCTTCTCTATTATAAATAACACGTTTTTATTTACAGAAGAATGTTTATTATAAAATGACAATTATACTCCTAATTTTACGCAGTCGGCTAAAGATGGCCAACTGAGGCTAGTCGAGCCAAATGGAGTTGACTAAGCTGAATGTAGCTGGTCAGGCCGACCGAAGCTGGTAGGGGCTTACTAGGGCTGAACGGCTAGAAAAACCAAGCAGAAAGGGTCGACTGAAGCATGTCAGGCTGAATGGAGTTGGCCAACTAGAATGAAGCTGGTCGGGCTGACTGGAGCTGGTCGGGTTGATTGAGGCATGTCGAGCAGAATAAAGCCAGTCGGGTTGATTGGGGCATGTCAGACAAAATAAAGCTAGTCTGGTCGAATAGAGCTGAACAAGCTGACAGAAGCTGGTCGGGCCAACTGGAGCATATCAGGCTGACTAGAGCATGCTGGGCTAAATAGAGTTGGTTGAGCTGACTGAAGTTTGGTCAAGTGGTCAAGTTCATTAAGTTTTTTATGCAACATTAAGAAATATCTCCACCTTTAAACTAAAAAGAAAAAATTCTTTCATAAACTTATAATTTGGACTAAAAAAATATCAAATATTTATTTATTTTTGAAACAGTCGAGCACAACCAAGCTCCCCAAATCAGGATATTCTATGCAACATTAAGCTGCCCCTCAAAGAAACAGTTTCAACTGCAGCAATCACACAGCTCTTCCACAAATCAGCCCTAATTTTCAGGATAGCACACCCAACCTTGAAAGAAGACACCGCAAAGTCCTACATTTCAATGCATGATAGAAGGATATCGCTTAACAAGATCAGATCAAAAACATTCACGAACAGTTCCAACTTCCACTCCCCCTCATCCTCCCTAATCAAATCTTCCAGTTTCTTCAAAAACACCAACAATCCCAGTCTCAGGCTGCCGGCACAGCCTCGAAGAGCTTTGCGAAGTAGAACTGCGTACAAATAAATCCCCTCCTCCTCACGCGCCACCCCACCTTCTCAAGCGCGCGCTCCACATCCCTCTCCGCATGTAGATACGCTCTCGTCGCCTTCGACGGCCCTGGAAAAAGCTCCCCAAGTCTCTTCAACAAACTATAATACAATGTCTTCGGAGCAAAGCTAAGCAGCAATCTCTTCTCCGCAAGCGAAGCGAGATGCGCGATCATCCCTTCCGCTTTTTCCTGCGGGTAATGTATCAGCACATCCAGACAAGCCACCGTGTGGTACTTCCCCTCCAATCCCTCTAAATCCC
>JXCR01060130.1:1660-82915 GCA_002079205.1 Phalaenopsis hybrid cultivar
AAATAAAAACTGTAGATTTGAAGAGCTAAACAGCTTATAGGATCATCAATGGTCGATAACCTGATTAGCAAGAGAGCCATGAACTGGTGGAAGGCCTAAAGACTTTGTGTCATCACATAGATTGTAGCGCCCAGCCCTGCAATACTTGCAGCGGCCACAGGTCATTCCAGGTTCTATGGCAACACGGTCACCCACAGCAAGAGATTTCACTTCACTTCCCAACTCTTCAATAATTCCAGCACACTCATGTCCAATCACCATAGGCTCTTTGACAACATAATGAGTCATCCTCATAGTCTATGATTAAGCAGAAATGATGTCAAATAAATCATATTTGATTCATATGTTAAGCATATATGCTAACTTATAAAAAATATAAACGAGACTATAGAAACTTCGAAAATTTGGGATTGAAAAATGAGAAAACAAAATTGGAGAAAGACTACATCCAAACAATGTAAAGGGATTATAAAATTTACACCTTCAGGTAATGGACATCCGTGCCACAAATGCCAACAGCTTTCATGCGCACACGAACATCATTAGGACCTAAGAAATGATGAGAAAAACAGCATGGGAATCATGATGACAGCTCAAATTTATTTGTAAAGGTATAACACAGCACAACAAAAGCATTTCATCTTCATACTTACCAAATAGAACCTAAGGGAACAAACTCATAAGAAATTCCAAGTGATCCAATTGACCATCAAGATGCAAACTATATCAAGACTTGAAGGGTATTGTTTTGCTGGAAATGAAAATGAAAGAGAAATCACGAGAGAAAAAAAACACGGACCAAAATTTATTCTGTTTATAAAACAATCTTCCTACATCCAAAACCCCACAAATATCACAATATTGCTAAGGTTATTGGAGATCGCATCCTTCAAGTCGTAAAATGCTGACCAAAAAAAAGAAAATAATATATTTATCCGCATGATATTTTATTGGAACATCCCTGTTATATTCCAGAAGATCATAACATTTCCTATAACTTTTTTAGGCAGGGAAACTCCACTCCAAAACCATCATAATAGCATGGAGGTCGAACAAAGAAAAGAAATTTCAATAAAGAAAAAGTTTTTATCAGGAATCAAGCACCACAAATTATTTGAATATATCATGTGACCACACACAAACCAAATCTATGAATATAAGACATATAATATATCATAAATAAGACTTCTAACAAAGATATAAAAATGAAAGTAAATAACATATCCAGATCATTTGAAAAATGTGTGAAGCCAAAACTTTTCTTAAGTTATATTTTCATAAAATATAGTTAAATTCTTCCAATTAATACAAATATTTAACTAATATTTCTTAAGAGCCAGGAAGATTATGTGATCCTTTTTTATGTTGTGGTAGTTTTAGTGAGCTATAAAGATCTTGTAATCTTTGAAGAGATCTTTCGAATAAATTTTAAGTTATTTTTTATCATTATAAATAGAGACTAAAGGGGAGGGGCTTAGTATCCTACCATAACAAGAAAAAAAAATAGATGAAAGAGAGGGAGGACTAAAAAAGAAAGAGAGAGGAGCTTTCTAGTGTACTTCTAGGTGAATCTTCAGATTCTTCAAGTAAGAAGAGGTGTCATTACTTTTGGTTCAGCAAGATGAGAAGCTTTCAACTACAACAAAGAGAAGCTCTCATTTGAACCCTTGCATCAAATAAGAAAACAAAGTAACTACATATAATCTTTTCAATGACCAACTCACATCTTTGTAGCGGTTAGTTACATTTGATATTAAGGGGCCAGTTGGTTTACTCAAAAAGAAATGTGGTAAAATTAAAACATAGTGTATTTAAAATATTTAAGAGTTATTTGATTAGGTACAAACTAAATACAAGAATTTGTTTTTTAAATTTTAAATAAAATGAAATCAATATAAAATTTGATAGATGCGACAGCTACAGAAGGCAACAGACGATGACCAATGACCATCAACAATGGGAAGACGCGTCAACAAGGGCTAATGCTCTGCGTGAACGGTGGTAGTAACCAACTGGGGGTAGCAGGCAGAGGTTGATAGTGGTGAGTAGTGGCTCTCAGCAACATCAATGTGAAGAAACGCATTCAAGTTCATTTCAATAAAGTTAGGCTATGTATTGGAAGTAGAAAATTGTCTACAGATAAAAAAATAAGCGCATATTACAAAATAGACACAATGTTTATGTGCAATTAGACAATGGGTATCATACAAGCAATGTGGCAAAAGGTGTGACACCCACTGTTATCTTAACATAAAGCATATATGGGCAGGATTTGAGAAAAAGTGATCTAATCATTAGGAGAGTAATAGAAAAATTAATAGAAAATATAATAGATCACCAAATATTATAAGGTGACTGAAATTATTATTAATTACATTCAGATAACATATGTATAAGTAGGCATAACATGCATGGCTATCATGGAAAGAGCTAGTGTGCTTAAAAATGCGAGTGTCACAAGAGGAATGCAAGAGTGAAGAAAAATAGAGGTAGCTCAAGTGGAAACATGGTTGCAAAAATTGTTCCGCATGGGGATAATGGCTTCAAGCCATTTCAAGTACCTAAGGGAAGTGGTAATAGCTATAGTAATAGAGAAAGGATGCATGATATGTAAGGGAGGCGATAAAATGATATTAAAGTAAAAGGCATCATGAACCATCACGTTTTTTTATGGGACAAGAAGATGTCGTCTGGAGAAGTAGGCTATGAGAAAGTGTTGCTTATGACAGAGTTATGAGGCATTGTGGCTATGAGAGACGGTCTCATACAAGAAATAAGTAGCACAATAAGAAAGGAGGCTACTTGGAAGGATACCTACCTCATGTTGTCATGGAAAATCGTCCCTAAATGAGAAGCCCACACAATACCCTATTTCAACTCACTTATAGTGGCTGGTTCTTGCTTTTCAATGCTTTTACATGCAGCAGAAGCTAAGGAGTAAAGATACGACATACAATGCAATTGCAGGCACCTAAAGCGATATAGCAGAACCTTTCCATGCATTATGTAGCTATAGCGAGGTGCTATGAACAGGTAGAGCAGGATGAACTATGCCAGGTCATTTAACGAAACCATGTTAAAAAATCAAAATTTTATATGAATTTAATAAATTAAAGTTGAACCAAATCTATGCAAAAAAAAACTATGCACAAATTGGCTGTAGGTTGCATCAATTATAGGTCAAAATAGTTTGATGCCTGAAAGTGAAATCAAGTCAATTTAAAACATAATTAAGATTGGACAAGAATTGTTTAGTCATGCCAAAGACTTAATTTGAGTTTGGTAGGACTAATTCAAAAGTTAACCTCAATTTATTGAGAAATTTTGTAGTTCATGTGGAAGCAATATAGATCAAAATATTTTGAGTAATTTTCATTAGTTGAATTTAGACTCAAGAAATTACGTTACATTGAAATGGAATTAAATTCGGTTCTAGTATAATTGGCTAACCCCAACTAAGCTTAAGTAACTCAAAGCAAGCTTAATGAATCATTCTAAGAATTTGATCAGGTAAATTTGATGCCGCACTAGGAGTTCTTTGAAGTGAATGGATGATTTGGCTTAAAAATTTATGATGAACTAAGTACATTATAGGATGTCACACTCTTTTGTGACTGACAAAGAAAAGTTCAATTATCAAAAATATTGCCCTTTCCTTTATGACTGAACATATGCATTTAATATATATCACCACATATGCACCTTGTAAAAGGGTATCTTATAACCAATTATGGTCAAGAGCAAAGAAAATATTGATGACACACTGAATAGAATTGAGTTCGCAAAAAAGGGAAGAGAATTGAGACTTTATAAAGCCCCACTGCAAATGGTGACTTCGAGGCTACACAAAGAAAAATTTATCATGGTAAGCTGATGTTAGCACTTCAAAAATTTATTTCTCCGAATAAAAGACTGTTAAAAGTGCAGATACAAAATTTTGCTTCACATCGTTTTTCAAAATATATACTTGTTGCCATTCATTTAGTGAAAATATTAAACTAATTTTTTTGCAATTGAGGAAGATCATATTGTTTATAGANTGGTGACTTCGAGGTACTACACAAAGAAAATTTTATCATGGTAAGCTGAGGTTAGCACTTCAAAAATTTATTTCTCCGAATAAAAGATTGTTAAAAGTGCAGATACAAAATTTTGCTTCACATCGATTTTCAAAATATATAGTTGTTGCCATTCATTTAGTGAAAATATTAAACTATTTTTTTTGCAATTGAGAAAGATCATATTGTTTATAGGTTGCGTGGATCTTATGATCCTTTCTAGGTGGTAAATCTTCCAAAATCTCCATGTAAGTTGGAAGGAGAATAAGCATAAATTAATTTTGTTGAGGAATGTCTCTAGAAAGAATTAAATTTAGTTTGCTAGGACAATAAAAAACTAAATCCTTCATTTTATAAGAATTAATTCCGAATAATGAGTTGGAATCATTTAAACTCTATAAGGTAGACAAAAAATTGGGAATTTTTCTTTTTAGAGAGATCCTATAGTTTTAAGTTATCCTAATACGATTATAAATAGAACCATAAGGGATCATTTAACAAAAAAGTAAATAAAAATAAGAAAGGGAAGTGGACTATAATCCAAGAAAGAGAAGAAGTTTTCTAGGGTGTTTGCTGATAGAATTCTATATTTTCAACCATGGCAAGGAAGGTCTTGTTTGAGCATCTATAACAAATAAAGAAAGAGGATAACCACATCAACAACAACAATATCTTCTTCTTCATAATTAAACCTCATTTTTACAGCACATGGTTTCAATCTCTCTAGGACATTGACATAACCAAAAGTTGCATTATTGCCTATCTCCAACTTGGGCATTAAGTGTGATCTTTCCATGCATCATTTTTTAAGATTAGGAGAATAATGATCTCTGTGTGAATGTGGGTATAGATGAATTCTATTAAATTGCTTAACTTTTTTCATTGATTATGCTTTTATTGGAATTCATGTTCCTGTGTTTTCCTTTTTTCCATTTTTAATCTATCAATACTATCAATAACTTTTTTTTTATCTCAAACTTGAAAAAGACATCCAAAGTTGCTCAAAGCTGTTTAAATTAGTGCATCCTTTCTAAAATAAATTTCCTTACAGTAGTTATTCGTCATAGCTTGACATAGATTTGATTTGTATTTATTTAATCAAATTTTTCTACATAATTTTTTTCTAGAATGTCTAGCGAGTTTTCCTCATATAAAAAGGCAAAGAGTTAAGACGCAATTTGAAAAGGGGAAAAAAAAAAGAAAAAAAAGGAGCAAAATTAATGATATCATATTATTACTCCAAATCATCCTCCAAGAGGATTAAAAATTTATTTGCAAATGAATTCATTCGGCAAACTTCTTCGTTCCATCAACTTGGTTCTCAAGATTTTGATGCAGTAACTGCTTGTTTACAAAACAAAAGGTAGTCCAAACGTACTGTAATGCTTCTATTGAGTTATTGGCATTGAATTCTATTTAAAATGAGCATTGTTTCCCCCCTTTTCTTGCATTTAAATCACAATTGATGTGTTATTCGGCTCTTACTTCTTGACTGAAACCAAGAAAACGTTCCATTGCGATTTGTTTGATCACATAACCAAAACTTCTGTTTCAATTATTTCTTGATCGGAGAATAATAAAATCTAAAAGCAAAACTGCTTCGTCAACAATCTGAAGGCACGGGAAAGACAAGAGGAGAGAGCAGATACCTAGTGGCGGGAGCTTGTAAGGCAGGACCTTCAGATCGTTAATGCCAAGAAGCCATGCTGCCATGTTCTCTTCTCCGCCATCTCCGCCTTTTCCCATCTGTCTCTCACTCGGTCTCTCTACACTGAACTTCGTGGCACTGAGAACCCTTATAAGAATGGCGGAGAAAGAGAGAAGACGGAACAGAGGGAAGAGGAAAGAGAGTGCCAACAAAGAGGATGTTGTCCATTTGCCCCTTTGTTTCTATCCGCTGCGGAAATAATGTTGAGGATATCTTTTTCTATGATTATTTATTTTCTTAAATGCCTAATATATGGGCTGTGAGGCCCATCTAGTACACAAAGGACAAAAATCTAAACTAAGACTGTAAAATATATAATAAAAATGTAAATCAATTATGTAATATTAATGAGATAATTATTGTATATCAATAATCATCAGAGGATTAGTGAGAGGTGGGCTCATTTTAAGTACATGATAGAAACAAGAGTATTCCAAATATATTCAAAGAGAATACAAGTTGACAAAAGCAATGTATTTAGAGACTTTCATCAACTCCTCTCAATTATGTAAGGCAAAAATTTGTCTTATTTAAGAAAGGTAGTGACTTGCCTTAATTCTACATGATGAAATTATTCTTGTGAGCATAGCTAATACTCATGTGACCTCATTAGCTACACCAATAGACAGAGATCATATTTCAAATTGTCTGAGTCTTTCTCTTTATGTGGTTATTTATGTGGCATTCATTGGGTGCGGCCATCCCTCAATCTTTAAATATGGGAGATTTTCCTCGATGAAGAGAGGGACTTTTTCTTTTGTTTTGTTATTATTATTATTATTGTTGTTATTATTTTGTTTGATTGAGTGTTGATTCTTCTTCTCCACTCTCTCTTCTAGTATAAGCTATGTCTAGGTGGTGTGAGACCACTGACATTTTTCAATCCAACATTTTCATAGGTACATGAGCATGGATCATGTCATAGATGATAAGAGAAGTTACACAAAAAGTGAAGCTAAACATTGGAGGAAAAAAAAAACTTTTAGAATCCTCTATTCTTCTTTTCATTGTATTTTATTTTGTATATGTTTTTGCTAACATTGTCGTTGTGTATATTCAGATATACTAATATAATGAGCAAATTTAGACATTTGACTGGGGAACTCGTTCTCAATTATTATGAGAGTAAAATAACAAAATAGGTTTAATTGAACATTATGAGTGACTTGAGAGAAACATTTTCCAAAATATTACTCAACTAAATCAAGGATGAAACCTATTAACTTAAGGATTGAATATCACAAGATCTCGAATTAGATAAATATAAAAAAATTATGGAGATTACTCATGTAGGAGACTATAACCCCCATGTGAATGATAGTCCAAATTTAACCAAACTTAAATTAAGTTATATTACAAAGAAATAGTCAATCAAGTTGTACAAAGAAGAAGAAATTTCTTATAGAGAAAATAAGTTCCCTGATAATACTCATGGAACTCACCATAAACCATCAAATCAAATCAAACAAACAAGTGAAAAAAAACTATATGATTATAACGATGAGCTAGCAATCTACAATAGTGCTCCCTGAAGGTGAGTCGATATGCTCTGTGGACATAGCCTTGTAAGGGTTGTTAAAGTGCCCCTAAGTTGATTCCCTATATGAGAACTATGATCCCCAATGTAGATGAATATAGACATATTAATATACACCATTCATTTCTACATAAATAGTTTTGCCTCATCTTTGTAAGAAATAACACATCTAACAAACTTAGTTTATTATCAACTCCTTTAAAAGAAATGGAGCTCAACTTCCCTTAATCATATCAGAATTTGCATACCAAGTTCATGATTGTTTTCATTTCTTTCTCTTTCTATTTTTGAAGGAGTCGTCTTTTTCTCCATCATCGTATAAGTTCCTCTTCCGAATTAGCCTCTTTGAGGATCATGTGAATGATCGGGAGAAGAGAGAAGCTGGAAAAGAAGGATGCACGACAAAGATGAAAAATAAGAGAAAGAACATGTGAAGAGCCTATGCACGATAAAACTCGCAAGGATAGGTCAAATATGTTCGCCAAAACAAGATTAGATGGAAGCACCTTGGACCAATATCTGCGGAATAATACCTACATAGAGCATCCACAATGAGAGATTCAGGTGTGTTTCCTTGTTATGGGTTCTAGAGTACTTCTAAAAGGATGTGTCCCACTTGGTTAATTACATCTTAGAGGTTGTCTAAGAATACTCTTGATCCAAAAGAGTTTTTTTTACAATAGTAGTGACAATTAGCACAGAGCTATCAAAGAACATTTATTTCACAGGGGAATGCTCTGATGCTTTCAAAACTCCTGCAAAGCCACATGGCGGAGAGTGAGTCTCTCACAGTCCCATATGGGTAACAAACTCATCGACATACAGAGCTTACAAAATAACCAGATCATCCGAACAGCGTATCCTAATAAGTCAAAGCACATCCAAGCCATAAGGACAGAGGAAAAATCGTCGTATCTCAAACGGACAGCAGCTCGTCGGTAATCAAGTCATCAAGATAATACTAACAAAGGTAAAATAAGCAATAGAGCTCAAAGTGGGTTGTCAAAAAAAGGGATAAATAATCCCTAACAGATAGAGATAGCCAGGTTGAGGCACCACAGACTCTTCATCCCAAGCTACTAGGACTCTAAGTCTACCTGGTCGTGAAGGTAGTCGACCCAACACGTTCAAATCCCCGATCAACAATCCATGAATTGTGTCATCCGCAGGAACCTCTTTTACCCTAAGGTCAACGGAACGAAACTCTATCATATGATTATCAAGTGGAGTTCCAAGAGGTGGGACTTATACTAGATGAAGTGGTGAGAATTCCATTGGAAAGGAAGAGAAGGGGAGGTTTAGCTACAAAGCTAGAAATGGTCCCAAAAAATTTACTTACACCGTGTTTGGGTAGGGGAGCCTTCTAACGAATTAAGTGCACTAAATAAGCATCTAAGTAGAAAGCTATGTTGAGCCAGTTAGGTTGGAGAAGCACATGGACTTATCATTGGGACATATATAATGAATCAATTATCTTTTCAAGTCCTAATATGGAGGTCCTTTTAGTATGACTTATGTGATAACCATGCTTGCAACCCATTTAAAATTTGGCTTGAAAGCCATGCAGGAAAGTAAAAAACATATTATAAAATTTTTAAAGCTTTTAATCCTAAATTTTAATTTATCCTGAAATTTTTATTAAGATTTATAGAATATTTTTAATTGTAAGGTCCTTAATGAGCCTAGATTATGATTTTTGTAGCATCCCAAATAAAATAGAAAAATATAAGAGAAAACAATTCAAGCATGCAAACATACAAGAAAGAGAGTAAACAAGACAAAAACAATAACAGGTCGGTACCGCTAGGCCAGCAACATTTCCCGAAAAAGAAAAAGGTGGTCATGCACTACATAAGTACACGTCTGGTACTAATTCTAAATATAAATGAGATTTAGAATTAAGATACAAGACACGAGCCTACTGCTTTGGTTCTCGTGATGTGGTTCCGTTTGCCTAACATCTCAGATGTTATGCCTGTACCTAATTTTTAATACAAGTCTCTCCTAAGACTCTAAAAGTATAGAGGAAAAAGAAGAAAAGGACTCAACCTGCATGAAAACAATGTTAGTGGGAAAACAAAAAAAAACATGCAACATATGATGAATCGTGTTTTTTTATCGAGGGAGTTAATATATATATATATATGCATGACTCCCTACAGAAGAATGCCCAAATATACTCCCATGCATATTAAGCATGCAAGCACGCCAATAAACACAAAAGTGAATCTTGGCTAAAATAACCAATCAACAGAGAACAATAATTAAAGGTGTCATAAATACTACTTAGCATCTTAGTCCTAGCATATCACTCCATCTAACGAAAAATGTCATGATCAACATCTATGTGTTGAGGATAAGTCTCGAGGTATGTATGACTTTGATGGGGTCGCGACATTGGCCTCATCCTAAAGATCCAAGGGATATAAAGAGTGTTAACCAGGATGGATTTTGAAGAGGAATGTCCTTACATATGACCTAGTTTACTACATACATATTTCAAAATTATGGCGAATGTAATAAATAAAAAATATATACTTTTTATTTTTAAAAGGCCATTAAAGACAAACCCGTAACTTGTAGGGTGACACAAGTTAGATCCCTTGAATCTTTATCACAATCATACTTATGTCAAACCCGATGCTTTAACACTTATTACTCAGGGGGATTGACCCAACAAGCAATGCTTGTTAAGGAATTACAACCAACATGGGCTCCTATCAAGCTTGCTCATTATCCAGGTATGCATGGGAATGCAAATGCGAATAATCATGCACGAGAGTAGTGAGGGTTAATATGTTGTAGAGGCAATGAATCAGACATGTGGGTGTGTTGTGAAGGTAGTGATCTGAAAGGGTGGGCTTGTCTTGGAGGTAACATCCCAAAGAATGGATATGTCATAGAGGTAGTAGGCCAAAGGACAGGCGTGTCGTGGAGGCAACAACCCAAAGGATGGGTGTGTCATGGAGGCAATGACCATAAATGGTGGATGTGTCGTGGAGGCAGTTGGCGAAAGGATAGATTTATCGTGGAGGCAGTGCTCCAAAAGGGTGGGAGTGTCATAGAAGCACTGACCTAAAGAATGGATGTGTTGTGGAGGTAGTAACCCAAAATATTAGGTGTGTCGTGAAGGTAGCAACCCGAAAGGATGACGTACAATAGAGGTAGCAACATGAAAGGGTGGGCATGTCGTAGAGGCAATTGCCTAAAGATGTGTATGACATAGAGGTAGTGAATTAAAATGGTAGGTGTGTCGTGGAGACAGCGGTCTGAAAAATTGGTGTGTCATGAAGGCAATGGCCCAAAAGGGTGAGCTTGCCATGGAAGCAACAGCTCGAAGGAATGGGTGTGTAGTTGAGGAAGTGATCCAAAAGGGTGGGTGTTCCATGAGGCAGCGACCCAAAAAGGTGAGCTTTCAATGGAGGCAGTGACCCAAAGAATGAGTGTACTTAAGTGGAGTGATCCAAAAAGGCGGACATGTCGTGGAGGTAGTGACCTAAAAAGGTGTGTGTGTCATTGAGACAACATCCTAAAGGATGGGTGTGTTGTAGAGGCAATCACTCAAAAGTGTGGGTGTGCCATGGAGGCAGAGGCCCAAATTAAGGGTGTGTCAGGGAGGCAGTGACCCAAAAGGGTGGGTGTGTTGTGGAGGCAGTGGAACGAAGAAATATGTGTACTGCAAGGGGCATTGACTTAAGTGGAGAGCATATTGAGAAGACATTGCTTCAAATGGCACAAGCGTGTTGTGGAGGCTTTGGCCCAAGTGAGCAAGTGTAGCGCAAGGGGAATTGACTCAGAAGCATGATGATTCTCAATGGAGAGAATCATATAAGTGGGGGTGTATGAATAAATACTCAAAATACAACTCAAGTAAGCAATGTTAGTTATGAAAAATATCATGCAAGCAATACCAATGCACATGCAAAACATACGCCGTGCAAGTGAAGTTGGTTGTTTGACTTATTGGGTCGGTTGAATTGGTCAACCTGAGACAACATAGCCAACAACATCGGTCGGGCTGAGATGGTCGATTGATCCAAAGTGATTGGTAAACCGGGTGGGAGCAGCCGGTCAAACCAAAGTGATCGGTCAAACGAGGGCAACCAGTTGGACCAAAGTGGTTAATCGATTGAGCCAAAGCGGTCGCTCGAACCAAGGTGACCGGTCAACCAAGCCTGGATGGATGGCAGGCCAAAGTGATCAAGAGACTAAGCAAGGGCGACTGATCGAACCATAAGAAAGGTTGACCGTATCTGGGCATTCAATTGAATCGAANGTTAAAGGCGTCAAAAATACAACTTAGCATCTTAGTCCTAGCCTATCACACCATCTAACGAAAAATGACATAATCAACATCTAAGTGTTGAGGATAAGTCTCGAGGTATGTATGACTTTGATGGGGTCGCGACATTGGCCCCATCCTAAAGATCCAAGGGATATAAAGAGTGTTAACCAGGATGGATTTTGAAGAGGAATGGCCTTACATATGACCTAGTTTGCTACATACATATTTCAAAATTATGGCGAATGTAATAAATAAATAAAAAATTATACTTTTTGTTTTTAAAATAAGGGCCATTAAAGACAAACCCGTAACTTGTAGGGTGACACAAGTTAGATCTCTTGAATCTTTATCACTGTCATACTTATGTCAGACCCGATGTCTTAACTCTTATTGCTTAGGGGGATTGACCCTACAACCAACACGGGCACTCTCCTATCGAGCTTGCTCATTATCCAGGTATGCATGGAAATGCAAATGCGAATAATCATGCATGAGAGTAGTGAGGGTTAATATGTCATTAGAGGCAATGAATCAGGCAGGTGAGTGTGTTGTGAAGTTAGTGATCTAAAATGGTGGGCTTGTCTTGGAGGCAACATCCCAAAGAATGGATGTGTCATAGAGGTAGCAGCCCAAAGGATAGGCGTGTCGTGGAGGCAACAACCCAAAGGATGGGTGTGTCATGGAGGCATTGACCATAAATGGTGGATGTGTCGTGGAGGCAGTTGGCCAAAGGATAGATTTATCGTGGAGCTAGTGTTCCAAAAGGGTGGAAGTGTCATAGAAGCAATGACCTAAAGAATGGGTGTGTTGTGGAGGCAGTAACCCAAAGTGTTGGGTGTGTCGTGGAGGCAGCAACCCGAAAGGATGGCGTACAGTAGAGGTAGCAACCTGAAAGGGTGGGCATGTCGTAGAGGCAATTGCCTAAAGTTGTGTGTGACATAGAGGTAGTGAATCAAAATGGTAGGCGTGTCGTGGAGGCAGCGGTCCGAAAAATGGGTGTGTCATGAAGGCAATGGCCTAAAAGTGTGAGCTTGCCATGAAAGCAACAACTCGAAGGAATGGGTGTGTAGTTGAGGAAGTGACCCGAAAGGGTGGGTGTTCCATGAGGCAGCGACCCAAAAAGGTGAGCTTTCCATGGAGGCAGTGACCCAAAGGATGAGTTTACTGAAGATGAGTGATCCAAAAAAGCAGACATGTCGTGGAGGCAGCACCCCAAAGAATGAGTGTGTTGCAGAGGTAATGATCTAAAAAGGTGTGTGTGTCGTCGAGGCAACATCCCAAAGGATGTGTGTGTGTTGTAGAGGCAATCACCCGAAAGGGTGGGTGTGCCATGGAGGTAGAGGCCCAAATTAAGGGTGTGTCAGGGAGGCAGTGACCCAAAAGGGTGGGTGTGTTGTGGAGGCAGTGGAACGAAGAAATAAGTGTACTGCAATGGGCATTGACTTAAGTGAAGAGCATATCAAGAAGACATTGGTTCAAATGGCACGGGCGTGTTGTGGAGGCATTAGCCCAAGTGAGCAAGTGTAGCGCAAGGAGCATTGACTCAGAAGCACGATGATTCTCAATGGAGAGAATCATATAAGTGGGGGTGTATGAATAAATACTCAAAAGACAACTCAAGTAAGCAATGATAGTTATGCAAAATATCATGCAAGCAATACCAATGCACATACAAAACATACACCGTGCAAGTGAAGTTGGTTGTTTGACTTATTGGGTCGATTGAAGTGGTAAACCTGAGACAACATAGCCAACAACATTGGTCGGGCTGAGATGGTCGATTGATCCAAAGTGATTGGTAGACCGGGTCGGGGCAGCCGGTCAAACCAAAGTGATCGGTCAAATGAGGGCGACCAGTTGAACCAAAGTGGTTGATCGATCGAGCCAAAGCGGCCGCTCGAACCAAGGTGGCCGGTCAACCAAGCCTGGATGGATGGCAGGCCAAAGTGATCGAGAGACTAAGCAAGGGCGACTGATCAAACCATAAGAAAGGTTGACCGTATCTGGGCATTCAATCGAATCCAAATGCAATGTGCAAAATATACCATGCAACATACATCACATCAAAATATACAATGTAATGCCATCATCATGCACAATATCAAACCATGCTCACATAACAAAATCACATAGGAACCTTAGGTTTAACTCTTGGTTATGTGGTATATCTACCTCCAACTTTGGCAAGGAATGTGGAAAACTTCATCCTCTGACGTATCGTAGCATAAGTCCTTCAATATTTGTAAGACAGACTAGCTACAAATCTTTTTCCTTCCTAGAAACCCTCCACAATCTTGTAGAGTGGGATAGCTACAAGCTTTTCCCATTCTTTAAGATCGAGCTATTTCAAAACCTCCAAGAAAATTTGGAAATGCCAAAGCCATGGAAAATTGGGATTTTGATCCATTAAGATTTAGGTCAAGGGTCTACAATGAGAAATCTCTCAGCTTTGCAAAAGATTTGGTCACACATGTGCTTCCTAACATATAATTTCCTCTAGAAAATAAATGGTCAATCAATAGGCATTTGGTCTTGTCGACTAGTGTCACCAGCCAACTTGCCTAGTGTGGGCAACCAAAACCTACTAAAACACTCCAAATTCGACAAATCAAAATGCGTATGCCTGACAAATTGGTATCATTTGTCCAATCAAATCATCTGATAATGTGCAATCAATTGAGCTGGATGATACCGGGTGGCCGGTCAGACTTGGCTTGCATGGGAGACCGAACCCATAAACACTTGACAAAATTTAATATTAGGGATAACTAAGAAATAAAAGGCAAAAAGATTAATGTAACCTCATCAATGTAGAAATTGGTGCCATATTTGTTCGCGTAGGATAAAGCTCTCATAGTGGTAGGAGAGTGGCACATTCTGGCAAAGTTCCGAGCTCCGAAGAAGTTCCAGCAAAGCTCCGGCGGTCCTTCCCCACTCTAGGATGAAGCTCTCCTTTGATGTAGAAGAGAAAAAGTCTTTCTCGTTGCTAGCCAAACTCCTCCTCAAGAAGCTCTCCTCACACACTAAAAGAATGGTGGTCGAAGAAGAAGATTGCTTTTTATGAAGGATGGAGAAGGAGAGGAAGAAGAAAAAGAAGAGGGTTGTGAGAAAGAAGCCCTCACTCTCACCTTTCTCTCTAGCTCTTCTCCTCAAGGCCTTCAAGAATAAACCTTATATCTAAGGAAGAAAAAGCTCCAAGCAAGAAGAAGAGTTCAGCTCTTGGAAGAGGCAAAAAGTGCAGAAGGTTGTTGATAGACGAGAATGAGGTGGAGAGGTGAAGTTAAACCAGCCTTCCTATGTAAAATCTTCAAAGTTCCCCTTAATTAAGCCAAAAATGGCTAATCAAGGGTACTTAAGACATGCCAAAAAGGGTAAATCCCTTCAAGGAGATCTCCCCAAGTCTAAGGAGGGCCTAAAAATTAGCTCCAGGTGGCTTGTCTCTCTAGGGCCCAGGCCAAATTTTTATATTGGGGTGACCCAAAATGGTCACGTCAGGCTCGGGCGTTGTCACATCACTCTGCCCGTGGGGTTAGCTTGGTCATGCCAACACCCTGGAATAATTATGCCAAGCACACTATCTTGTAGCATGGTCATGCCGCTTCGGACGTGGCTACACCGAAGGTGGTCTTTGTGCGACTGTTGGGAGGCTGGTGTGGCCGCATCATCCTACGACATAATTACCCCATGAGCTCTATCTTACAACGTGGTCACACCGCCGTTGGGCATGGCTACTTCAAAGAAATCCATCCTTAACTCTTATGAGGAGGATTTAGATGTCACCGCGTTTGATTTGGGTGTGGTCAAGCCAAACTCTTATGGGTCAATTTTCGCCCCGAGGGTCCGGTAAGCACATTTCATGTCCCGAAAAGCTCTCGATGACTAAAATAAACAAAATAGATTTCATAATGATGGTTCGGATTGCCCTTAGAATGGGGAATCATTATGGATCAGTGGCGATACTAGGTATGACCAGAACGAAGTGTCCCTAGTCCAGAGACGACGTGCATCTGATAATATCGCGATAGATTCCTTGAGTTATTGGAGGGCACACATGAGTGTCGCACACTCCCACAACTTCACAGAGGCATCTGCTATTTGTGACATAAAAAATTGATGCCAACAATGATGCAGTTGCAAGTTTGAACACACAAAGCATCATAAAAAGGTGAACAAGTAAGTAAAAATATTTCAACATTAGTAAGAAAAGGGGAAAGACATGTATGTGGAAGGTTAAAATTTTTTACATAAATAAAAAATAAATTTGTTTATTCCATTATAAGAATCCTTCCTAAGAGCCGAGTTTATACATTCTTATAAGAAAAAAAAAATGGAGGTGTTGAAGTCAACTTTGGCATTTGCCTATCCATTGAATTGAGAGGTCATCCTTCTTTCACTTTTCTTTGAATCGAGATGTCGCTTTTTTTCAGACTTGGCTCTTTTAAGATATTGAGTTGAGAGAAGTGACAACCCAAAGACCAACAAGATGATAAAAGGCAATAGCTAGGATATCACATATCCAAAGGAGTGGTTTACCTTTACGAACTCATTGTTGCCAACCGAAACACTACAACTAGAGTTGTAGCCTCCTTGGCAATATGTCAGCCATCAGTAAAGCCTTCAAACTCGAAGAAGATTATATTAGAATGAAACTCAATCATGCAATGGTGACCTAAGTTCTACTTCCTAATGGGATTAATTCTTTGCTTTCAAAGCAAACTTAATATCATTAAGTTCAAAAAAGTTAGGAAGTTATCTTCAGAGTGAGGGAAAATTTTTTTGTCAATTCAGATACCAACAAAAAAGAAGTCCAGAAGAAGGGATGGAGGTGAGTACGAACCATCCAATTCATCTCTTCATTCGTCACCAACCTCACCACTTGAAATTCTTATGTATCTTACTTTCCTTTATATCCTTAATTTTTTAGATTCCTTACCCTAAATGAAAGAGGGGGCCCCCACTATTTACAACGAAGAAAGAAAAAGAACTTAGTGTTAATAATAAAGTCAATATTAAAGGCATCGAGCCTCCAACCAATAGCACTGTGACACTTCATCTCTTATTAAGAGTCCTTTTACATAATGACGACAATTAGTTTTCTGGCTAGGTTTACAAGCATTCAATGTATATTTGTCCTTAATTCTCAATATCATTATGGTTCACACTCATGGGTCAGGACGACTAAGAGGAGGAATATGAAAAGAAAAAAAAATATTTTTTTTTAGAAATAATGAAGCAAAAGTGTTTCTTACATAAGACTTTCATAAATGAGGGGAGATATAATGTTCAAAAATTTGTTGTTAAATCTCTAATTATTATTTTCTTATTACTTGTGAAGGTTCAATAAAAAATAAATAAGAACATCAAGAAACTAAAATATATCAATAAGCATCCAATGATTAGCAAAACATGAGTCTTTTCTAAGTATGTGATAGAAACATGAATATTTCAAAAATAATCAAAGAGAGTAGAAATGGACACAAGTTGTTAGCTCAACGAATTTAATCAACTCACCTTAATATACTATAGGAGAATATGTTCAAATCAGTAGAAGTACTGCCTAATTTTTTCAGTCAGTTATTTAATTGTTGAATATGCGGCTGAATGACTGACTATAGCTTAATGATCACAATATAGACTGAATTTTTAGTAACTAAAAATAAATTATACTTTTTAATTGATTATTAAACCACTTAAACTTGCTTAATTTACTGGTTATATTCTACCAAAAAAGCTTGATTGACAGATATTTCAGTCAGTAGTTTGTCGAAATGCATAATTCAATCAAACCCATGGGTCGAAACCCTCACTTATCTTTATCCTCCCTTATGTGCTTCTCCCTCGACTGCTTGCTCCCTTGTGTGGTTTTCTCTTGGTTATGACTAGTCTCTCAGCAGCGATTCTTGGTGATGACAACTGATGTAGATAACTCTCTCCTTTCTCTCCCTACCACCCCTCTCATTAAAGCATAGGATTCACTAAATCCTTGATTTAAGTGTTTGGAAATATTAATGTTAAACCCGATTAAAATCCTATAAGGTTTTGATACCCAAAATTGTTGTAAAACAATCATTCCCATGCAAATATATGTGTCGATCAAGTAATGTACGGATAAAGAGACCACATATTATTCACATAATTAAAATTTTCAAAAAATTTGTAACAAGGGAGGTTATAGTGTATTGAACCTTTGAATCTAGTTTAAAGTGATCAAAGTGATAGGAACGAAAATCCTAATAGCTCTAAATGTGCAACAAACATAAATGGCAGTAGCAGAAAAGGTAGGGAACAATTTTAAGCCATTCAAAGGAAATGAAGCTCACGCTTCTGCAACACTATATAGTGTTCTCTCTATGTTTTCTTCAGGAGTTCCCTTGATCACTGAAAACCATGTATGCAATCCTCATTAGCTTATGTCAAGGTTATGGGAAGAGTTAGAAACCATATTATAATTAATAGGAATTTAAACATGAAGTGCTCTTAGAATTCATTGGATTTCCTATCTTGGTTGCAATTTTGTAATGAAATTATGTCTATTCCACTATGATATCATGTGTTAATCTACTTATTCTTCTAGGAGGGCAAGATTCCCCTGATGTCAGCATCTCAGTGGCACGAAAGAAAATCCCGTTGATCACCTGCCCAGCAGGCCTAGGGGACACCTTCATTTTTCTAGGAAATCACGTTGATCGTCTACCCAACAAGCCGAAGGACACCTTCCTCTTATAAGAAAACTTGTTGATCGCCCGCATTATTTTTTAAGGCAATCCTGTTGATTGCTTGTCCAACAGGTCGATGGCGATACCTTTCTTTTTTTAGAGAAATCTCGTTGATCATTCACTATCAGGCCTAGAGGACTCCACCTCCCCGGTCTTCTTCTTACCTAGTAATAGGCTAAAACCCATGCACAATTATGATAAAAAAAAATCATAATTCAGATGACTCTATAACAATATACATCAACCATCCGATTTCACACAATTTTTTGCAATCTATTAAAACAAATGTTTTTTGTCATAAAAAAAATAAAACATCAGTTTGGGGAAAAAATATTACAACCGAAGACTGGATGCAGCTATACGTCCGAACTCCAATGAAATTTTTTCACATGGAAGCCGTGATCCCACTAAATAAAATATCACACTAAATAAAATATAAATATCAATTTTCTTCTCACGCCATCTCGTAAGATTATATCGTTATAAAACATCACATTAAACCTCAATAACACTTGAATAATTCCAAAAAAACCGCAATGACACCGTCCCGCAAAAAAAATTGTAATACCACTTAAATAACACCACAAAAAATTGCAATAACACTACAACCGCCGCAATAAAACTCAATGAACACAACAATAAACCTCAATAACACCTCAATAATTTTACAAAAAATCGCAATAACATCAAATAACCGCAATAACAACAAATAATCTTAATAACTTTACAAAATATTGCAATAACATCAAATAATCTCAATAACACTTCAATTATTGCACAAAAACCCACAATAACACAAAAAGGCCATGGTAACACTAAATAATCTCAATAACTCCAAAAAAACATCAATAACACATTAATAACGCAAAAAAAAAAAAACACAATAATACCATAATAACGCTACTCGAGAATAACACAACAGAACCGCCGCAATACCACTCATATAAAATGAAAATAACACCACAATAATACCATAATAATACTACAATAACACTGAAATAACATCATTCGAAAATACCATCACAGCCGCTGCAATACTACTCAAATAACATCATAATAAACCTCAATAACACCACAAAAAAACCGAATAACACCAAACCGCAAAAAAACCAAAACCACAATACCACTCAAATAACAACACAAAAAAATCACAATAACAAATAACACCACGATAAACCTAAATAACACCTCAATAACTTCACAAAAAAAAAAAAAACACAATAACACTAGCCCACAAAAAAAACCACGATACTACTTAAATAACACAACAAAAAATCGCAATAACATTATAATCGCTACAATACCACTCAAATTACATAACAATAAACCCCAATAACACATCAATAACTCTACCCAAATTTCACAATAACACCAAATAACCGTAATAACACTAAATAATCTCAATAACTCCGTAAAAAAACTATAATAACACGACATCCGTTGTAATTCCATTCAAATAACATCATAATAAACCACAATAACACATGCCCGAAAAAAATTGTAATATCACTCAAATAACACCACAAAAACTATAATAACACCACAACCTCTACAATACCACTCAAATAACACCACAATAAACATTTATAATACCTTAATGACTCCACAAAGGGCCGGGTCACACATTATACTAAAACGCTATTTCACTGTTTTTTTTTTCGGTAGGACCGCGACTTACACATGATGACACGTGACAAATTTGTATTGGAGTCTGACACAATTTTGCATCAGTAGTTCAGTTGTAATATTTTTTCCAGTCTCAGAGTCTAAGGGTATTGGACGAAGGCGTTTATATAATGTGGGAATTCGTGGTTATATTATATATTTAATTCCATGTATAGTTCTGAATATAAACTTTTAGAGTCAACATAAATGTACATTATGAACTCAAGCTATAGGGTAAACAGNCGATGACAAATGTTGGTTTTTCTTGAAATAGGGGGCAACTGGTATTTCATAAAAAAAAATTTCATTTGACACGAATCTCGATGTATATCATGAATCTTAGTGCAAATTTTTAATTAAGAAACATTCAAAATTCGACTAAAAGTCATCCTTAACTCTAATTTTAACAAACTTATAGTCAAATGATGAGCTCAACGAGATGGAGCCAACGACAAAATAGATCTAATTTGAGTCAAATAAAGCCAAGATCAAGTAATTAAACTACCTTTGAAAGTTTTCTAGGTATTTTTGGAAGGTCAAAGGAATTCTGAATGTGACAAGCTCATTGTTGAATCGAGCATCTCGATAAGAAGAATCTAATGAGTCCAAGATCGCTCAATTCCGACATCAATAAGACACTCAAATATCCATCTAACATTGTATGATAAAGAGAACTAGGTCTTTCAATCAGAGTGGTTCAGATTCCTTTCTTAAATGCAATCGAGACTATAAATAGAGCCCTACTCTTATCTTGAGAGAGGACTTGAAGTTTGAAGCCTGAAGATGACTAAGGGTCCATTTGGTTGGGCGTAATGTCCGCTGCACGGTGTCGTCCCACACCTATTAACGATATTATCGCTGTTTGTTTCGGCGTGGTTCTCGTAGCGTCCCGCGGTATCAATAGAAAATCGAAAGCTAGATAAGGCTCGCTGCCCAGCTTTCAAAAGCAAATTTCACCCCTGGTGCCCCTTTGCCCTATAACTCGAGAAGCGAGCTCGTCGCCCCTTCCCATCGTCTTCTTCCGAGAGCTTTGTTCCTGTGTGTCTCCTTTCCCATTACTCTTCCTCTTATCGTGATCTACCAGCAAGGGTATGAAATATTTTTCTCATCTTCCCTCCTCTTCCTCTTCTCGAAAGGTTTCCTTAGAGTGGAAGTTCTTTTTTTTGTTTGCTTTATGCTATCCTGTTAAAAGTTATTTAGGGTTTTTTATATGGTGATGCTATCTTGTTAGAAGGAACATCTTAGGGTTTTTTAGAAAGGATTATGCCATCCTGTTAAAAGCTTTATGGTTATGCTACCCTGTTAAAAGCTTTATGTTATCCTGTTAAAAGCTATTTGGTATCCTATTGGGTCACGGTAAATGGTCTCTGCTGTGGTAAAATATGTGTTCTGTTTAAAATTGGGTTGGGTATTATATGGTTCAGAAGTAACATCTCTCGATGCTGCAGAAATATTTATGCACATGTATATTGGTTGCTTCAAAATGGTACTTCTTAAATATGACCTGTGTATCTGGTTTCGAAGTGTCTGCTATCATGTTGTATTTCTCAAAATGGTACTTCTTAAATATGACTTGTATATCTGGTTTCAAAGTGTCTGCTATCATGTTGTATTTCTCAAAATGGTACTAAATATGACCTCTGCAGGTTATCTGTTAAACATGGGTTGGGTTGGAAGTATTATCTGGTTCGGAAGTGTTTGATATCTGTTGTATTTGCTCTTAAATATGATCTCAGTAGGTTAAAGGGCTTATTAATTTTTAGATAAAATTGTTCTGCCTTTACTTGGGGAAGGTTTCACGTGGGATGGAATCCTTTAACACATTTAGATGACCAAAATCTTTCTTTTGTTTTCATGGAGGTACATGGAGAATAAATTGTTATAATGTTAAATTATCTGATGGCCTAGGAATGTATTTTGTTTTCATGGAGGTAAAATGAAAAAAAATTTTGGTACATGGCGTAGGAATGTATTTTTGTTTTCATGTATTTTGTTTGAAAAGCTATCTTGTTGCTTTTATATTCATGCATCAGTTCATGGAGGTACATGAAGAACAATTGCCTATATTCATGCATCGGTCTGTAATTATTGGATGGTATGTATGATAGTTCCTAAACAACTGCTTTTAAGCTCTTTCATGTTGGGTGTAATCTATGTATGTTAAATTATATTTCTATTTAAGAGCTTTGATTCGTTCCCCGTGGATGTAGATCAATTCGACCGAACCACGTTAATTACCGTGTCATTCCTCTGGCTACTTAACTTGTTTTTTTGTACAGTTTGTAATGTTATTTATGATTCAAGTTTATTTCATTGAAGTGGATAGCAAGTTTCTAAATGGTCTCAATACTCTTTTGCAATGTTCATCTTTATCGTAGTAGTAAGATAGCTAAGAAAAGTAAAGCGCTTGGTACACCCGCGCTATGGGAGAAAGACAAAAAATATCTTTTGCGACCTTTTTCTAAAAGAAATTGAAATGGGCATAGAACTACTACCTTCTTTAATAAGGAGGGGTGGCAAAATATTAAAAAAAAATTCAAAGAACGTACTGACAGAGAGTACGACAGGCTGCAACTAAAGAGCAAATGGGATCAACTGAAAAAGATTGGAAAATTTGGAAAGATTTGAAAAGAGGATCCACAGGCTTGGGTTGAGATCTGGTAAAGCGAATAATTGACACACAGGAGGAGTGGCAGATAGAAAGTCTTGCGGTAATGCGTTTTGTATTCCATATAATTCAATGCAGACAATTCATATGAATAATATGGTTTAAATGTTTTTTGTTCAGGTGGTGCCAGGAGCGAAGAATTCAAAGTCGCTGGTATAAAGCCAGAGTTGGAGGAGAAATTAGACCAAATGTTTAGTGGGGTGGTTGCAACTAAAAAATATGCTTGCACTCCAAGTGAGCTAGATTTGGTTGCACCCCTGAGCCTGCCGCTGTTAGTTTATCTACTGACTCACCCGATTTCGAAAGCCAGGATACACCTAAAATCTAGTCCACAAATCGTTCGAAACGTGCTCGTCTTAATAGTAAAAAAAAGACTGGAGCATCTTCTATCAGGAACCAGATTTTATATTTGATGGACTCCTCCAATGACACGCTCATAAAGTCCAGAGGCTTTCAATTAATGAAGTTGTGAAAATATTAGAAGATGACATTGAGATTGCAGGGGATGTAGATCTCTTCTACTTTGCTGTGGAGTTGCTTCAAGATTCCGTCCAAAGAGATTTCTTCACTGCAATTGCAAAAGAACGACGGGTGGCGTATCTACGTCATTTCTATGCCTGTAGGGCGAAATGATTTCACATTTTCTTAGCTTAACTATTTGTAGACAATTTGTTGTCATTGTTTATTGTTTATAACTCCTAATTTGCTTGGAGACAATCTTTTTTCTATTGTTGTGTGTGAGACATTTGAATTTTCCTAGCCATATTTTAGTTGGCTTCTTTAAAGCATAATATTCTATTTCATTTTATCATATACCATCATTCCTATTTCATTACATTTGTTGGAGAAAACTTGTTTTCTTTTAAGGTCATTTGGTATGATTTTAGATAATTCATATAATCCTACGTTTGGGGTTACATGTACAGTTAACAAGGGCATTGACTCAGAAGAAGAACAACATTGAAGGATAATTACATCAATTAACTTGGTCATAGAATATTACAACACATACATTGCACGTTCTCCGTGTTATACATCATTTCATATTGAGGACAAATGGGTAAGAGAAATGCTAACAGGGCATATAAGAAGATTCAGTAACATGTTCCACATGACGCATGAAGTGTTTCAAGATCTACTAGCAGAACTGAGTCGATCTAATGACCTACATGGGTCAGACTGTTTCAAGATCTACTAGCACGTTAAATCATTTGTCTTTATTGGCTTAATTGATTTCTTTTATTTAATTGTTTTTAATGAATATATGATGCAACCCTCTTTATTGCAAATTATTGGTAGACTGTTGAAGTAGCGGACAATTTGGTTTTAAAGTAAAATCTTGAAGCTATCACGAGGTGGGGGTTCCATACTTGAAAAAAGTACAATATATACATGATAAAGAAGGTTGTTTTAAATATGATTGTTATCTTATGGTTGATGGTTGACTTCTCTTATTTGGAAAAGTTATCTAAATTTTTTGGTATCCCTGTCGTACTCATAAAATGGGTCATTTACAAATAAAGATTTTGTTACACTTGAAATGTTATTTCTTCTTTTGTTGCACTCAGGAGAAGATGAGTTCACGAATATTCGGGACATCCTGGTGAAACCTCTGTCATTGTGGCCTCGAACCCTCGTTGCTCACGTCACGCCAACCGCATAACTACGGGAGGAAGTTCTATACCTGTCCACGGAACATCGCCGATCAGTGCAGATTCTTCCATTGGGCAGACAGTTCGATTGATTTCTCAGATGATGTTGATCGAGAATGGAGAGCATTACTTGAGCAAAGTCTGGCACGGGAGCTATATCGTGTTAATGTTAAGAATAATATAATTATTATAGTAATTGTCATTGTAATAGTTTTTTAGTTTTTTTTTTGCTCTTCTGATGCTATAAGTTACTTGAGATATGTTTTTTGTAATTTTGTATTGTTATCGTTGGAGTTTGGGATGAACAATAGTCATGTATCGTTGTATGCAAACGATGAATTTTTGCTGTAATATATAATAGAAATGAGTACTACAAATCGCACTTTATTTTTTTAGCAACATTTATGTTTGCATATCTATGATCTAAATGAAAAATCAATGTATTTGTGTTTGTGCCAAAAAAATCGATATTTCATAAAAAATAGTTAAATTGATTAGTTTATTTATAATATATTAAATCATAAATGGAATTATATTTATAAAACAATCGTGCCACTGAAGATAACAACATTTCCATAAAGAGTCTTTTATTTCATATGCTCACCCACCTAAGCAAGTAAATATTTTATAATATATTAATCAATCCTATAAATTTGTTAAATAACAATTAATAACTAATTACCCAATAATAAAATTTATTACATAATTCACAGGCTAAAGTTTTACTAATTTATTTCATACGCTCATCGAATTTAAAAAATTTCACTGTTACACTTTTTTTTTAAACAGTTTTAATAAACAAGGGCAGAATTGTCATTTTTCCACAAACAGCTGCTTTGCAGCTGTTTTCACACAACTGCAACCAAATAGAAAGCCAGCTTCCTCACACCTGCTTCCCCGTAGCTGCTTCCTGGGCCAGCGCAGCTACAGCTGAAAAGCTGGGAAGCTGCAGCTGCGCCAAACGGACCCTTAGAGAATGAGCTAGAGTCCAACATCACTTGGACCGACGACCTAATGAGCTCATCTTGCTCTTGTAGCTGCCAACTACAGTCGCCCGTTATTTGTTGGCCATTGTCGATCACCACCGTCGTCGCCTCCTTGTGACGAAGCATCGAAGTTACGGATCATCCCAAATGTCGTGCTAACACCAAAGACATTAGAGCCCAAACTATTGCTACTCCTTGCATCGATGTTGTAACTTGAGAGACTTCTGTAAACATTTCTGGCCCATGGGACAAGTAAATGTACAATTTATAGTGGATTTCCTCAACTAAGTCAGAAGATCCGTTAGCTTTTTTCCATTTTTAGGTTTTTCATGTAAAAATCTTCAGCCGTTTCTGCCTATCATTTCTGTTAGCTAAATGTGATAGAAAGCCATTTGATATGCTTGTTTTTTTGGTTGCTTCTTCGCAAATTCATTTTATATTAGCAATTATTTCACCGTTGCTGGGCCCGACTTCAAAGACCACTGCAGCAGCACTACGAATAATCTTCTGTTTGAATTCAAGCACTAGCGAACAAAGCTGAGCTATCCACATTGGACATGTTTGATGGGTTCTATTAATCAATCATTTAGGATAAATATAAATGAAGATTTACATACAAACCAATCAATTTTCATGTATTTATATATCTTAACATCTAAATTTTTAATTTTACATGGATGACACCTTACCTATGCTTGAGATGATATATTTCACTTTTAAGAAATTAAAATGATATTATTTTTTATATATGATTTGAAAAACTTTTGTGGTATAAATTTAAAAGATAAAGTTTAAGTGTTTATGATGTAAATACATAGGAATTGAGTGTTATCCNAAAATTAAAATGATATTATTTTTTATATATGAATATTTTTGTGGTATAAATTTAAAAGATAAAGTTTAAGTGTTTATGATGTAAATACATAGGAATTGAGTGTTATCCATGTAAATAAGGCAAAAATAAATATACAAAAAATAAATCATAACCGCATTTATTTACATCCTTTTGAATTTAATAATAATAATAAATATTAAAATTTTAAATAATTAGATTTCCGTAAAATGCCAAATAGTTTAATATTTTTTTTTTCAAATTATTTCTTTATAAGAATTGAGGAAGGAAAAACAAAAGTTGAAGAATAAATATTTTATTTATAAATATCTTAGGGGCATTTACATATATACCACACAAATTTTTTATATTTACATATCTAAAACCTAAACTTTGATATATGCAGGCATTCCACTTAAATCTTTTAGCATCACATAAAAATAGCACTACTACTACTACTAATTTTTTAAAAGTGAAATGCAAATTTTCATGTGTCTAAAATAGCAAAGTGTTATAAATGTAAATATCAAATTTTCGGAGTTACATACATAAATACGTAAAATTGTGTGGTATATATATAAATTTCTCAATATTTTGTTATAGTAATTCTTTCATAACCATAATTGGATGGAGTCAAGCCAAATTTGAGAAAATTTATCTTTTAGGTTGACCAATCATTATTTTTGACATCCAGAATTGAATCAGATACCTCAAAGTTTGATGTTTGCATTTACAATAATTTAGTGTCATGTTTCAATTTGAAAAGCAAATAATAGCTTTATTTTAATGTGACTTCAAAGATTTTCAGGGTTATGCTAGTAAATATAAATGTCTTAGTGGTAGATATGTAAATGCACAAAAATTATATGGTATGTATATAAACCCCTCTTTAATCTATTATAAGATTATGCAATTCCTATATGTTCCCATGAAAATGAGCTAAGTTAGGATAAGTGGTGATCATGTCAGTAAATTCAAAATAGTAACTAGCAACATCTATATTTATTTAGTTATACTTTTATTTTTATTAGTTATTTTNATGATAAACAGTAGAGATTCTATGAATAATATTAAGTTTTTCTGCCAATCTCTGAATGTATTTATTTCTAAAATGGGATCTTCCGTCAGTGATAACCATTCTAGGCATTTCGTATCTAGTGAAAATATTTTTCATTAAAAATCTTGAAACACTTTTAGCATCACAACGAGGTAAAGCTTGTACTTCAATCCACTTAGAAATGTAGTCTACTGCAATTAATATATATAAGTTTCCAAATGAAGGAATAAATGGTCCCATAAAATCTAATCCCCAAACGTCAAAGATCTCAACTTCTAACATGAAATTCAGAGGTATTTCATTTCTTCTNCCTTTGTTTTTCTTCTTGTCTCAAGATTTGTGAAATAGTGATTTGAATTGGTGAAGAAATTGTGATGATCCACTTCGATCTTAATTTACTTTCAATCTGGTCAATTGATTTGTTAAAATATGTTGAGTTTTAACTTTGATCTTAATTTACTTTCAATCTAGCCAATTGATTTGTTAAAATATGTTGAGTTTTACAACTAAAGAGAATAATACATCCAAGATTCTGGGAGGTCAAAGCCCTTGGAAGTTGGGTGCAAATAAATAGGGAAATTCTTTCAATCTGGCCAATTGATTTCGATCTTAATTTATTTTCAATCTGGCCAATTGATTTGTTAAAATATGTTGAGTTTTACAACTAAAGTGAAGATTACCAATCTGGCCAATTAATTTGTTAAAATATGTTGAGTTTTACAACTAAAGTGAAGATTACACAATCTGGTCAATTGATCTGTTAAAATATGTTGAGTTTTACAACTAAAGTGAAGATTACATCTCAAGAATTGGGAGGTCAAAGCCCTTGAAAGTTGGGTGCAAATATGATATTCAATCTAGCCAATTGATTTGTTAAAATATGTTGAGTTTTACAACTAAAGTGAAGTTTACCAATCTGGTCAATTGATCTGTTAAAATATGTTGAGTTTTACAACTAAAGTGAAGATTACATCTCAAGATTCATGGAGGTCAAAGCCCTTGGAAGTTGGGTGCAAATAAATAAGGAAATAAAATTATCGGGAGTAGAATTGGAGATATTTGATTTGTTAAAATATGTTGAGTTTTACAACTAAAGTGAATATTACATCCAAGATTCAGGGATAAATTTGTTAAAATATGTTGAGTTTTACAACTAAAGTGAAGATTACATCCAAGATTCAGGGAGTAATTTGTTAAAATATGTTGAGTTTTACAACTAAAGTGAAGATTACATCCAAGATTTAGGGAGGTTAAGCCCTTGGAAGTTGGGTGCAAATAAATAGGGAAATAATATTATCGGGCATAGATTTGGAAACCTTGGAAGTTGGGTGCAAATAAATAGGAAAATAATATTATCGGGCGTAGAATTGGAGATTGCATTGGAAGTTGGGTGAAAATAAATAAGGAAATAATATTATCGGGCGTAGAATTGGAGATTTTAGAGTGACAGAAATTGGGTGCAAATAAATAGGGAAATGAAATTATCGGGCGTAGAATTGGAGATTTTAGAAAATGACAGACTAAAATCCCCAATTCGGTCAGTTGGGTGCAAATAAATATGGAAAAAAAATTATCGAGCGTAGAATTGGAGATTTTAGAGTGACAGACTAAAATCCCCAATTTGGTGCAAATAAATAGGGAAATAAAAATTATCGAGCGTAGAATTGGAGATTTTAGAGTGGAAAGGTATGTTGAGTTTACAACTAAATTTACAACTAAAGTGAAGATTACATCCAAGATTGTGCAAATAAATAGAGAAATAATATTATCGGGTGTAGAATTGGAGATTTTAGAGTGACAGACTAAAATCCCCAATTCATCCTATCATTTGGGTGTGGAAGTGTAGATGTTAGTCCTCAGGTGAGGGGAACGTGGGAGCTCAGAAGTGAGAGCCGATATCCTCCCAGCCTAGCCCTAGATTCAGTAAACAAGTGTAGGATTAGTCAATGTCCTTTATGCCTGGACTAAAGGGTAAAGAATATGTATGCTCCTATTTGGCATAATATAAATTAAACTAATTCATTTTATTCATTCACTATGATTTCTTGACAAGGAGAATGATGCTTTCTTATATATTGAATATCACAATTAAACCCTACTTAATATCATTAGTTATTTAATATGCCGATTAGTGACAGATAAACAAATTGAACTTTGTTGTTGTGATTAAAAAATTACTTCTCTAAAATCTTAGTTTGTAACTCTAAACTACTCCCTATGTGATCGATTGCTTTACACATCGCTAGTTTTTTAGAGCTATGTGCTACTTTTAAATATGACAGAGTCTCAAACGATGCTGTTAGACTTAGACTTTTTCTTTTTTCACTGAGGGATAAGGCTAAGATGTGGTTAAATTCTTTAGCATCGGGATCTATTAGAACTTGGGGAGAACTTTCACAGAAATTTATATCCAAATATTTCCCTCCATCCAAAACTGCTAAACTTAGAAATGACATAACATCGTTCTGTCAGATCGATGGAGAGTTAATATATGAAGCTTGGGAGAGATTTAAAGATCTTTTTAGGAAGTGCCCTCGTCATTTGTTACCAGATTGGTTGATAATTCAAACTTTTTATAATGGATTAGTGGGATCTCTTTGATGATAGATGCTGCGGCTGATGGTTCTTTAATATCAAAACCTTTTGATGAGGCTTATTCATTAATAGAAGAGATGACTACCAACAATTTTGAATGGCCCTCTGAGCGGGAAAATCCTAAAAGAGTAGTTAGTATCCATGATTCTGATGCAATATCTATGTTAGTTTCGCAGATTGCTGCAATATCAAAGAAATTAGATCATTATGGGATGAATTATTCTCCAACACCTCCTATGATGGAAGAGAATTCATCTGGGCAATTTGTGGATGTTCAACCTTCATATGAGACCTTAAATGATATTAATAGGCCCAACAACCCTTATTCAAATTATTATAACCGAGGTTGGAAGAATCATCCAAATTTTAATTGGAATAACAATTCCTCTACAAATCAACAATAGGCAAACAACAAAGTGAACCCATTAGGAAATTCATCCAACGAAGGAAATGTTAACTATAGACCTTCTTATCCTCTAGGATTTAACATTAATACTCAAATTACGGAGAAGAAGTTGTTTATGGAAGAGTTGATATTAAACATAGGTCAACAATTGCAGAATCAAGGAAATCAATTACAAATTCAAGGAAATCAATTACAAAATCAAGGAACTACTATTAAGAATATTGAAAACCAATTAGGGCATATCGCTACTGCGCTTAGTAACCGAACATTAGGAACTTTTCTTAGTACTTAGTAACCGAACATTAGAAAAATGGGTGTGTCATGAAGGCAATGGTCCAAAAGGGTGAGATTGCCATGGAAGCAACAACTCAAAGGAATGGGTGTGTAGTTGAGGAAGTGACCCAAAAGGGTGGGTGTTCCATGAGGCAACGACCCGAAAAGGTGAGCTTTCCATGGAGGCAATGACCTAAAGAATGAGTGTACTGAAGAGGAGTGATCCAAAAAGGCAGACATGTCGTGGAGGCAGCACCCCAAAGGATGAGTGTGTTGCAGAGGCAGTGACCTAAAAAGGTGTGTGTTCTGTTGAGGCAACATCCCAAAGGATGGGTGTGTTGTAGAGGCAATCACCCAAAAGGGTGGGCGTGCCGTGGAGGCAGATGCCCAAATTAAGGGTGTGTCAGGGAGGCAGTGACCCAAAAGGGTGGGTGTGTTGTGGAGGCAGTGGAACAGAGAAATAGGTGTACTGCAAGGGGCATTGAATTAAGTGGAGAGCATATCGAGAAGACATTGGCTCAAATGGCACGGGCGTGTTGTGGAGGCATTGGCCTAAGTGAACAAGTGTATCACAGAGGCCATTGACTCAGAAGCACGATGATTCTCAATGAAGAGAATCATACAAGTGGGGGTGTATGAATAAATGCTCAAAATACAACTCAAGTAAGCAATGATAGTTATGCAAAATATCATGCAAGCAATACCAATGCACATGCAAAACATACACTGTGCAAGTGAAGTTGGTTGTTTGACTTATTGGGTCGATTGAAGTGGTCAACCTGAGACAACATAACCAACAACATCGGTCGGACTGAGATGGTCGGTTGATCCAAAGTGATTGATTGACCGGGTCAGGGCAGCCGGTCGAACCAAAGTGATCGGTCTAACGAGGGCGACAAGTTGGACCAAAGTGGTTGATCAATCAAGCCAAAGCGGCCACTCAAACCAAAGTGATCGATCGAACGAGGGCGACAAGTTGGACCAAAGTGGTTGATCAATCGAGCCAAAGCGGCCACTCGAACCAAGGTGGCCGGTCAACCAAGCCTTGATGGATGGTCATGCCAAAGTGATCGAGAGACTAAGCAAGGGCGACTGATCGAACCATAAGAAAGGTTGACCGTATCTGGGCATTCAATCGAACCCAAATGCAATGTGTAAAATATACCATGAAATATACATCACATCAAAATATACAATGTAATGTCATCATCATGTACAATATCAAACCATGCTCACATAACAAAATCACATAGGAACCTTAAATTTAACTCTCGGTTATGTGGTATAGCTATCTCCAGCTTTGGCAAGGAATTTAGATAACTTCATCCTCTGACTTATCATAGCATAAGTCCTTCGATATTTGTAAGACGGACTAGCTACAAAGTTTTTACCTTCCTAGAAACCCTCCACAATCTTGTAGAGTGGGATAGCTACAAGCTTTTCTCATTCTTTAAGATCGAGCTATTTCAAAACCTCCAAGGAAATTTGGAAATGCCAAAACCATAGAAAATTGAGATTTCAACCCATTAAGATTTAGGTCAAGGGTCTACAATAGGAAATCTCTCAGCTTTGCAAAAGATTTGATCACACATGTGCTTCCTAACATATGACTTCCTCTAGAAAATAAATGGCCAATCAATAGGCATATGGTCGTGCAGACTAGTGTCACCAGCCAACTTGCCTAGTGTGGGCAACCAAAACCTACCAAAACACTCCAAATTTGACAAATCAAAATGCATATGCCTGACAAATTGGTATCATTTGTCCAATCAAATCATCTGACAATGTGCAATAAATTGAGCTAGATGATACCGGGTGGCAGGTCAGACCTGCCTTGCATGGGAGATCGAACCCATGAACACGCATCAAAACTTAATATTAGGGATAACTAAGAAATAAAAGGCAAAAAGATTTATGTAACCTCATCAATGTGGAAATTGATGTCGTATTTGTTCACGTAGGATAAAACTCTCATAGTGGTAGGAGAGTTGGCACATTATGGCAAAGTTCCGAGCTCCGAAGAAGTTCCAGCAAAGCTCCGGCGGTCCTTCCCCACACTAGGATGAAGCTCTCCTTTGATGTAGAAGAGAAGAAGTTTTTCTCCTTGCTAGCCACACTCCTCCTCAAGAAGCTCTCCTCACACACTAAAAGAATGGTGGTCGAGGAAGAAGATTGCTTTTTATGAAGGATGGAGAAGGAGAGGAAGAAGAAAAAGAAGAGGGTTGTGAGAAAGAAGCCCTCACTCTCACCTTTCTCTCTAGCTCTTCTCCTCAAGGACTTCAGAATAAACCCTAACTCTAAGGAAGAAAAAGCTCCAAGAAAGAAGAAGAGTTCAGCTTTTGGAAGAGGCAAAAAGTGCTGAAGGTTGTTGATAAACGAGAATGAGGTGGAGAGGTGAAGTTAAACCAGCCTTCCCATGCAAAATCTCCAAAGTTCCCCTTAATTAAGCCAAAAATGGCTAATCAAGGGTACTTAAGACATGCCAAAAAGGGTAAATCCCTTCAAAGAGATCTTCCAAATTTTAAGGAGGGCCTAAAAATTAGCTCCTGTCTCTTTAGGGCCCAGGCCAAAATTTTAAATCGGGGTGGCCCGACATGGTCACGTCAGGCTCGGGCGTGGTCACATCACGCTGCCCGTGGGGTTAGCTTGGTCACGCCAACACCCTGGAATAATTATTCCAAGCACACTATCTTGTGGCATGGTCATGCCACTTCGGACATGGCTATACCGAAGGTAGCATTTGTGTGACTGTTGGGAGATCTGGTGTGGCCTCACCATCCCACGACATAATTACCCCATGAGCTCTATCTTACAACGTGGTCACACCGCCCATTGGGCATGGCTACTTCAAAGAAATCCCTCCTCAACTCTTATGAGGAGGATTTAGGTGTTACCGCGTTTGATTTGGGTGTGGTTAAGCCAAACTCTTATGGGTCAATTTTCGCCCCGAGAGTCCGATAAGCACATTTCATGTCCCGAAAAGCTCTCCATGGCTAGAATAAACAAAATAGATTTCAGAATGATGGTTCGGATTGCCCTTAGAATGGGGAATCATTATGGATCAGTGGCAGTACTAGGTATGACCAGAACGGGGTGTCCCTAGTCCAGAGACGACGTGTATCTGGTAACATCCCGATAGATTCCTTGAGTTATTGGAGGGCACACATGAGTGTTGCACGCTCCCACAACTTCACAGAGGCATATGCTATTTGTTACATCAAAAATTGATGTCAACAATGATGCAGTTGTAAGTTTGAACACACAAAACATTAGAAAAAAGGTGAACAAGTAAGTAAAAATATTTCAACATTAGTAAGAAAAGGGGAAAGACATGTATGTGGAAGGTTAAAATTTTTTACATAAATAAAAAATAAATTTGTTTATTCGATTATAAGAATCCTTCGTAAGAGCCGAGTTTATACATTCTTATAAGAAAAAAAAATTGGAGGTGTTGAAGTCAACTTTGGCATTTGCCTATCCATTGAATTGAGAGGTCATCCTTCTTTCACGTTTCTTTGAATCGAGATGTCTCTTTCCTCCAGACTTGGCTCTCAAAATATATTGAGTTGAGACAAGAGACAACCGACAGACCAACAAGATGATAAAAGGCAATAGCTAGGATATCACATATCCAAAGGAGTGGTTTGCCTTTACGAACTCATTGTTGCCAACCAAAACACTACAACTAGAGTTGTAGCCTCCTTGGCAATATGTCAGGCTTCAGCAAAGCCTTCAAACTCGAAGAAGATTATATCAGAATGAAACTCAATCATGCAATGGTGACCTAAGTTCTACTTCCTAATGGGATTAATTCTTCGCTTACAAAGCAAACTTAATATCATTAAGTTAAAAAAAGTTAGGAAGTTATCTTCATAATGAGGGAAAATTCCAACAAAAAAGAAGTCCAGAAGAAGGGATGGACGTGATTACGAACCATCCAATTCATCTCCTCATTTGTCACCAACCTCGGCACTTGAAATTCTTATGTATCTTACTTTCCTTTATATCCTTAATTTTTTAGATTCCTTACCCTAAATGAAAAAGGGGGCCCCACTATTTACAACGAAGAAAGAAAAAGAAATTAGTGTTAATAATAAAGTCAATATTAAAGGCAACGAGCCTTCGACATATAGCACTGTGACACTTCATCTCTTATTAAGTGTCCTTTTACATAATGTCGACAACTAGTTATCTTGCTAGGTTTACAAGCATTCAATGTATATTTGTCCTTAATTCTCAATATCATTATGGTTCATACTCATGGGTCAAGTCGACTAAGAGGAGGCATATGAAAAGAAAAAAAAATCTTATTTTTTAGATCAAGTAATGTACGGATAAAGAGACCACATATTATTCACATAATTAAAATTTTCAAAAAATTTGTAACAAGGGAGGTTATAGTGTATTGAACCTTTGAATCTAGTTTAAAGTGATCAAAGTGATAGGAATGAAAATCCTAATAGCTCTAAATGTGCAACAAACATAAATGACAGTAGCAGAAAAGGTAGGGAACAATTTTAAGCCAATCAGAGAAAATGAAGCTCATGCTTCTGTAACACTATATAATGTTTTCTCTATGTTTTCTTCATGAGTTCCCTTACTTGATCGCTGAAAACGAAGTATACAATCCTCATTAGCTTATGTCAAGATTATGGGAAGAGTTAGAAACCATATTATAATTAATAGGAATTTAAACATGACGTGTTCTTAGAATTCATTGGGTCTCCTATCTTGGTGGCAATTTTGTAATGAAATTATGTCTATTTCACTATGCTATTGTGTGTTAATCTACTTATTCTTCTAGGAGGCAAGATTCCCCTGATGTCAGCATCTCAGTGGCACGAAAGAAAATCCCATTGATCACCTGCCCAACAGGCCTAGGGGACACCTTCATTTCTCTAGGAAATCACGTTGATCGTCTACCCGACAAGCCGAAGGACACCTTCCTCTTATAAGAAAACTTGTTGATCGCCCCCATTATTTTTTTAGGCAATCCTGTTGATTGCTTGTCCCACAGGTCGATGGGGACGCCTTTCTTTTTTAGAGAAATCTCGTTGATCATTAACTATAAGGCCCAAAGGACTCCACCTCCCCCGTCTTCTTCTTACTTAGTAATAGGCTCAAACCCACCACAATTATGATAAAAAAAAAGACCATAATTCATATGACTTTAGCAAAATACATCAACCATCCGATTTCACACAATTTTTTGCAATCTATTAAAACAAATGTTTTCCGTCATAAAAAAGAAAAAACACATCAGCTTGGGGGAAAAATATTACAACAGGAGACTAGATGCAACTATACGTCCGGACTCCAATGAAATTTTTTCACATGGAAGCCGCGATCCCACTAAATAAAACATCACACTAAATAAAATATAAATATCAATTTTTTTCTCACGCCATCTCGCAAGGTTATATCGTTATAAAACAACACATTAAACCTCAATAACACCTGAATAATTCTAAAAAAACCACAATAACACCGTCCCGCAAAAAAAAAAAAATTGCAATACCACTTAAATAACACCTTAAAAAATTGCAATAACACTACAACCGCCGCAATAAAACTCAAATAACACAACAATAAACCTCAATAACACCTCAATATTTCTACAAAAAAATCGCAATAACACCAAATAATCTCAATAATTTTACAAAAAGTTGCAATAACATCACAACCGCCGTAATACCACTTTAATAACACCGAAATAGGCCTCAATAACACTTCAATTATTGCATAAAAAACCCGCAATAAGACAAAAAGCCATAATAACATCAAATAATTTCAATAACTCCAAAAAAACCTTAATAACACATTAATAACACAAAAAAAAACACAATAATACCATAATAACACTACTCGAGAATAACACAACAGAGCCGCCGCAATACCACTCATATAAAATGAAAATAACATCACAATAATACTGCAATAATACAATAATAACACTGAAAAAACATCATTCAAAAATACTATTACAGCTGCTGCAATACCACTCAAATAACACAATAATAAACCTCAATAACACCAAAAAAAAACACCGAATAACACTAACCCAAAAAAAAAAAAAAACCGCAATACCACTCAAATAACAACACAAAAAAATCGCAATAACATTACACTGCTGCAATTCCACTTAAATAACACAACTATAAACCCAAATAACACCTCAATGACTTCACAAAAGAAACCACAATAACACTAACCCGCAAAAAACCGCAATACTACTTAAATAACACAACAAAAAAATTGCAATAACACCATAATCGCTCCAATATCACTCAAATTACACAACAATAAACCTCAATAACACATCAATAACTCTACCCAAATTTCACAATAACACCAAATAACTGTAATAACACTAAATAACCTCAATAACTCCGTAAAAAAATTGTAATAACACGACAACCATTGTAATACCATTCAAATAACATCACAATAAACCACAATAACAACTGTCCGAAAAAAAAATTGTAATAACACTCAAATAACAGAACAAAAACTGCAATAACAACATAGCCTCCACAATACCACTCAAATAATACCACAATAAACATCAATAATACCTTAATGACTCCACAAAGGGCCGGGTCACACATTAAACTAAAACACTATTTCACTGTTTTTTTTCTCGCGACTTACACATAATGACACGTGGCAAATTTGTATTGAAGTCTGGGCACAATTTTGCATCGGTGGTTCAGTTGTAATATTTTTTCCAGTCGCAGAGTCTGAGGGTCTTGGACGAAGGCGTTTATATAATGTGGGAATTCGTGGTTATATTATATATTTAATTCCAAGTATAGTTCTGAATATAAACTTTTAGAGTCAACATAAATGTACATTATGAACTCAAGCTATAGGGTAAACAGAAACTCAGCATAGATTTATATATATATATGAAAAGTTATCAGAAAATTACCTATATACCACTTAACCCTTATATATTTACATTTCCATTACCAAAGATTGTAAATTTATAGACAACATTCAAATCTTCTGCAAGGCATCAATAATATCACAATAAATATAAATCATTCTAGATTTTGATATTTTTGGATGACAAATGTTGGTTTTTCTTGAAATAGAGGGCAACTGGTATTTCATAAACAAAATTTTCATTTAACACGAATCTCGATATATATCGCGAATCTCGATGCAAATTTTTAATCAAGAAACATTCAAAATTCGACTCAAAGTCATCCATAACTCTAATTTTAATAAACTTATAGTCAAATGATGAGCTTAACGAGATGAAGCCAACGACNGGATGACAAATGTTTGTTTTTCTTGAAATAGAGGGCAACTAGTATTTCATAAACAAAATTTTCATTTAACACGAATCTCGATATATATTGCGAATCCCAGTGCAAATTTTTAATCAAGAAACATTCAAAATTTGACTAAAAGTCATCCATAACTCTAATTTTAATAAACTTATAGTCAAATGATGAGCTTAACGAGATGAAGCCAACGACAAAATAAATTCAATATGAGTCAAATCAAGCCAAGATTAAGCCATTAAACTACCTTTGAAAGTTTTCCAGGTATTTTTGGAAGGTCAAAGGAATTCTGAATATGACAAGCTCATTGTTGAATCGAGCATCTCGACAAAGAAGAATCCAATGAGTCAAAGATCGCTCAATTCCGACATCAATAAGACACTCAAATATCCAACAAACGTTGTATGATAAAGAGAATTTTTTCGGTTTTTTCGATTAAAGTGGGTCAGATTCCTTTCTTAAATGCAACTGAGATTCTATAAATAGAGCCATACTCTTTTCTTGAGAGGGGACTTGAAGTTTGACGTCTGAGGAAGACTAACTTGGAGAATGAGCTAGAGTCCAACATCACTTGGACCAACCATCCAATGAGCTCATGTTGCTCTTGTAGCTGCCAACTACAGTCTCCCGATATTTGTCGGCCATTGTCGATCACCACCGCCGTCGCCTCCTTGTGACGAAGCATCGAAGTTGCGCATCATTCCAGATGTCGTGCCGACACCAAAGACATTAGAGCCCAGACAATTGCTCCTCCTTACATCGATGTTGTAACTTGAGAGACTTTTGTCAATATTTCTGACCCATGGGACAAGTAAATGTACAATTTATAGTGAATTTCCTCAACTAAGTCAGAAGATCCGTTAGCTTTTCTTCATTTTTAGGTTTTTTATGTACAAATCTTGAGGCGTTTCTGTCTATCATTTCTATTAACTAAATGTGATAGAAAGCCATTTGACACGCTTGTTTTTTTGGTTGCTTCTTTGCAAATTCATTTTATATTAGCAATTATTTCACCGTTGCTGGGCCCGACTTCAAAAGAAGACCACTGCAGCAGCACTCTACGAATAATCTTCTGTTTGAATTCAAGCACTAGCGAACAAAGCTGAGCTATCCACATTGGACATGTTTGATGGGTTCTATTAATCAATCATTTAGGATAAATATAAATGAAGATTTACATACAAACCAATCAATTTTCATGTATTTACATATCTTAACACCTAAATTTTTATTTTTACATGGATGACACCTTACTTATGCTTGAGATGATATATTTCACTTTTAAAAAATTAAAATGATATTATTTTTTATATAAGATTTGAAAGATTTTTGTGGTATAAATTTAAAAGATAAAGTTTAAGTGTTTATGATGTAAATAATAGGAATTGAGTGGTATGCATGTAAATAATGTAATTGTAAATTGATTTTGATAGGAGATCATATACAATAATAAAATAAAAATTTTTTCTTAAATTGATATAATCATAACCACATTTATATACATCCTTTTGAATTTAATAATAATAATAATAATAACAATTAAAACTTTAAATAATTTGATTTTCTTTACGAGAGAATTGTTATGAAGTATACATCAGTTGTGGTATATAAATAAAAATCAAATAGAAGAATGATCTTTGATGAAGAGAAAAATAAAACTAGAAAATTCACATCAGAAAACAGTAACATAGCGGAACACACATATTTATGTGGTTCAGCAAATTGCCTACGTCTACGAAGTTGCAGAAGATTTTACTACTTGAAAAATTTACACCAGTTGATCATCTCAACTTACAAAAAGAATATCTCACTTTGTTGCTCTCTCTTCTTCTCCTTTTGTTCTTCTCTCTCTACACTGAGATACACCGAAGGAACTCTACACCGAGATACACCGAAGAAGACAAACTTACAAGAGAAATAAACCAAATTTCTTTTCTACCACAAGCCACCAATAAGAAGTTAAGGGAAAACAATCTTCTTCTTCCTTCACCGCAAGGACCTACACCTTGCACTTCTCTTCCTCTATCCCGAGGAAACCCGGAGAGGAACACAAAAAATCGTGACTTCTTAAAACTGAAGGAGAGCCTGCGATATCTTTTATCACGAACAGGAGGGAGTGAAGGGATGATTCGCTTCACAACAGAGGAAGACGGGAGCGGTTGACGCCTACGGTTTGCGATTGAAGAGGTAGGAGGCGAACCGAAGCTTCGCTTCGAGAAACAGGAACAGGCGGAGGCGGCGTTTCGCGAACTGGAGGCGGGAGCAGGCTGGGGTCGTGACGGGAATTAATATTTACTATTTTTTATGCTATATTTTATAATGTTAATACTCTAATATTTTTTCAAAGTATTTCTTTATTCATATTCTTTGTTGGAGATTAGTGTAGACTCGGTAAGTTCGGCCTTGCTTGGGAAATTCTATGGATTTTAACGTTTTGTTTGAAAATAGAAGTTGTAATGATTTTATATTGAGTTTAGAAAGGAGACATTTAGAGTGCTTTATAAGAATTAAGGAAGGAAAAACAAAATTTAAAGAATAATATTTTATTTATAAATATCTTAGGGGCATTTACATATATACCACACAAATTTTTTACATTTACATATCTAACACCTAAACTTTGATGCATACATGCATTCCACTTAAATCTTTTAGCATCACATAAAAATAGCACTACCACTACTACTAATTTTTAGAAAGCGAAATGCAAATTTTCATGTGTCTATAATAGCAAAGTGTTATAAATATAAATATCAAATTTTATGTGTTTACATACATAAATACGTAAAATTGTGCGGTATATATATAAATTTCTCAATATTTTATTATAGTAATTCTTTCATAACCATAATTTGATGGAGCCAAGCCAAATTTGAGAAAATTTATCTTTAAGTAGGTTGACCAATCATTATTTTTGACATCCAGAATTGAATCAGATACCTCAAAGTTTGATGTTTGTATTTACAATAATTTAGTGTCATGTTTCAATTTGAAAAGCTAATAATAGCGTTATTTTAATGTGACTTTAAAGATTTTCAGGGTTATGCTAGTAAATATAAATGTCTTGGTGGTAGATATGTAAATGCACAAAAGTTATATGGTATGTATATAAACCCCTCTTTAATCTATTAGAAGATTATGCAATTCCTATATATACCCATGTAAATGAGCCAAGTTACGATAAGTGGTGATCATGTCAGTAAATTCAAAATAGTAACTAGCAACATCTATGTTTATTTAGTTATACTTTTATTTTTATTAGTTGTTTTCTATGTCAAGAATGTCACTTTGTTTTTGCATAGGTTTTTGACTCATTTCATTATTTTATTAGGTCATCACCTAGCCAGTAGGCCAAAAAACAAGTGATAAAAAGCTTTTTATCTCACCAACATGGTATTCATATCCCTAATACCTATTAGTCGCTTCAAATTTAATATCAAGTGTCGAAAATTCACTCATTTTTATATGAGATCGGTTTATGTCATGAATGGTGATAGTTGAGATGAAATTGAAGGTAACAATCAAAACTGCCGTATAGAGGATGATTTAGACAAAAAAGAGGAACCACCCATCCAAAATGGGGGTGCCGTCTGGTAATGTGCTGGTATAAATGGAACATGTTGTGGGCGCAAGAACATGTAGCACGTTTAATGTTATCAAGATAAAATATATAGTCATGAAGTTAGTGTCATTTTTTGCTCATTTAGATGCCAATGCTTTTGACAACACCTAAAGCCTATTTGAACCTTTAATGCATGCCTCGATCCCCCCTTTGTGATAAGGGTCTAGTTTTGTGGTTCTAAAATACAATGCTGCAGTCCCATGAGGAGTCTTAATGGTGTCATAGCACTGTCTTCCGTGTCGAAGTAATAGGTGTTGTTACCACATGCAAAACTGTGAGTAATAGGTCTTTTATCTATCTTCACCCGAGTGGTATATTTATCGTTACCTGAGCAGCTTGCAGGATCAAACAACACTACCACTCTGACCTCTAATTCCACAAAACATCATCAATTGCATGGATATTAACCACATTTTTGGTATAACATAAAATGGGTTAAAACTAAATTTTACCAAAAAAATTAAGGCCTAATTTTGAAAACTAAATTTGCTTAATTCAAATTAAAAATTAAACAATGTATTTAGCTATAAATAGCAAGGCACCTAAAATTAGAAAGGTAGTTTATGGGTGGGTCTAACTTATTAAATCAAACTCTAATTACTATATAATTTCAAGTAGCAATCCAGTGAGATTCCCCAAACCTCCGATTTTTCTTGCGAGTATATGTGCGCGCTGCGCGTGCGCACGTGAGAGAGAGATTACAAAAACAACAAACAAAATCAAATTGGAGGCTTATCTTTAAGTAAGAAGAAATTCCATTACATCTGAGATGTGCTCATTAACATTATTTGAGAACAATTCATATGATTAAACAGTTTAACGGTCGACAACGCCGAACCATCCATCCATAGCAAAAGAGACGGAATTATTGAAACGAAAATTAAGCAAGAGAAAATGAGGTATGTGACTAACAGCAACTGTTTTGCATGAATTAGAAGTTGAATGCTGAAGAGTTTTTAGTACTTGTGAACGAGTTGTTTGTATGCTTCTTTGTTCTTTCCATAGTAATCAATTTCGGCCTGCAAAATTAAAAACTCCCAGTCAACAACCTGTAAAGAAAGTAAAATCAAGTAAAATTTGCAATAGATAGTGACAGAATGAAAAATGAAATTTCTGATGCATTGAACAAGGAACAAGGAAAAATCATGAGTGAAATAAAATTCACAGAATTTGAGTTTTTTTCTTCTCTTTTTTTTTTTTTTGAAGGAATTTACACATAACACAATTCTTATATATTTACATATCTAACAATTAACATTTGATTTTTAACATATATAATATTTCAATATCAAAATTGTACTAAAACATTTACATGTTATATGAGTAAATATTAAAATTTAGAAGTTAGATATGTAAAAACAAAAGGATTACCCTTTTTCTTCTAATCATGCTTCGCATGATCATGAAGCCAGGAACGAGATGCACGTGCATGCAGTATACATTACAAGCTTCTTGCATAAATCCAAATTTTGTGTCATGATTTTTAAAGCGAAGGGGCTTAAAATCAAAATACCAAATGAAACCCAAATTAGTTTGTGTAATCACTCTTAATGAATTTGTTATATTAGTAGAAGAATGATGTGGTTTTTAATATGTGAAAGCAAGCGAAGAGAATTACAAACATAATTTTCTCTTGGAGAAAAGATTGAACATTCATAGCCCTTCCGTCAACATGAGGATAGTTGAGACTGCAAAGACTTGCTTTCTCAAGTTCTAATTGAAGAAAATGCTGGCAAAATAATGGTTAATGGTTAATGGTTTTGAGTTAATGAAAAGACTTCCTGTTGTGAGATATGTACTTCCTGGCATAGAAATGAAACACAAAGAACACAAGCAAACATAGATCGTTTACGGGGTTCGATCCAACTGGATCTACGTCCACGGGAGGGAACCAATCAAATAGTTCACTAAGGCAAAAGAAATAAAGAATACATAGCTCATACATAGAGATGAGCCCTCATCTTCCTTCTATTACATCCCTCTCAAGCGACACCTTGATACCCTCAAAATGCTCTCCTCCTCTCTAGCTCTCTAGCTATTCTCTCCTCCTTTGTGGTAGTTTAAGATCTCATCCCTTGCTCTCCTAAGCCTCACACCCTCTCTATTTATAGAAGCAAGAGAGTCGTAGGTGGGAGGTAGGTGAGCGTCCTTGCTTTCCTAAGTCTCACACCCTCTCTATTTATAGAAGCAAGAGAGTGGTAGGTGGGAGGTAGGTGAGCGGTAGGGGGAGATGTGGTAGGTGAACGGTACCACATTACAAAAGTGCTCTTTTACCTTAGTTCATTAATTGAGGGTCAAAATAACAATTCTCCACCTTTACCCTCAATTGATGGTAGGTGAGCGGTACCACATTACAAAAATGCCCTTAACTTAGTTTAATAATTGTGGGTCAAAATAAAACTTCCAAAAGCTCCAATACATAAATATTGATAGAAACAATCCTAGTTTTGGCATCAAACATAGGTCATTTTGTAAGGCACACTGTTAACGGCTAAATCATGGAGATAATAGCCGTTCTCTTAACTCTAGTAGTATGGGAGCAGCTCTCCAAAGATGACACCAAGTTTAAAGACTCCTCTCCGATTCTTTGACCCTGGCGCAGTTCCGATCAAATTGAGCTAGTTTTGGGTTATAAAAATCAGTGCCAATGTCTCGAAGTGATTGCAACCCCATTATGCACCCATCAAAGCCTGTTCTATATTATAAAAAACAACGAGTTCCTTACTTCGAGACATTGGCACTGATATAGTAAATAACCCTATAGATATAGTAAACGTTCTTTCTGCCATTTAATCTTCACCTTAGCAACCTAAATTGAGTATNCAAGCCATTAAACTACATTTGAAAGTTTTCCAGGTATTTTTGGAAGGTCAAAGGAATTCTAAAAATGACAAGCTCATTGTTGAATCGAGCATCTCGACAAGAAGAATCCAATGAGTCAAAGATCGCTCAATTCCGACATCAATAAGACACTCAAATATCCAACAAACATTGTATGATAAAGAGAATTTTTTCAGGTTTTCCAATTAAAGTGGGTCAGAATCCTTTCTTAAATGCAACCGAGATTCTATAAATAGAGCCCTACTCTTATCTTGAGAGGGGACTTCAGTTTGACGCCTGAAGAAGACTAACTTGGAGAATGAGCTAGAGTCCAATATCACTTGTACCGACGACCCAATGAGCTCATCTTGCTCTTGTAGCTACCAACTACAGTCACCCGTTATTTGTCGGTCATTGTCGATCACCACCGCCGTCGCCTCCTTGTGACAAAGCATCGAAGTTACGCATCATCCCAGATGCCGTGCCGACACCGAAGACATTAGAGCCCAGACTATTGCTCCTCCTTGCATCGATGTTGTAATTTGAAAGACTTTTGTAAACATTTCTGGCCCATGGGACAATTAAATGTACAATTCATAGTGGATTTTCTCAACTAAGTCAGAAGACCAATTAGTTTTTTTTTTATTTTTAGGTTTTTTATGTAAAAATCTTCAGGTTTTTCTGTCTACCATTTCTATTAGCTAAATGTGATAGAAAGCCATTTGATATGCTTGTTTTTTTGGTTGCTTCTTCGCGAATTCATTTTATATTAGCAATTATTTCACCGTTGCTGGGCCCGACTTCAAAAGAAGACCACTGCAGCAGCACTCTACGAATAATCTTCTGTTTGAATTTAAGCACTAGCGAACAAAGCTGAGCTATCCACATTGGACATGTTTGATGGGTTCTATTAATCAATCATTTAGGATAAATATAAATGAAGATTTACATACAAACCAATCAATTTTCATGTATTTACATATCTTAACACCTAAATTTTTATTTTTACATGGATGACACCTTACTTATGCTTGAGATGATATATTTCACTTTTAAAAAATTAAAATGATATTATTTTTTATATAAGATTTGAAAGATTTTTGTGGTATAAATTTAAAAGATAAAGTTTAAGTGTTTATGATGTAAATAATAGGAATTGAGTGGTATGCATGTAAATAATGTAATTGTAAATTGATTTTGATAGGAGATCATATACAATAATAAAATAAAAATTTTTTCTTAAATTGATATAATCATAACCACATTTATATACATCCTTTTGAATTTAATAATAATAATAATAATAACAATTAAAACTTTAAATAATTTGATTTTCTTTACGAGAGAATTGTTATGAAGTATACATCAGTTGTGGTATATAAATAAAAATCAAATAGAAGAATGATCTTTGATGAAGAGAAAAATAAAACTAGAAAATTCACATCAGAAAACAGTAACATAGCGGAACACACATATTTATGTGGTTCAGCAAATTGCCTACGTCTACGAAGTTGCAGAAGATTTTACTACTTGAAAAATTTACACCAGTTGATCATCTCAACTTACAAAAAGAATATCTCACTTTGTTGCTCTCTCTTCTTCTCCTTTTGTTCTTCTCTCTCTACACTGAGATACACCGAAGGAACTCTACACCGAGATACACCGAAGAAGACAAACTTACAAGAGAAATAAACCAAATTTCTTTTCTACCACAAGCCACCAATAAGAAGTTAAGGGAAAACAATCTTCTTCTTCCTTCACCGCAAGGACCTACACCTTGCACTTCTCTTCCTCTATCCCGAGGAAACCCGGAGAGGAACACAAAAAATCGTGACTTCTTAAAACTGAAGGAGAGCCTGCGATATCTTTTATCACGAACAGGAGGGAGTGAAGGGATGATTCGCTTCACAACAGAGGAAGACGGGAGCGGTTGACGCCTACGGTTTGCGATTGAAGAGGTAGGAGGCGAACCGAAGCTTCGCTTCGAGAAACAGGAACAGGCGGAGGCGGCGTTTCGCGAACTGGAGGCGGGAGCAGGCTGGGGTCGTGACGGGAATTAATATTTACTATTTTTTATGCTATATTTTATAATGTTAATACTCTAATATTTTTTCAAAGTATTTCTTTATTCATATTCTTTGTTGGAGATTAGTGTAGACTCGGTAAGTTCGGCCTTGCTTGGGAAATTCTATGGATTTTAACGTTTTGTTTGAAAATAGAAGTTGTAATGATTTTATATTGAGTTTAGAAAGGAGACATTTAGAGTGCTTTATAAGAATTAAGGAAGGAAAAACAAAATTTAAAGAATAATATTTTATTTATAAATATCTTAGGGGCATTTACATATATACCACACAAATTTTTTACATTTACATATCTAACACCTAAACTTTGATGCATACATGCATTCCACTTAAATCTTTTAGCATCACATAAAAATAGCACTACCACTACTACTAATTTTTAGAAAGCGAAATGCAAATTTTCATGTGTCTATAATAGCAAAGTGTTATAAATATAAATATCAAATTTTATGTGTTTACATACATAAATACGTAAAATTGTGCGGTATATATATAAATTTCTCAATATTTTATTATAGTAATTCTTTCATAACCATAATTTGATGGAGCCAAGCCAAATTTGAGAAAATTTATCTTTAAGTAGGTTGACCAATCATTATTTTTGACATCCAGAATTGAATCAGATACCTCAAAGTTTGATGTTTGTATTTACAATAATTTAGTGTCATGTTTCAATTTGAAAAGCTAATAATAGCGTTATTTTAATGTGACTTTAAAGATTTTCAGGGTTATGCTAGTAAATATAAATGTCTTGGTGGTAGATATGTAAATGCACAAAAGTTATATGGTATGTATATAAACCCCTCTTTAATCTATTAGAAGATTATGCAATTCCTATATATACCCATGTAAATGAGCCAAGTTACGATAAGTGGTGATCATGTCAGTAAATTCAAAATAGTAACTAGCAACATCTATGTTTATTTAGTTATACTTTTATTTTTATTAGTTGTTTTCTATGTCAAGAATGTCACTTTGTTTTTGCATAGGTTTTTGACTCATTTCATTATTTTATTAGGTCATCACCTAGCCAGTAGGCCAAAAAACAAGTGATAAAAAGCTTTTTATCTCACCAACATGGTATTCATATCCCTAATACCTATTAGTCGCTTCAAATTTAATATCAAGTGTCGAAAATTCACTCATTTTTATATGAGATCGGTTTATGTCATGAATGGTGATAGTTGAGATGAAATTGAAGGTAACAATCAAAACTGCCGTATAGAGGATGATTTAGACAAAAAAGAGGAACCACCCATCCAAAATGGGGGTGCCGTCTGGTAATGTGCTGGTATAAATGGAACATGTTGTGGGCGCAAGAACATGTAGCACGTTTAATGTTATCAAGATAAAATATATAGTCATGAAGTTAGTGTCATTTTTTGCTCATTTAGATGCCAATGCTTTTGACAACACCTAAAGCCTATTTGAACCTTTAATGCATGCCTCGATCCCCCCTTTGTGATAAGGGTCTAGTTTTGTGGTTCTAAAATACAATGCTGCAGTCCCATGAGGAGTCTTAATGGTGTCATAGCACTGTCTTCCGTGTCGAAGTAATAGGTGTTGTTACCACATGCAAAACTGTGAGTAATAGGTCTTTTATCTATCTTCACCCGAGTGGTATATTTATCGTTACCTGAGCAGCTTGCAGGATCAAACAACACTACCACTCTGACCTCTAATTCCACAAAACATCATCAATTGCATGGATATTAACCACATTTTTGGTATAACATAAAATGGGTTAAAACTAAATTTTACCAAAAAAATTAAGGCCTAATTTTGAAAACTAAATTTGCTTAATTCAAATTAAAAATTAAACAATGTATTTAGCTATAAATAGCAAGGCACCTAAAATTAGAAAGGTAGTTTATGGGTGGGTCTAACTTATTAAATCAAACTCTAATTACTATATAATTTCAAGTAGCAATCCAGTGAGATTCCCCAAACCTCCGATTTTTCTTGCGAGTATATGTGCGCGCTGCGCGTGCGCACGTGAGAGAGAGATTACAAAAACAACAAACAAAATCAAATTGGAGGCTTATCTTTAAGTAAGAAGAAATTCCATTACATCTGAGATGTGCTCATTAACATTATTTGAGAACAATTCATATGATTAAACAGTTTAACGGTCGACAACGCCGAACCATCCATCCATAGCAAAAGAGACGGAATTATTGAAACGAAAATTAAGCAAGAGAAAATGAGGTATGTGACTAACAGCAACTGTTTTGCATGAATTAGAAGTTGAATGCTGAAGAGTTTTTAGTACTTGTGAACGAGTTGTTTGTATGCTTCTTTGTTCTTTCCATAGTAATCAATTTCGGCCTGCAAAATTAAAAACTCCCAGTCAACAACCTGTAAAGAAAGTAAAATCAAGTAAAATTTGCAATAGATAGTGACAGAATGAAAAATGAAATTTCTGATGCATTGAACAAGGAACAAGGAAAAATCATGAGTGAAATAAAATTCACAGAATTTGAGTTTTTTTCTTCTCTTTTTTTTTTTTTTGAAGGAATTTACACATAACACAATTCTTATATATTTACATATCTAACAATTAACATTTGATTTTTAACATATATATTATTTTAATATCAAAATTGTACTAAAACATTTACATGTTATATGAGTAAATATTAAAATTTAGAAGTTAGATATGTAAAAACAAAAGGATTACCCTTTTTCTTCTAATCATGCTTCGCATGATCATGAAGCCAGGAACGAGATGCACGTGCATGCAGTATACATTACAAGCTTCTTGCATAAATCCAAATTTTGTGTCATGCTTTTTAAAGCGAAGGGGCTTAAAATCAAAATACCAAATGAAACCCAAATTAGTTTGTGTAATCACTCTTAATGAATTTGTTATATTAGTAGAAGAATGAAGTGGTTTTAATATGTGAAAGCAAGCGAAGAGAATTGCAAACATAATTTTCTCTTGGAGAAAAGATTGAACATTCATAGCCCTTCCGTCAACATGAGGATAGTTGAGACTGCAAAGACTTGCTTTTTCAAGTTCTAATTGCAGAAAGTGCTGGCGAAATAATTGTTAATGGTTTTGAGTTAATGAAAAGACTTCCAAAAGCTCCAATACATAAATATTGCATAGAAACAATCCTAGTTTTGGCATCAAACATAGGTCATTTTGTAAGGCACACTGCTAACGGATAAATCATGGAGGCAATAGCCATTCTCTTAACTCTAGTAGTATGGGATCAGCTCTCCAAAGATGACACCAAGTTTAAAGACTCCTCTCAGATTCTTTGACCCTGCCGCAGTTCAGATCAAATTGAGCTAGTTTTGGGTTATAAAAATCAGTGCCAATGTCTCGAAGTGATTGCAACCCCATTATGCACCCATCAAAGCCTGTTCTATATTATCAAAAACAACTAGTATCTTACTTGCTAAAAATAACCCTATAGATATAGTAAACGTTCTTTCTGCCATGTGCTCTTCACCTTAGCAACCTACATTGAGTATTCATTTCCCTAGTTTAGCTCACAATTAGATTGGTTTGAGCTATTAAAATCAACCATGATTTCTCATTGTCATTGTCTCCCAATTCAGCTCCATTTTCACTTAATCTAAGTTAATATAATCTAAATCCATATCAAAATTTAGATAAAATCAAGCTTGCTGTAGGTTATCAAAACTAACCACAATTTCCCAAGAGCTTTAGCAGTTCAGTACATTTATGAGCTTGGAATCAGCTGAGAAGCATAAATCAGTAACCCAAAATAGTCATACTAAATGTAGTTTAAGTTGTTAAAACCAATCATGATTTTCCATTCAGATTGCTTCGCAATTCAACACAGCTCTAAGCATGGTCTATGTAACTAAAAGTGGAATTAGTACCTCTATTTGGCTAACACTTAAGCGTAGGATGCGATAGCAAAACCAATCATGATGTCTCACAATGATTCACCCTAGTCAGGTCCTCCTTGAGCCAGGTTTAGGCTTTCAGAACCAATCATGAACTCCTATTATAGGCCACTTCCCCAATTCAACTCATCTCCAGGGCGGTCTACACCGCAAAAACCAAACAGCAGCCTTTTATGTTTGAGGTCATCTGACGCACCAACGTTAAGGGCTCCAAGGGTCATGGAAACTCTATCATTGGCTTAATAAAACCCAAGAAAATGCCATTAACCCTATGATTTTTCTCACCTTTAAAAATCCCAATGCAATTCCTCTTGATGATTCTCAAGGTGTGCGCCAAACATGAGGGTCTTATATGTATGCCCCTTTGCGTGCATCTAAATTTACACATTTCAAGATAACAATCTAAACCATCCAATAAATGCAACCTATTTCATGCAATGCAAGGTGGTGGTGGCCCAACTGGGGAGACCATCTACAATATCAGTGTCACCCCTCTTTTCCCTTCTATTTGCCAAACACAATAAAGGGTGGTGGCAGAGGCATCACCTGTTCTTTTGCGTCCATATAAAACACACATCACTCTACAAAAGGTACAAGATCTAAAGATAAGCTTAATCTCGGGAAGCCATACACGTCCATTAGTTAATTCTAACTATCTCTATCTCAAGTCCAATCTTATGTTTAGCTGGATGGTGATATTGTTTTAATTTAACATGGCTTTGGCTTCAATTGTGATGTGGTGCTTTAGCCGAGGTTCACCATCTAAGAATAAACCTTCTACGGGTAGCATTTGTCACCTCTTTTACCATCAAGAAACAAGCGTGGAGGTAATGATGACTACAAATCCCCAATTGGTTTACTAGAAACCTAAAATCATTTTCCTCTTCTGAAGCACAGGCAGACTTTTATCTTTTCCACACAACACCAGAAAAGCACAGGTAGATGCAAGAAGAAAAAAATAGTAAAAAGTAATGGAGGACAATCAAGCAAAACAATTAAATTGATGCGACCATGACAATAAAATATGCAATATTTAAAAAGTCAAGACCGCTGAGAGGACATCATATTTGAACAGCGACTCAATGTGCATATAACTCATCTCCATGTATTTCCAAGCATGCAAAGTCCATTAATGGAATTGACACATTTTCTTCTGATATAGATCACTGAATAAAATAACTGAAAATAAATCATCGGAAAATTTTTGAAATGAAATAAAAATACCAGCAGTTGCCAAGTTAATTATAATAGGCTACCTTGCGGATAGCTATGACAGCAGTTGTTAGCTTTTCTCCAAGTAAATCTTTCAAAACATTATCTTCAGCAAGCGCTTGAATGGATTCGTGCAGCCCTTTTGGCAACCTTCTGAGTTCTGAAGCACGACTAGATGGATTTTCATCTGTATTATTTAAGAATATGATATGCGAGTAAGTAAACTGCCCTTTAAAAATTAGAGGCATTTACATACATAATACAATTTTTATCTATTTATACATCTAACACCCAACTTTCATATCTACATGCAAAGCAATTAAATCAATAATATTACATAAAAAATATCACTATTATTATCATTTTAAAAGCGAAATACTCTTTTCAAACATAGGTTTAGGTCATTAAAGTGTTAGGTAAATATCAGACATTAGGTGTTAGATATGCAAGTACATAAGAATTGTGTGGTATGTATGTAAATTTTCCTAAGAATTAATAATGATATGAAACAGACTTTACAGGAGAGATACTGAGGCAATACATGCCATTTAACAGGAAGAATGAGAAAAGTCTTTAAAAATTAAAATTAACATAAAATCAATTTTACATGACAAATTGAGGTAATACTTATCATTTAACATGATGATGAAAAAGTAGAAATTTTTTTTCTTAATTGTTAAAGTTAGTAGAACAGTTGAAGCTATCAAGAACAATGGTAATTGGATGTACTGTTTTTGTGGCAGTATTAGGAAAAGATGCAAATTCTGTGTTATATTTATACATGTATGCATGCATACATAACAACAACAACAATAAGGTCGGATTCTCTTCTGAGATGCTATGTCAAATCGTCAAGGTGGTAATTCTTCGTCACTGGAAACTACGAGATGGGAAAGATTCATTTCCTCCTCTCGACCCGGTGAGTTACCATTGTGGCTATGGGTGAACTCTTTGGATTTTTTCCTTACAAGAGGCAAGCTTCTATTACAGTTGACGGATTTCCCTTTTGCCTTCCATAGCTCCTAAACACATCTTTGTAGATTTCTCATATGATATATTGTGTTCTTTTCTCCCAATCAAAGTTTTCGATGAGTGTAGAGTTGTAAATAAAATGTCCATCAAAGTTTAGGGTTTTGGTAGAAGTCAATGGGGTGGAATTTTCGTGGAGGTACGAAAGTTGGATTTTAAAACTTTTTATGATTGGGGCTAGGAATTGCAATAAAAATGATTTAAGAAAAAAAATTTTTGATGACGGTATTAGGTTATGAAGTTCTAGGGATACTAGAAGGTAGTCGGGAATCAAGTTTTATCGGGAGAAGGTTTGTGAAATGACAAGAGGAAGAGAATACACGAGTTTGATGGAGTTTGGACGGTAATAAATATCGCTCGACAACTGTCTCAGCTGAAAACAAACAAGATAGTGCCGAAACAAAGAGACACAGATGCCAAGAAGATTCACCACCTATTCATGCACAGACTACACACACACCACTTGCAAAAGGAAAATGATACAACACTCTATTAGGACAGAAATCAGAGATTCCCTCTCTAAAACACAAAATAAATAAAAAAGTCTTGTCAAAATAGAAAAACAAACATATAAATAGTTCCCTTACAACAAACCTTAATTATAAATAATGTAATAGGAAAGGAATAAAAAGGAATAAAAGATATGCTTAAATCAGAAAATGTCTCGACATGCAAAAAATGCATTACTGCAATGCTACAGATGCAAGCACAATAGCATTTCAGAACTTGATAAAATGCTGAATCTTTGCTAACGCATAACTGTTGTTTGGCCATCACATTTAAAAAAAACTTCCAACGGAATAACAATGAAAATAATAGTCGCAACAAAAAAAGTTGTACCAAATAAATAATGAAATAAAAAAACTTTGGAACTACAAAAATACAAAATTAAAATCATACCGATAGGATCTGGTAAGCTATGATTTCTTCTAAGGCCATCAATCCCAGCAGCAATTATTGAAGCAATTGCTAAATGTGGATTTGCACACCCATCAAAAGACTTGATCTCAAAGTTGCTCACAACTTCTTGAGATATGCCTGGCGGAGATGCAGTTCTTATTGGGGCTTCTCTATTTTCCTTTCCCCAACAATGATATGCTCCACTCCAAGTGTTTGGTTGAAGGCGGTCATAACTATTAAAATGATACAATCGCACAATTATTCTAAAATAAATATTACTTGAAATAGAATCTCCATGAAGAGAAGCAAACCTTAAGGCTTAAAAATATGCAATATGCAAACAAATTGTCAGATCAAATAAAACTAGGAGAAAAGTAATATGAAGCACATCGTGGTGATAAAAAGTATTCCCATTTAGAAAGTGATATATCTAACACAAAGAATAGTACAAAATGGCATCCAGTGGCAAGTAAAGTATGCTTATAGGCAATGCAGCATTTATTAAAATGATACAAAACCATAGCTGATAAAAGTTTAAGCCTCATCTTATAACAAGATAATTTTCATGCTTCTAAACATGTTCCTTTCAAAATCACTGCAAACAGAAAATAAACTGTTTAAATATTTCATGGAATAACATGTTTTTCTTCTATTTTTGGCATGTAATTTTACAAGTTGAGAAAAAAGTCAGGTAAGGCAAGTGGCATATCCCCCATCACTTCTTAAAGAATGGTTTCGAAAAAATAATGCAAGACATTGAATGCTATATTAAACCCTCAAATAGTTATTCAAACAGAAGTTGTTTAAAACAATTTGTGAAAAATGTTTAACACCTCAAACATCACAATAGGAAATAATGAAAAATGAGAATTCATAACACCAACCTTTAACAATTCAGATAAGGCTAATAAATATGACAACGATGAACTCCTAAATAATCAGCAGTAGAAAAGATGAAAAAAAAACAGCATTTAATTTTGCTCAATAAAAGATTTTCATAATGAAATTTTGTAATACATTGATTGTATGACGTTCATTTGGTGTTCCCTAATCATCTTATAGTTAAAAGTAGCCTTATTTCTGCGAATAGGGCCATTTCATAAACTTTGGCATAATTTCTATTACTTAATAGCCATTACTAGCCCTGTTCTAACTACGTATGGAATTTTATGAATATCAACCGTCCCCTTTTTTAATCTTATCATAACCCCAAGTAATTCCAATAAGAGCAGATGATGATGTTCCTTAAAGAATGTGACACAGGGCTTCATGCCTGAACTGACCGGTTCAGGAGCGAGCAGGTCCAGTCCTCACAGCCAGCCAGCCTATGAGCCAGCCCCTCCTCCCTGCTGCCTGGCCCCACCTTCACGCTAGCTGTAGTTGATATCTATATGTTGTGTCCATTTTTGTTATGTCCTATAGTCGTTATGTTTGTAGTCATTATTTCTTATTTTCAAGAGCCTTTGTTGTATCCATTTGAATTTCTGCAATAATAATCTCAAATTCTATTATGATTTGGATTAACACCGGCACGAGAATGATGTCATGGTATTAATTTTTGAGATCCACGACATCTATGAATCTAGTTATAATTTATAAGTATTCATTTATTTAGCAAAATGCCCGTCACAAAGCAGCCTTTCCCTCCTTGAAAAATAATAGTTGACAATAGATGCCATTTGCTACACGAAATTGAAGAAATGTGCTTTCTACAAATATTTTGGAGAAATATGCAAAAAAAAAAATGTTTCAAACACAGGATTTCTTTCTTTATTAAAAGTTCTGAATCAATAGAAATAGCTGGCACTTAACTTTCTATACCTCGATTGGAATGATTTTAGGAACCCGACATTTTTTCTTTCTATATTTTGGCATTTTACATGCCCCTCTATCAACTAATGAATAGGTAGGCACTTATCAATAAAAGTACCACAGTTTACAAAAATTTTTACACCTCCACGTTAATTCATAAAAAAAAGTAAAACTACCCTAGGGCATTTCTGCATTCCTACACAAGCTCTCCCTATCGAAATAGATAGCAACCAAACCACTGCGATAGGAATCACCCTTAAATCAAAAGAAAATAAGCAACTCAAAAACATATAGTGCACATTTCATCAACGTATATAATGGAAACGTACATTGCAATGTATCTATGGTTGGTTAAACAGCAAACTAGTGAACATTAATGCAACCACNTCCCATTTAGAAAGTGATATATCTAACACAAAGAATAGTACAAAATGGCATCCAGTGGCAAGTAAAGTATGCTTATAGGCAATGCAGCATTTATTAAAATGATACAAAACCATAGCTGATAAAAGTTTAAGCCTCATCTTATAACAAGATAGTTTTCATGCTTCTAAACATGTTCCTTTCAAAATCACCGCAAACAGAAAATAAACTGTTTAAATATTTCATGGAATAACATGTTTTTCTTCTATTTTTGGCATGTAATTTTACAAGTTGAGAAAAAAGTCAGGTAAGGCAAGTGGCATATCCCACATCACTTCTTAAGGAATGGTTTTGAAAAAAGAATGCAAGACATTGAATGCTATATTAAACCCTCAAATAGTTATTCAGACAGAAGTTGTTTAAAACAATTTGTGAAAAATGTCCAACACCTCAAACATCACAATAGGAAATAATGAAAAATGAGAATTCATAACACCAACCTTTAACAATTCAGATAAGGCTAATAAATATGACTACGATGAACTCCTAAATAATCAGCAGTAGAAAAGATGAAAAAAAAAAACAGCATTCAATTTTGCTCAATAAAAGATTTTCATAATGAAATTTTGTAATTCATTGATTGTATGACGTTCATTTGGTGTTCCCTAATCATCTTATGGTTAAAAGTAGCCTTATTTCTGCGAATAGGGCCATTTCATAAATTTTGGCATAATTTCTATTACTTAATAGCCATTACTAGCCCTGTTCTAACTACGTATGGAATTTTATGAATATCAACCGTCCCCTTTTTTAATCTTATCATAACCCCAAGTAATTCCAATAAGAGCAGATGATGATGTTCCTTAAAGAATGTGACACAGGGCTTCATGCCTGAACTGACCGGTTCAGGAGCGAGCAGGTCCAGTCCTCACAGCCAGCCAGCCTATGAGCCAGCCCCTCCTCCCTGCTGCCTGGCCCCACCTTCACGCTAGCTGTAGTTGATATCTATATGTTGTGTCCATTTTTGTTATGTCCTATAGTCGTTATGTTTGTAGTCATTATTTCTTATTTTCAAGAGCCTTTGTTGTATCCATTTGAATTTCTGCAATAATAATCTCAAATTCTATTATGATTTGGATTAACACCGGCACGAGAATGATGTCATGGTATTAATTTTTGAGATCCACGACATCTATGAATCTAGTTATAATTTATAAGTATTCATTTATTTAGCAAAATGCCCGTCACAAAGCAGCCTTTCCCTCCTTGAAAAATAATAGTTGACAATAGATGCCATTTGCTACACGAAATTGAAGAAATGTGCTTTCTACAAATATTTTGGAGAAATATGCAAAAAAAAAAATGTTTCAAACACAGGATTTCTTTCTTTATTAAAAGTTCTGAATCAATAGAAATAACTGGTACTTAACATTCTATACCTCGATTGGAATGATTTTAGGAACCCGACATTTTTTCTTTCTATATTTTGGCATTTTACATGCCCCTCTATCAACTAATGAATAGGTAGGCACTTATCAATAAAAGTACTACAGTTTACAATAATTTTTACACCTCCACGTTAATTCATAAAAAAAAGTAAAACAACCCTAGGGTATTTCTGCATTCCTACACAAGCTCTACCTATCGCAAAAGATAGCAACCAAACCACTGCGATAGGAATCACCATTAAATCAATAGGAAATAAGCAACTCAAAAACATATAGCGCACATTTCATTAACGTATAATGATATACAAAATAATGGAAACGTACATTGCAATGTATCTATGGTTGGTTAAACAGCAAACTAGTGAACATTAATGCAACCACTTTACATGCAGCATCATGAAATAAGAGATTTTCTCAAATAAATTAAAAAAAAATCATATTTGAAGTAGCTGTCTGCATGAAAAAAGGAAACTCTAATAATTTAAAAAACAAGATATTTTGCAAGCAATCATCCGCATGGAAAAATAGCCAAAACCTATTAGGAAGCGGAGCAGTAAAAGCAAAAATGGATGGAAGATGGTGAAAAACACCAGCCATGAATTTTTCTCCAATTTCAGACATGCCATGTGGAGTTTTTGAATCCTCTGATCCCATAAAAACATTTCTTCCATCTTTCCACAAGCTTAAATGTACATGAGATCCAGAGCCAAAATCATCTAAGAAGTACCTGTGTCAAGCAAATAATCAAGTAATCAAACTATATATTTCCATCATCAAAAGAAGCTTGTCTATTAATTCTTAGATATTGGTACGCTCAACCAAGTAAGCAAGATATAAGAGAGTTTAAGACAGCTAAGGAAGTATGAGAATCTCCATATATGAAACAGCAAGCATTGAAACAAGCCTAGAAGCATAGATGAAATACAAGGTAGGCAAGTTATTTTTTATAAGTTTTTTTATTAAGGAGAAAAAACAGGAACAAAGAAATTCGTATACAAGTAATTGTCCAACACTAGAGAGTTCTACTCATTATATAGAATAGGTAAACATATAAGGCATTGATTGAATGATTTGCTCTATCTAATTTATTCCATTAAAAAAAAATAAACTTCGATGAATATTTACAGTTATAATAATTTATACACAGACTTATATCCATGATTTATAATAAATGCCTAATTTAATGCATGTGATATTTTCATTTTCTCTCAAATAAATTCACATTCATTTATCATGAAGCATCAATTTGCTCACAAGAAACTAATATCTACTTTGTCACTTTGTAAATATGACATTAATCTAAAAGTTTGTAGAGATATGAGTAAGATAAATGATTTCAGTGTCTAAGGTTTCTTGTATTGATTGATAGTCCTCTTCAATGTATTTTAAGTGATTATAACAAACTGGATTGGTAGCAATATGTGGATAGCATTGTTATAATTACCATGTAGAGTAGGATTGCTTTGAGGAAAGATGAGTTCAAATAAAAGCCACAAAACCAAATATAATATGATTCAAACTCAATAGATTTTTTAGACATAAAAGGCTGCTTTCTAAAATTTCCGGAAGATCAAGTTATCACCAAGAAACAACATGAAATTGTAATTAAGCATCAAGTATTAGGACAACCAGCCCAATTCACATCATTTTGTCTCACAAGATGAAAAGAAGAGAAATAAGAAAAAAGAGCACGCCTTGAACAGGCGTCTCAACAACGGGTAAGTGTAAGTGAGGAGTATTTCCCATAAATTGACTTTTCAAACCGCTAAAGAATATTTGAGAGGTGAGAGGTGAGAGGTGAGAGCTGGAAAGGGGAATTGTGGTGCAGCCAAATGGAGTTACGACAGGATGTGGGTAGCAAGAGAATAAAGAGTGGGGTTGAGGGGAATGTTGGGTGGTATAGCTGGAGGGCTGGAAACAGGGCGGTATTGGGGTTGTGGTACAGCAAAAAAATCCCACAATGGGTGCGGGGGAGGTCCTCAACAACAGCAGAAAGAAGTGGAGGGGGTTAGCGGTAGCAGCAGACTTTGAGGAAAGGTTTACTGACACGTAAAAAATTACAACGAAGTAAGTCGGTCGCACAACGCAAGTATACCTGTCAAGTAATATTGCAGTTAAGGAGCACCGCATATCGATCCCATAGGAAAAGTGTAATAATAATTTCAATAGAAAAATTTTTAGTTTACGAATCTGGTGAACCTAGCTTGGTGGTTTCACAAATAAGGTTTTAAATCCTAATCCTATTAAAAACAGAATAAATCGCATCGAGAGTTCTTTCAAGATGGACGGGGCTCGTGTCTTTGTGAGTGGGGGATCGTGTTGCTTGTGGCTTTTCTAAATGTTTCCATACGTGATTGTTGTTAATCGGGGATATATTACTCCTTATGCCTATGTCTATGTCAAAAGAAGCCTGAAATCCATAAAAGTTAGGTTTTCTCAATCCTCATGGCATTTTGCATAACTGTTATGATCCCCACGAATGATTGAAGAATTCCATTGAAATATATCTAGTCTCTCGGCATTCTATGGTTAACCCTTCGTTTCCACTACACAAAGGTTAGAAGTAGAAGCTTCATGAAATATTTTAACATCATAGTTGAACAGACTAGGAGTAAATTAAGTTTATAGGTTAACCAATAATATAGGCCATAAAAACACAAAAAAATGTTACAGGAAAAATATCTCAGATAACTACGATGAAAACCACTATCCCTACATCACAAAGACATGAAAAAAGAGTTTAGCCATGCATGTTCACAAAAACTACAGACAAGAAATTTATGCAGATCTTCATTGCAAGAGGTAAACGTAAGTAAACTTACAATAAAAGCTTTTTTCCATAAAAGCAGCACATCTCCCTCTCATACAACAAGTCTCTTAAGAACTCACAAGAGCTCAAAGTGAAAAATCACCTCATGAGGTTTCAATCCAAAAGAAGGAGCTAAATCTAAGGAGAGAACTTTTTCTAATCAAAATCTCTCATTTCTTCCAGCCTTCAGCCTTCCAAGATACCCTGAATTCGTCCTCAAGTGCAAATATATAGACAAGGCTCAACAAAAGCAAGAAAATTCTTGCCAAATAAGTTTTAGCGGGTTGGGCGCAGGTGCCCCGCAATTTTAGCTAGAACACGCTAGTCTAGCACGGGTGCGCTGTGTCTACGGAATGGGTGTGCCGTGCCTTGTTCAGAGAGAAGCGCGCGGGTGCGCTGGGAGAGCGCATGTGCTTTACAATTGGTGTGGGTGCACTAAACACAGCGCTGGTGCACCTGGGTTAAAGCGGGTGTGCTGTATGTGCGGTGCAGGTTCGTTGGTCCAGAATCTCCATCTTGTGCTATTTTCAGTTTCTTTTTTGCTCTAATTTCACATTCATCCTATCTCCTGCACAACTAAGACAAAAAAGTAGGAAAGAAGTAAAAACACAGGGAAAAGTGTCATAGAAATATCAAATATTCAGCTTATATCAAATCCCACAAACTTACCTATTACTTGCCCTCAAGTAATCTATTTGACTTAACTCAAATTTAAAACAACAGGGTTGCATTCATTTTATGAGTCTCTTAGGCTATGAATAAAAAAGACATTTTTATTAAGGTATTATGATTTACAAGACTAAGTGAGGATTTTCTTGCATAATCACACTATACAACCATCATGTTTTACCCTTTTTCCAAACTTAAGAATTCTAAATTATTTAAATTGGTGAGACTACAATCCCTCTTACTTTTCCAAAAATGTTTTAAACATTTACTTCTTATTTTAACCATGGATTCTCCCTTAATTCTTCATGCATTTATAAAGTTCCAAAGATTGTACCAATAATGTAAGTACACATTTGACCTTGGGCTAAAGATTGGAAGACCCATTGTTGACTATGATAATGCTTAACCTCAAGCTTCATTTCCAGGCTCTTTTTCAATATTTTTTTTCTTTCCTTTTTTTTAGGCCTAAGAGAATTACTATATCTGATTAAGCAACACATTATTTATTCCTTTCTTTAGTTTCTTTTAAACTTTAGGCTTCCTACTCCATCCTTAATCANAATTAACTTCGATGAATATTTACAGTTATAATAATTTACTACACAGAATTATATCCATGATTTATTGGTAATAATTGATAATAAATGCCTAATTTAATGCATGTAATATTTTCATTTTCTCTCAAATAAATTCACATTCATTTATAATGAAGCATCAATTTACTCACAAGAAACTAATATCTATGTTGTCACTTTGTAAATATGTCATTAATCTAAAAGTTTGTCGAGATATGAGAAAGATAAATGATTTCAGTGTCTAAGGTTTCTTGTATTGATTGATAGTCCTCTTCAATGTATTTTAAGTGATTATAACAAACTGGATTGGTAACAATATGTGGATAGCATTGTTATAATTAACATGTAGAGTAGGATTGCTTTGAGGAAAGATGAGTTCAAATAAAAGCTCAATAGATTTTTTAGACATTAAAGGCTGCTTTCTAAAATTTCCGGAAAATCAAGTTATCACCAAGAAACATACATGAAATTGTAATTAAGCATCAAGTATTAGGACAACCAGCCCAATTCACATCATTTTATCTCACAAGATGAAAACAAGAGAAATAAGAAAAAAGAGCACGCGTTGAATAGGCGTCTCAACAACAGGTAAGTGTAAGTGAGGAGTATTTCCCATAAATTGACTTTTCAAACCGTTAAAGAATATTTGCGAGGTGAGAGGTGAGGGCTGGAAAGGGGAATTGTGGTGCAGCCAAATGGAGTTACGACATGATGTGGATGGCAAGAGAATCAAGAGTGGGGTTGAGGGGAATGTTGGGTGGTATAGCTGGAGGGCTGGAAACAGGGCGGTATTGGAGTTGTGGTACGGCAAGAAAATCCCACAATGGGTGCGGGGGAGGTCCTCAACAGTAGCAGAAAGAAGTGGAGGGGGTTAGCGGTAGCAGCAGACTTTGAGGAAAGGTTTACCGACGCGTCAAAAATTACAGCGAAGTAAGTCGGTCGCACAACGCAAGTATACCTGTCAAGTAATATTGCAGTTAAGGAGCACCGCATGTCGATCCCATAGGAAAAGTGTAATAATAATTTCAATAGAAAAATTTTTAGTTTACGAATCTGGTGAACCTAGCTTGGTGGTTTCACAAATAAGGTTTTAAATCCTAATCCTATTAAAAACAGAATAAATCGCATCGAGAGTTCTTTCAAGATGGACGGGGCTCGTGTCTTTGTGAGTGGGGGATCGTGTTGCTTGTGGCTTTTCTAAATGTTTCCATACGTGATTGTTGTTAATCGGGGATATATTACTCCTTATGCCTATGTCTATGTCAAAAGAAGCCTGAAATCCATAAAAGTTAGGTTTTCTCAATCCTCATGGCATTTTGCATAACTGTTATGATCCCCACGAATGATTGAAGAATTCCATTGAAATATATCTAGTCTCTCGGCATTCTATGGTTAACCCTTCGTTTCCACTACACAAAGGTTAGAAGTAGAAGCTTCATGAAATATTTTAACATCATAGTTGAACAGACTAGGAGTAAATTAAGTTTATAGGTTAACCAATAATATAGGCCATAAAAACACAAAAAAATGTTACAGGAAAAATATCTCAGATAACTACGATGAAAACCACTATCCCTACATCACAAAGACATGAAAAAAGAGTTTAGCCATGCATGTTCACAAAAACTACAGACAAGAAATTTATGCAGATCTTCATTGCAAGAGGTAAACGTAAGTAAACTTACAATAAAAGCTTTTTTCCATAAAAGCAGCACATCTCCCTCTCATACAACAAGTCTCTTAAGAACTCACAAGAGCTCAAAGTGAAAAATCACCTCATGAGGTTTCAATCCAAAAGAAGGAGCTAAATCTAAGGAGAGAACTTTTTCTAATCAAAATCTCTCATTTCTTCCAGCCTTCAGCCTTCCAAGATACCCTGAATTCGTCCTCAAGTGCAAATATATAGACAAGGCTCAACAAAAGCAAGAAAATTCTTGCCAAATAAGTTTTAGCGGGTTGGGCGCAGGTGCCCCGCAATTTTAGCTAGAACACGCTAGTCTAGCACGGGTGCGCTGTGTCTACGGAATGGGTGTGCCGTGCCTTGTTCAGAGAGAAGCGCGCGGGTGCGCTGGGAGAGCGCATGTGCTTTACAATTGGTGTGGGTGCACTAAACACAGCGCTGGTGCACCTGGGTTAAAGCGGGTGTGCTGTATGTGCGGTGCAGGTTCGTTGGTCCAGAATCTCCATCTTGTGCTATTTTCAGTTTCTTTTTTGCTCTAATTTCACATTCATCCTATCTCCTGCACAACTAAGACAAAAAAGTAGGAAAGAAGTAAAAACACAGGGAAAAGTGTCATAGAAATATCAAATATTCAGCTTATATCAAATCCCACAAACTTACCTATTACTTGCCCTCAAGTAATCTATTTGACTTAACTCAAATTTAAAACAACAGGGTTGCATTCATTTTATGAGTCTCTTAGGCTATGAATAAAAAAGACATTTTTATTAAGGTATTATGATTTCCAAAACTAAGTGAGGATTTTCTTGCATAATCACACTATACAACCATCATGTTTTACCCTTTTTCCAAACTTAAGAATTCTAAATTATTTAAATTGGTGAGACTACAATCCCTCTTACTTTTCCAAAAATGTTTTAAACATTTACTTCTTATTTTAACCATGGATTCTCCCTTAATTCTTCATGCATTTATAAAGTTCCAAAGATTGTACCAATAATGTAAGTACACATTTGACCTTGGGCTAAAGATTGGAAGACCCATTGTTGACTATGATAATGCTTAACCTCAAGCTTCATTTCCAGGCTCTTTTTCAATATTTTTTTTCTTTCCTTTTTTTTAGGCCTAAGAGAATTACTATATCTGATTAAGCAACACATTATTTATTCCTTTCTTTAGTTTCTTTTAAACTTTAGGCTTCCTACTCCATCCTTAATCAGCTTTTTTCCCTACCCCTAAATTCGCTCTTTGGTTCTTAAATGAATTATGTCAATTTAAGGTTCATCCCTAAGGTTTTAAAAAATTCTAAGGACGGGTAATAAGCTTCATAGTCCTACCTGTTTAAATGCTTAGAGATTTCTATGTTTTGATAAAAAGAAATCACTTTAGGCAAAAAGCTGGTATTATACACATCTATCCTAACTTTTTAGTGAATTTCACAATGCCTTAATACAATCTTGTTTTTCATCAATAAAGGATTAAGACTCGTAAAATTGGGCAACAATTGAAATTTGAGGAAGTTCTAAAATTATTTAAGGGCAACTAATGGTGTGAATTCCTTCGCCCAAACTTGCTTCATGTCATACCTATTTACAACTCTATGCCAGCTCGTCTCAGTAGAACATCGAAACAACAATGAGAGGTTAGTCCCAACAATTTGTAGCAAAAAAAAAAGTATGGAACCAAGTAACATGCTTGCAAGGTATATAAAAAAAAAAAAAAGGAAAAACAGGTCAACAGTATTGTCAAATGAAGAACAATCAAGATATATGCAACCGCTGGTGCAATCACATAATCAAATGCGATAAAGTACTACACCTCAAAGTCAGTCATAAGAACTACACAATCTCAAAATCAAAAGAAACACTCCACCCTATCGAATCTCCATGACCAAGTAGCAACCCACCACTCATCCTCGTCGTCATCCATCATATTAGCCTGAGACTGATATGGATCGTACGATGAGGGTGTTGGGAACTCCACTGTGTTGTATTGCTACCAGTTACTCATAGTGCCACCGCGACTGCTCGGTGTGGTGGATAGCCTTCCTATTGGTCTAGTGTACATTGTAACTAAGCCCAATGAGTTCAGATGTCATCTCCTCAATCTGCTGGGCACACTGGCATATCGTCTTAGGCCATGATGGTGTCTCCTCTTTTCTCGATGCACAACCTCCCTGACTCTCAGAACTGTCTCTTCGTAACAGAGTATGCTCGTAAGACCAAATGATCTAGCGGTGATAGCCCTAGAAGCTTGTAGGAGCTCCTCACCTCGCCCACTTGGTACATCAAAAAAGTTGCACAGATCGGTGACTAGGTGTGGGAGAACCAGTCCTACAATAGTGACGCCATTAATGATATGACCCAGGAAGGAAGTGAAGAGTGAGCCAATATGGATTGGTGTGTCCTTCTGAATATAGTAGTTAAGAGTGGCCTGATACTTGGTTACTGTTGTAAGGTTTGTGATGGGCATGATCCTGGCACAAATAAAGTTGTGCCAGGCTTTGGACTCCTTATCCATGGAAGAGCTCAAGAAATTTATAATTTTCTCTTCCCGCTTTTGCAACTAGACTCGGCTGTTCGAGAGAAAATTACAAATTTCATCGTAACTTGGGTCCAAGAAGTGTGAATACCAGCAAAGTGGCACATGGGGGACGTTTAGATAGGCATTTATTGTGTTGGGATTGTAGGCCACCTAGTTCCCTCACATGAAAACCTTGGCATCCACGGGTTCCTTCACGTTAGCGAAGAACTCACAAACAACAGGCGAGAAATTTGATAGCTTAAACGCTCCCAGCCTCATTCCTTCTATCTGCTCGGCAATTCCCCTTAAGAAGTCAAAAATATTCGTTCCGGTATTAACTTTCTCGACACAAGAAGATCGCCAAAGCGCGGCCTCCGCACTTATGAACTTCCCGTCGTCAAATCTAGATTCTTTCCTCTTACCTTTGATTTTCAGAGCCATTCAAAATGTAGGAGGAAAGTGTGTAACAATGCATGGAAAAAATTTGCCCAAAACACTAAAAACGTACCTCTTAGAAGCTAAGGATCGTAGATGAGACCTTCCTTAAGAGATTCATAGCCTCCGGTGGTGGTTTCCTACGGTTTAGGACTCCTCCAGGGTGTTTTCGCGAAGGGGAGGGCAGAGGAGAAGAATGGAGAGTGCAGGCCAAAAAAAGGTTTAAAAACGTCCGACGCGAGTGCACCTTTTTATCAGGATCCGACACGGGAGCGCCGCGTGTACGAGCGCGGGTGGGCTGTCATCCTTAAGGTATGCGGGTGCGCTGAAGTTCATTGCCTTCTCAAGTGGTTCGTGCTAGAGCATTGGTATGGGCGCGGGTGCGCTGTAGGGTCAACACGGGCTTTCTGTGATCTCTGGTTTTGGGGCACAAAAATCCCTCAGATCCGACGCGGGGGCGCTGAATCTAAGGATTTGGGGCGTCATATGGCGCGAGGGTGCGCCAGTGTATGCCTACGCTAAATGTTCGGATTTTGCTCTCCTACTTCCCTAACAGTGATCTACTACTACGTGGAGATCAAGACAACAGAAAAACACAAACACCATACATAACAATAAAACGAACAAGATACTCAACAATAAAAGTGCAAATCCTAAGATAACGCTTGGGTTACCTCCCAAGGTAGCGCTTAATTCCAGACAATGCCAAATTTACTATTACATGATTCAAACGTCAAGGTTTCCATAGGGACCTTTCCTATCCCCACCTAGGTACAGTTTCAACCTACAACCATTCACTTTAAAAATACTAATACTTTTTTGGTCCTGGATGTCTACACCAAAAGTATACTTTACTACCGTGAAAGATCCTGGCCACCTAAACTTCAGTTTTTTGGTAAATAATTTCAATCGAGAGTTGTACAACAAAATCTCGTCTAGATTGAAATTTCTTCCTACTCAGCTTTTGATCATGCCATTTTTTCAACTTCTCCATATAAATTTGGGCATTCTCATTAGCTCTTGTTTAATTTCTTCCAATTCATTTAATAGTATCAATCACCTTTATGCCACATCTTTAAGCTTATAAATTGATTCTTTAATTGCACAATATGATTTATATTCCAATTCCACTGGCAGATGGCAAGCCTTCTAAAAAATCAGCCTATATAGTGTTAATCCTATGGGTGTCTTACAGGCAGTCCTATAAGCCCACAAAGCTTCATACAACCCGAGAGTCCAATCTTTCATACTGAGGTTAACGATTTTCTCTAAAATTTTCTTGATTTATCTATTAAAAACCTCCATCAATCCATTAATCTGTGGGTGATAAACAGTAGATACTTTATGTGTGATTCCAAATTTCGCTACTAATGTCTCAATCCCTTTATTACAAAAATAAATGCCTCCACAACTAATGGTTACTCTTGGTGTTCCAAATCGACTAAAAATATTTTTCTTTAAAAATTTTCGAACATTTTGACCTTCCCAATTTGGCAGTGCCACAACTTCACTCTATTTGGAGACAATCTATAGCTAACAAGATGTAAGTGTTCCCTAAGAATGGTATAAATGGTCCAATGAAGTCTATTCACTAAACATCAAAGCTTTCTACTTCAAAATTCACATTCAAGAGCATCTCATCTCTTTTTGAAATATTGNTTGCAAGAATTCATCCGCATGGAAAAATAGCCAAAACCTATTAGGAAGTGGAGCAGTAAAAGCAAAAATGGATGGAAGATGGTGAAAAACACCAGCCATGAATTTTTCTCCAATTTCAGACNTCTCCTAAAAAGATATGAATCATCCCAATAGTAGAACCTGCCTTCAAAAAAGAACTTCCTCTGGTGTTAGTTAAGATCGTAAGGTACAATTCCGCTGACACTGAAGTTGGCTATGTTAGCATACCACGAGGTGTGCTCCTTAGAAATGGCGAGGAGTTGCTCATCAGGGAAGTTCTCATTTATGTTGACAAGACACTCTTGATCCCTCTGTTCGAACCTGGACAATGTGATCAACTACCAGTTTTCAGTACCCTTTCAATCAACAATCTCAATATTAAATTCTTGTAGAAGAACCCATCAAATTAAGTGTGGCTTGACATCCTTCTTAACTACAAGATATCTGATAATAGCACAATCAGTGTACATCGTGACTCATGTGTCCATCAGGTAGGACCTAAACTTATCGAACCAACACTATGACCAATAACTCCTTTTCCGTGGTGGTGTAATTCACTTGGTATCATTAAGCATTGGGTATAGTATATGACATGAAAACTCTCTCCTCTGGCCTAGTAATGCTCCTACGGCATAATCACTCGCATCGCACATCAACTCAAAAGACAAAGTCCAATCAGGTGCTACAATCACATGTGTGGTGACTAATTTAGATCTTAGTGACTCAAAAGTGGCCGGGCAAGTCTCATCAAAATCAAACGACGCATCCTTTTCCAATAAGTGACATAAGGACTTGGTGATCTTTGAAAAATCCTTAATGTCGATGCTAAAACCCGACATGTCCAAGAAAACTCCTAATCCCCTTAGCAGAAGGTGGTGGAAGTTAAGGTGGTGGAAGTTTTTCAATCACCTGAATTTTGGTTGGGTCCACCTCCATCCTTTTTTCAAAAATCTTATGTCCAAAAACTATCCTTTATGTGACCATGAACTGACACTTCTCCTAATTCAACATTAAATTGGTCTCCTCACACCTCTGCAAAACGTGGGCAAGATGATTTAAGCATAAGTCAAAAGAGTCACCAAACACAGATGAGTCATCCATAAAAATTTCAATCCTCATCTCAATTAGTTCTGAAAAGATGGACATCATGCAACGCAGAAAAAGTGGTTGGCGCATTGCATCCTCATTAACTTCCCCTTAATGTCAACTATGGTCCACCCAAAGGCCTTTCTAAAAGTCCTAAGCACCCACATTAACTTCCCCTCTTGCTCCACACTCAAGTTTGCAGAAATACTCACAAGCAATGTTGATGGTTCTCTTAAATAAGCATACTTGATATGGCTAGGGAAGTTCTTCAGTTCCAACTCAAGGGAGGTTTTTATGGATGGCACAAGGGGCTTGGCATTGCTGGTGGTGTCCAAGAGTTCAAATCTCTCCCTCAATGTCCTAGGGCTCCCTTCTAATAGTAGACCAGATTCCTCATCCTTAATCTCTTATGGCTCTATTTGTTCTTCTTCCGAACTATCCATAATTTGTTCGTCTACAACTTGATCCACTGTGTCAATCCTATGACAATGGTCCTCACTTGAATCATGGGGAAACCTCATTGACTTCAAGATATCAAAGGTAGCTTCTTGATCATTCACTAGCATAGTCAATTTTCTTTCTTGGACATCAATCATTGCCCTACCTGTAGCTACAAAAGTCCGGCCAACTATCAAGGATACCTCCTAATCTTCTTCCATGTCAAGCACCACAAAGTCTGCAGGGAAAATGCACTTGTCCACCTTCACTAAAACATCTTCAATAATTCTCATAGGATAGGCTAAGGACCAATCCGCTAATTGTAAAGTCCAATTGGTCACTTGGGCCTTTTCTAGCTCGTCTCTTAAAAATGGACAATGGTATCAGCTTGATACTAGCTCCTAAGCTGCAAAGGACTCTTCATGTAAACTTTTCTCCTATGACACATGTGATGGTAAATCTCCCCAAGTCCTTTATCTTTTGGGTAACTTCTTCTGTAAGATGACACTGCATTCCGCAGTCAAACGAACAGTCTCAAAATGCCCTAATCTTCTTTTCCCAGTCAAGATATCATTCATGAACTTAACTTAGCTAGATATTTGTTCAATTGCTTCAGCAAAAGTTATGTTAATGGTCAACTGTTTGAACATAACTAAGAACCTAGAAAATTGTTGATCTACTTTTTGTTTTTTCAATCTTTGGGGAAAATGTGGTAGCAATATTTTTTCACAGTCAAGCCTAATGGGTGAGGCTGTCCTCTCTACCTTCTTCTGCTTAGTCTCTGGTTCACCTCCTAAGGCAAGGTCTAAGTCTATTGGTTCTTTCCAAGGTGTAACTTCTTACTCTTTCCCACTTCTCAATTTAACAACTTGAACTTGCTCGGGCCCTTTCTCCTGGGGATTGACTTCAATATTATTATTTGTAGCATCCACCAACTGTCCTAATTGATGTTCAATGTTCTTAATGACTACAACTTAACTCTGTAATTGATTCTCCATTTGTATTACTAACTCTTCAATTGGTGATCTTTTCTATATGGGCTGAGCATTAGCTTGGAAACCCGGTGGATATGGTTGTTTTTGAGAGTTTTTTCCATGGTTATTCCGATGACCTATATGGTTGAGTTGAGGGTTTCCCCACTGCTGAGGGTTGTTACTCCATTGGAAATTTGGATGATTTCTCTAAATAGGGTTGCAGGTATACGAATAGGGGTTATGACCATGATTTCCTACAATATTAACAGATTATAAGGTTAACATACCAGAATCTACCACCGGTCCATGCATCAATCCATCATTGGGTGGGAATCCTGGCATGAGATTCATCCCCAGATTATCTAATTTCCTAAAGATAGCAACTACTTGGGTCACTAGAATAGCTAACACATCGAATTCGTACACGCTTGCAACCTTTTGGGGGTAACTCTCTCAGCTGGCCAATGGAAATTATTTGTGGCAATCTCTTTTATCAATTGATAGGCTTCGTCAAAAGGTTTGAACATTAATAACCCTCATGCAACAACATCTATTATAAACTTCAGGAAACCTACTAATCCATTGTAAAAAGTTTGAATGATTAGCTAATCGGGTAAAGAATGATGTGGGCACCTCCTAAGTCCGTCATTAAATCTCTCCCATACCTCATAAATAGACTCTGCATCAATTTGGTTAAATGAGATGATGTCATTCCTAAGTTTTACAGTTTTGGATGGAGTAAAGTATTTGGCTAGAAATTTTGGGCCAAGTCAGTCTAGGTCTTGATTGATCCTAGGGTAAGGGAATTAAGCCATACACTAGCCTTACCCCTCAGGGAAAATGGAAAAAGCCTCAATCTAATGGTATCGTTGGGTACACCGTTGTACCAGAAGGTGACAGAGTTCAAGAAAATTGGTCAAGTGAAGGTTGGGGGCCTTCAATGGGAAGCCCCCCAAAATGGTTATTTTGTATAATCTGGATTATGACAGGTCACAGTTCAAAGGTATTGGCTTCAACAAACGGATAATTTATGCTAATATGGATCTCTTAAAAAAAGCGTTGGCATACTTCCAAAATGCTTTCAAGGTAGGGGTGTTAGGGTCAACCATCTCAATAGACGTTTTAAGAAACAAGTGCGATCTCCTAAGACGTTTAAGAGTGCACTCGATCTCAGGGTCGAAAGAGGTGAGGTCATCCTCAGCTCTCATATGCATAAACAAAAATCTAAAGTATGCAACACACAATCATACTCCACATAAGTCACTCAACAATCTCACATGCAAAAGTTACACAGCATGCGAACGAAAACAAAAGAAAGCATAAATTAAATTAACAGAAAATTTTTTTGACTTTTTAGCCCTTTCACTTTTTTTCAATTTTTTTAAAGTATTTATAAAGAAAATAACAATACAATAGATACAACAACAAAAATAATAATAATAAACAAAAAACAAAAAATTAAAAAAGTATCAAACTTAAATCCCAAAATTTTCAACTAAAATTTTTCTAATAGCAGAAACAATTCATGTATTTCCCCGGCAACGGCGCCAAAAACTTGATGTGCCAAAACTTACTGCAAAGTAAATTAATCGTACAACCTAAGAATACGTGTCAGGCAATAATGTAGTTAAAGATTATCACGTATCGATCCCATAAAGAAACTGTAACAATTATTTCAACAGAAAAATCTTTAGTTTACTAATCCGGGAAACCTAACTTAGAGGTTTCACAAAGAATGTTTTAAATCTTAATCCTAATAAAAACAGAAAGATCAAATGCAGAAGAAACATAAAATATGGGAAAAATCTCGAGAGTTCTTTGAAGATGGGTAAGGCCTGTGCTTATATGATTCAGGGATCATGGTGATCGTAGCCTTTCTAAATGCTTCCATACGTGATCGTTGTCAATGGAGGATATGTCACTCTTTATGCCCATGCCTAGGTCAAAAGAAGCCTAGAATCCATGAAGTTGAGGTTTTCTCATTCCCCATGACATTCCACATAACAGTTCTGATCCCCTTAAATGATTGCAGAATTTCACTGAAATATATATAGTCTCTCGAAATTCTATGATTAATCCTTTGTTTCCACTACACAAATGTTAAAAATCATAGCTTTACGAAATATTTTAATATTCTAGTTGACCACATAAAGAGTAAATTAAGTTCTTCAGTTAACCAACAATATAGGCCATGAAAATACAAGAAAATGTTATAGGAAAAGCATCTTAGAAAACCACAATAAAAACCAACACCCCTATGACTTAGAGATACGAAAAATAGTTTAGCCATGCATGTTCACGAAAACCACAGACACGAAATCCATCCAGACCTTCATTGTAAGAGGTAAACGAAAGTAAAAAATACAACAAAAGCTTGTTTTTCCCATAAAAGCGGCACCTCTCCCTTGCACACCACAAGTCTCTTAAGAACTCACAAGAACTCAAAAGGAAAAATCACCCCCTGAGGTTTTAAAAACCTAGGGGAAAACTCTCTCTAATCAAAATCTCTCCATTCTTCTAGCCTCCAGTCGCCCAAGATATCCTAAATCCCTTCTCAAGTGCAAATATATAGATATGACTCAGCAAATGTAAGAAAATTCTTGTCAAATAAGTTTTAGAGAACTGGGCACTGTCGGTCATTTTTTTTTAACCTTCGTGATTTGAAAAAGCGAATGATTTTGTAATTTTGAAAATAATTTAAATATGAATATAATCTTTTTTTTATTTTTAAAAGTAACGTTTTAATTTTAAAAAAGGTGAGACCAAACAGGTCTCACATTTTAAATAGTTTAGATGATTTAATACAATACTACAAATAATACACTTATCCCGAAGAATAAATTTATCACTTGTAATAGGGATTCAATCACCTAGACTAAACAATTTGTTACATCCGTTTGGTTTGCGAAATTGTCTTATTTGCAGACAAGTTCCCCTACCTAATACGAGAATTATATAAGGTTTATTTTATCTGGGTTCCTGGTTCCCTATAGAGGCAAGCCCCTATAGTTAATTATATCTTGACTGGGAGTCATTTAAGAAAACTCTCGATTAAGATCGGGTGGTTTTGCTTTCAAGATTTCAAAGTTTAGGTTTTCACGGTTAGACATGAGTAAATCAAACAGGAATGACTCAAAATAGGAACAATTATTTAAGGAATCCAAAGGGAAGAAAAGTAGGGGATATCACAGATCCAGGAGAAACCACGGAGATGTCCCAATTATTCCTATTGTTCGGTTTTATTTCTTTTGAAATGATTTAATTTGATATTTCAATCCTGCAAATTATTTATGTATGTTTACACAATATCGGACTGTGCAAATAGCATAAAAAGATGGGAGGATTTACACCGCACCGCACGGTAACCTCGGAATCCTAAAACGTTAGGACTTATAATTGTACAACAGAGTTGTATAAAAAGACTAAAGAGTGATCATATGGGTTGTTATTTAAACTAAAGAAGGTGATAGGTGATGTGAATGTGTTTTGCTGCTGCAGATCCACCTTAAAGTTGTTCTTCATCGTGCTGCCCACGATATTCGCTCCAAGCTCCTTGCCGTGATGAGTTTAAGTTTTCTAGGGTGTCCAGTTACGATGTCAAATCAAACGACCATATAGTTGTAGTCCTCTAAATGTCCTATATAAAAGAAGACATGCTTAAAGTTATATAATATAAAATGTGCAATACATGACAAACAGTAGGATGCACGTAGAACAGTAGCAGATGGAAACAAGAATAGTATAACATGTTGTACAGAAAGAACAGTAACAGTTAGAAACATGAATAATATAACATGTTGTACGGTATAGTAGCAGGCGGAAACAAGAATATTATAACATGTACAGAAAGAACAGTAACAGACAGAAACATGAATAGTATAACATGATGTACGGTACAGTAACAGACAGAAACAAGAATATTATAACATGTTGTACAAAAAAACAGTAACAGACAGAAACAGAAATAATATAACATGTTGTACAGTACAGTAGCAGACAAAAACATGAATAGTATAACATGCTGTATAGAAAGAACAGTAGCAGGTAGAAACAAGAAAAATGAAGCGCTGTAAACTGTAAAACAAACATGTACGCCCGCGAGATCCGCTGTTCCTTAAGTATAGTAAGTCTAAATGCATCACAAAAAACGAAGTCTGAAAGAAACGTCGTCAAGAAAATCCGAAGAAGAGTGTAACAACTCATGACGGAAAACTCGAGAAAATCAACGAGAAAAAACTCAAGTAAAAGAAAAGAAAAAGAATCCACAAAAATCTTGAAGAAATCCCGAAAGAAAGGAAAAGTAACACGAGTGCCCTGTCCCAAAACTTCGATAAAACAAAAAAAAAGTTCGAGTGAGGGGGACCGCAAGCATTCGTATGGGGCTAGGCTTAGATATATATTTATACTCGAGGGTCCGCGAAGGCTACTCGGTCACCCGAATGTATAGAACCCGCTACTCGTCTAGAAGTGTGTCTTGAACCTCACTTAGGGGGCTATTTCCCAGCCTAAACAAGTATTCGTCACGTGAACAATTAGCTTTAAAGTATGTTTTATGTTTTTAACATGCATACAAATTTTAAACATGCAAAGAAGAGTTATCAATTTTGTTTCGTAGAAAAGTATGTTTTTTCTTGAAAATGGTTTATCGAAACTTAAATATATATATTTTTTTTTAGAATTTTTCGTTGTCCACAAGTCGATTACACTGTCGGGCATGAGACTGCCAATCATCTGAGAAGGTTCGAGCCAACTCCTGCTAGACTTATATCGGCGAAGGATACCATATCCTATTGTTCATCAAATGCCTGGATCTTGATGTTATAGGATAGGGCATCTTTCTGCTCTATCTTCGGTGTGTCTTTATCATCTGCCCTAAAACGACTACTTGCGACCTTGCTTGATGGTTTCACATATAGCAAAGGCTATACATGGACACTAATGCATCAGACATAAGCATAAAAAAGAACGAACCAAGAAGCAAAGAAAGAAAAGAACAAAAATGGGGTGAGAGAGGAGAAGCTGATCCATCTAAAACACTGAAAAGGAGAATGGATCAGTTCTCAAAACTCGTATCGAAAAGACCTAGAAAAATAGGGCCCGAGGTCTTGCCTAACAAACATAAAGGGTCACTTTGCGCTGATTTTTCAAACCTCAAAGACGTAGGATTGATCAAGTCCACCAAATGCTTTTCCAAAATGAGGTTTAAAATCTCCCAAACTTCAAAAGAAAATAACATCGGGGAAACCACCACCAATACTTCCAAACTCATGCCGAAATTAAAATTCCCCAACTTTCGAACTAATAGATAGCCTCATACATCAAATAAGCATAAAATCTTCACACATAACCAAATAAATGCTCACGGTCGGGGCAGCAAGAGAAATAACCAAAACACGTTCACGGGTAAGGGGAGCAACCTACCCAAATCTTTTATATCATAAGAAAAAGATGCCACTCAGCCCTTCTATACTTCCTTATCTAGCACCTAAACTCTTATGTTTTGCATTGATACTATCCAAATCCTTTCTAGGATGCCTGATATAGACAATTATTTTTTGTTTCTTATATGTATCATGAAGATTCAAGTGTTAGAAATGTAAACAAATAAGGATTGGGTGGCATGTATGTAAATCTCCATTTTTTGTTTTGACTACGACACTTCAGAATTCATATCCTCTTTCATCCTCAACTCCATGCTTTCTACCAAAGGCCCACTAATTCTAACATATCTTAGCGTATCAACTGGCTATTATAATTCTCCTCATTTCCAGTCCTCCTTGAATGCTATATATGCATAAATACCAATGAAAAATAAAGAATTTTGTACATGTCTTTATCCGCTTGAATTGCTATGTGCATTAATGTGAATGTGAATCAAGAAATCTGCATGTGTAGGCATATACATCTAGGGAACAAGTATGAAAGAAGCCAAATTCTGAATGTATCGACGCCCAAATTTGGTGATATAGAGTTGTTTTAGGGATAAAGGGGCAAAGTCTGCACACATACAAACTAAACTCTGCACACATACCTGCTAACCCAAGTGATACATCTATAAATACAAGTGAATGACATGGTATATAAGCAAAACATTGAAGAGAGAATCAACTCCCCCTCTATACAAAGTCCTTCATGTTCCAAAACAGCAATAACATCCAGCAACTGACCAAGAAGGATCAAAAGAGGATTTGCATGTGTAATCAACCATTCCCACATATTTTAAAAAAAAATCTAGCATTCAAACTCTAGTGAAAGCAAACTAAGTAAAATTTACACACAGACCATGCAATTTTTAAGTATTTACATATGTAACACTTACATACATACCACCCAAATTTTTGATAGTCTAAAAGAAATAACACAATTGCATGCATAAATAAGATAACACATATGTGAGAATTGAAATTTGGGTGTTAGATATGTAAATATGCAGGAATTAGGGTGGTATGTATGTGAATTTCTTTGAAACAAATTGTTATACAGCTTCTGTATTAGATTTAGAAAAGTCTAAATAAAACTTTGCTCACATAGCTTTTCCCATATTCCAAACTCCTCTTTTCTCATTGTGTGGCCGCCCAACAACTTAAAGAAGCCACATTTATGTTCTTTCCTCTCTCAAAATTTCAGCCCACATTAAACAACATTTAAGCAAAGTTTCAGCTAGNTCTTTCTTGGACATCAATCATTGCCCTACCTGTAGCTACAAAAGTCCGGCCAACTATCAAGGATACCTCCTAATCTTCTTCCATGTCAAGCACCACAAAGTCTGCAGGGAAAATGCACTTGTCCACCTTCACTAAAACATCTTCAATAATTCTCATAGGATAGGCTAAGGACCAATCCGCTAATTGTAAAGTCCAATTGGTCACTTGGGCCTTTTCTAGCTCGTCTCTTAAAAATGGACAATGGTATCAGCTTGATACTAGCTCCTAAGCTGCAAAGGACTCTTCATGTAAACTTTTCTCCTATGACACATGTGATGGTAAATCTCCCCAAGTCCTTTATCTTTTGGGTAACTTCTTCTGTAAGATGACACTGCATTCCGCAGTCAAACGAACAGTCTCAAAATGCCCTAATCTTCTTTTCCCAGTCAAGATATCATTCATGAACTTAACTTAGCTAGATATTTGTTCAATTGCTTCAGCAAAAGTTATGTTAATGGTCAACTGTTTGAACATAACTAAGAACCTAGAAAATTGTTGATCTACTTTTTGTTTTTTCAATCTTTGGGGAAAATGTGGTAGCAATATTTTTTCACAGTCAAGCCTAATGGGTGAGGCTGTCCTCTCTACCTTCTTCTGCTTAGTCTCTGGTTCACCTCCTAAGGCAAGGTCTAAGTCTTTTGGTTCTTTCCAAGGTGTAACTTCTTACTCTTTCCCACTTCTCAATTTAACAACTTGAACTTGCTCGGGCCCTTTCTCCTGGGGATTGACTTCAATATTATTATTTGTAGCATCCACCAACTGTCCTAATTGATGTTCAATGTTCTTAATGACTACAACTTAACTCTGTAATTGATTCTCCATTTGTATTACTAACTCTTCAATTGGTGATCTTTTCTATATGGGCTGAGCATTAGCTTGGAAACCCGGTGGATATGGTTGTTTTTGAGAGTTTTTTCCATGGTTATTCCGATGACCTATATGGTTGAGTTGAGGGTTTCCCCACTGCTGAGGGTTGTTACTCCATTGGAAATTGGATGATTTCTTTAAATAGGGTTGCAGGGTATACGAATAGGGGTTATGACCATGATTTCCTACAATATTAACAGATTATAAGGTTAACATACCAGAATCTACCACCGGTCCATGCATCAATCCATCATTGGGTGGGAATCCTGGCATGAGATTCATCCCCAGATTATCTAATTTCCTAAAGATAGCAACTACTTGGGTCACTAGAATAGCTAACACATCGAATTTGTGCATGCTTGCAACCTTCTGGGGGTAACTCTCTCAGCTGGCCAATGGAAATTATTTGTGGCAATCTCTTTTATCAATTGATAGGCTTCATCAAAAGGTTTGAACATTAATGACCCTCATGCAACAACATCTATTATAAACTTCAGGAAACCTACTAATCCATTGTAAAAAGTTTGAATGATTAGCTAATCAGGTAAAGAATGATGTAAGCACCTCCTAAGTCCGTCATTAAATCTCTCCCATACCTCATAAATAGACTCTGCATCAATTTGGTTAAATGAGATGATATCATTCCTAAGTTTTACAGTTTTGGATGGAGTAAAGTATTTGGCTAGAAATTTTGGGCCAAGTCAGTCTAGGTCTTGATTGATCCTAGGGTAAGGGAATTAAGCCATACACTAGCCTTACCCCTCAGGGAAAATGGAAAAAGCCTCAATCTAATGGTATCGTTGGGTACACCGTTGTACCAGAAGGTGACAGAGTTCAAGAAAATTGGTCAAGTGAAGGTTGGGGGCCTTCAATGGGAAGCCCCCCAAAATGGTTATTTTGTATAATCTGGATTATGACAGGTCACAGTTCAAAGGTATTGGCTTCAACAAACGGATAATTTATGCTAATATGGATCTCTTAAAAAAAGCGTTGGCATACTTCCAAAATGCTTTCAAGGTAGGGGTGTTAGGGTCAACCATCTCAATAGACGTTTTAAGAAACAAGTGCGATCTCCTAAGACGTTTAAGAGTGCACTCGATCTCAGGGTCGAAAGAGGTGAGGTCATCCTCAGCTCTCATATGCATAAACAAAAATCTAAAGTATGCAACACACAATCATACTCCACATAAGTCACTCAACAATCTCACATGCAAAAGTTACACAGCATGCGAACGAAAACAAAAGAAAGCATAAATTAAATTAACAGAAAATTTTTTTGACTTTTTAGCCCTTTCACTTTTTTTCAATTTTTTTAAAGTATTTATAAAGAAAATAACAATACAATAGATACAACAACAAAAATAATAATAATAAACAAAAAACAAAAAATTAAAAAAGTATCAAACTTAAATCCCAAAATTTTCAACTAAAATTTTTCTAATAGCAGAAACAATTCATGTATTTCCCCGGCAACGGCGCCAAAAACTTGATGTGCCAAAACTTACTGCAAAGTAAATTAATCGTACAACCTAAGAATACGTGTCAGGCAATAATGTAGTTAAAGATTATCACGTATCGATCCCATAAAGAAACTGTAACAATTATTTCAACAGAAAAATCTTTAGTTTACTAATCCGGGAAACCTAACTTAGAGGTTTCACAAAGAATGTTTTAAATCTTAATCCTAATAAAAACAGAAAGATCAAATGCAGAAGAAACATAAAATATGGGAAAAATCTCGAGAGTTCTTTGAAGATGGGTAAGGCCTGTGCTTATATGATTCAGGGATCATGGTGATCGTAGCCTTTCTAAATGCTTCCATACGTGATCGTTGTCAATGGAGGATATGTCACTCTTTATGCCCATGCCTAGGTCAAAAGAAGCCTAGAATCCATGAAGTTGAGGTTTTCTCATTCCCCATGACATTCCACATAACAGTTCTGATCCCCTTAAATGATTGCAGAATTTCACTGAAATATATATAGTCTCTCGAAATTCTATGATTAATCCTTTGTTTCCACTACACAAATGTTAAAAATCATAGCTTTACGAAATATTTTAATATTCTAGTTGACCACATAAAGAGTAAATTAAGTTCTTCAGTTAACCAACAATATAGGCCATGAAAATACAAGAAAATGTTATAGGAAAAGCATCTTAGAAAACCACAATAAAAACCAACACCCCTATGACTTAGAGATACGAAAAATAGTTTAGCCATGCATGTTCACGAAAACCACAGACACGAAATCCATCCAGACCTTCATTGTAAGAGGTAAACGAAAGTAAAAAATACAACAAAAGCTTGTTTTTCCCATAAAAGCGGCACCTCTCCCTTGCACACCACAAGTCTCTTAAGAACTCACAAGAACTCAAAAGGAAAAATCACCCCCTGAGGTTTTAAAAACCTAGGGGAAAACTCTCTCTAATCAAAATCTCTCCATTCTTCTAGCCTCCAGTCGCCCAAGATATCCTAAATCCCTTCTCAAGTGCAAATATATAGATATGACTCAGCAAATGTAAGAAAATTCTTGTCAAATAAGTTTTAGAGAACTGGGCACTGTCGGTCATTTTTTTTTAACCTTCGTGATTTGAAAAAGCGAATGATTTTGTAATTTTGAAAATAATTTAAATATGAATATAATCTTTTTTTTATTTTTAAAAGTAACGTTTTAATTTTAAAAAAGGTGAGACCAAACAGGTCTCACATTTTAAATAGTTTAGATGATTTAATACAATACTACAAATAATACACTTATCCCGAAGAATAAATTTATCACTTGTAATAGGGATTCAATCACCTAGACTAAACAATTTGTTACATCCGTTTGGTTTGCGAAATTGTCTTATTTGCAGACAAGTTCCCCTACCTAATACGAGAATTATATAAGGTTTATTTTATCTGGGTTCCTGGTTCCCTATAGAGGCAAGCCCCTATAGTTAATTATATCTTGACTGGGAGTCATTTAAGAAAACTCTCGATTAAGATCGGGTGGTTTTGCTTTCAAGATTTCAAAGTTTAGGTTTTCACGGTTAGACATGAGTAAATCAAACAGGAATGACTCAAAATAGGAACAATTATTTAAGGAATCCAAAGGGAAGAAAAGTAGGGGATATCACAGATCCAGGAGAAACCACGGAGATGTCCCAATTATTCCTATTGTTCGGTTTTATTTCTTTTGAAATGATTTAATTTGATATTTCAATCCTGCAAATTATTTATGTATGTTTACACAATATCGGACTGTGCAAATAGCATAAAAAGATGGGAGGATTTACACCGCACCGCACGGTAACCTCGGAATCCTAAAACGTTAGGACTTATAATTGTACAACAGAGTTGTATAAAAAGACTAAAGAGTGATCATATGGGTTGTTATTTAAACTAAAGAAGGTGATAGGTGATGTGAATGTGTTTTGCTGCTGCAGATCCACCTTAAAGTTGTTCTTCATCGTGCTGCCCACGATATTCGCTCCAAGCTCCTTGCCGTGATGAGTTTAAGTTTTCTAGGGTGTCCAGTTACGATGTCAAATCAAACGACCATATAGTTGTAGTCCTCTAAATGTCCTATATAAAAGAAGACATGCTTAAAGTTATATAATATAAAATGTGCAATACATGACAAACAGTAGGATGCACGTAGAACAGTAGCAGATGGAAACAAGAATAGTATAACATGTTGTACAGAAAGAACAGTAACAGTTAGAAACATGAATAATATAACATGTTGTACGGTATAGTAGCAGGCGGAAACAAGAATATTATAACATGTACAGAAAGAACAGTAACAGACAGAAACATGAATAGTATAACATGATGTACGGTACAGTAACAGACAGAAACAAGAATATTATAACATGTTGTACAAAAAAACAGTAACAGACAGAAACAGAAATAATATAACATGTTGT
>JXCR01060130.1:100338-112520 GCA_002079205.1 Phalaenopsis hybrid cultivar
CAGGTGTACAGGTTTAATTTATATTACAGCATTTTATTTTCCCAGCATGTTATATTGTTTTCATAGCCTATTATACTATTTTTCTCAGCATGCTATACTGTCTTTTCTTTCTACTGTACATTATACTGCTCTTTTCTGTTATACTGCATGCTTAGTTACTCTGATACACTATGTCTTAGATTAGGATAACCTAGTGGTTAAGAGCATGTTCAAAATTAAAACTAAACCAGGAGGTGCTACTACGAGAGGCTCGGAGCAAACATCGTGGGCAGCGCGGCAGGGGATAGTTTCAAGATGAATCTGCAACAGCAAAACACATTCACATCACCTATCACTTTCTTTAGTTTAAATAACAACCCATAGGATCATTTCTTTGGGCTTTTTGCACAACTCTGTTGTGTAATTATAAGTCCTAACGCATTAGGAATCCGAGGTTACCGTTCGGTACGGTGTAAATCCTCCTGTCCTTTAGGCTATTTGCACAGTCTGACGTTGTGCAAACATAAGTCCTAAATCTTAAATAATTTGCAGGATTGAAATATCAAATAATCATCACTTCAAAGACATAAAGCCAAATATTAGGATGGCTGGGAGTTCACCGGGGTTTTTCCCACATCTGTGATATCCCCTACTTTTCTTCCATTTGAATTCCTTAAATAATTATTCCTANATTGCTTTAAAAACCCCACTTGGGGAGGGTTTAGAGGCTGACCGAAATTCTGAGAGTGGGGAGGTGCTGCTAAAATCTCCTCTAACTTCATTCTCACTTGTTCTTTTCATTCTCTGTGGCTTGGGGATTGTTAAAAATTTTTGAAAAAAAAGGGGGAGGCTGTGTTCTTACTGTGAGAGGCTTTTAGGGAAGAAAACACTGCTAAAATCTTCTCTAAATTTGATTCTCATGTGATTGGAGTATGGAGTGTTCGTGGAGTGCTGTTTACTTTGCCGAAAATCCTCTTTAAGCTACATTTTCGGGTGCTTGTGACGTGGAGCATTTGTGATTGTTGTTTCTTGAAGCCTTTAGGAGGGACATTTCTTTTGGAGTGGTCTCCTTGAAATTATATTTCAATTTTATTTTAAATATGCTGAAAAGAGGTATTTTTCTCCTCTCCTCTATTTTACACTATTTTGGATGGCATAAAAATCTTTCTCATCTCTTTTAAAGCATGTGAAAGCAAGATTCGGGTTTGTTTTTGAAATTTAAGCATGAATATTTCCTAGAAAAATCTGAATAGAGCATGTATAGGCTGCCTTTATTTTTCTTGCTTGAGATATTTGGAAGTGTCATAATGCTAGTTTTGAAAAGAGATTTGCCCCTCTAGAAATGCATATTAGAATGAGTTATCAAAGGCCTTTACTACTCATGTTCTAAATGGATGTTGGCTCATGCTTATCTATCTCATGCTACCTATCATTATTTGAAACATATGTTGGAAATTTTGGCTTTCTTTCTTTGCTCCTTGCTGAAGCAATTTATTGTTAAAAAAAAAGGGGAATGATTTTGTTTAAAAAAAAGAGAGATGTTTTTTTTCTGTCCTGCTTAAAGATGCATAAGAAGTCATGGATATGAATTTTAGATTGATGCTTGCTCATCTATAATCTATGCTGGAATTCATCTTTATGTTGAAGCATATGTTGGTATAATATTTTAAAATGTGAGGCTTCAAAGGAAATTTTTTTTAGTTACTTTAGCCCATTTGGAGGGCTCGGTTTTAGCTTTATGATAGTTGGAAATTGCATTTCACTTGGTCCATTTGATGGGCTCGGTTTGGACTCTTTTTGAAATCAAATTAATGCTGGAAATATTTTCTGTTTTGACCCATGTGTTGGGTTCGGTTTGGGCTTCTTTCGAATCAAATTATGGATGAAAGTATTCTCTATTTTGGGCTCATATGCTGGGCTTGGTTCGTCCCTTATGTTGGACTTGCTTTGGTCCCGTTTTGGTGATTTATGCTCGCTGAAATTATTTATTGTTTTGGAACATTTCTTGGGCTCAGTTTGGACTCTTTTTGGAATCAAATTAATGCTGGAAATATTTCTGTTTTGACCCATGTGTTGGGTTCGGTTTGGGCTTCTTTCGAATCAAATTATGGATGAAAGTATTCTCTATTTTGGGCTCATATGCTGGGCTCGGTTCGTCCCTTATGTTGGACTTGCTTTGGTCCCATTTTGGTGATTTATGCTGGCTGAAATTCTTTATTTTTTTGGAACATTTCTTGGGCTCGGGTTGCCCTTGTTTCTGGCTTCCTTTAGTAGCTTATATTGGCTGAGGTTTTGGAATGTTTCTTGAGCTTGGTTTGCTTTTGTAGTGGTCTAGGGTTGCCCCTTTTCCTGACTCGGCCCGTAAGCTTGTTTGGGAGCTTTTAAATTGTTAAGTTTGTTGTAGCAAAATTGTAGGAAGTTGTTGTTGGCTATAGGAGGTTCAGAATTATTGTTTGGAGAAGTTTGGAAGCTTGAAAATATCATTAATTGCTGTAGTTAGCTGTTTGGGTGTTGCAATTACTGTTTGCACTCAAGTAGCTGGTGATTGGGCCCATATAGATGCTGTTTGGTGGCTATTTGATGGCTGATTTTGTGGTAATTATGTTCCTTTTGTGAGCCTTACCCTTGGGCTCTCCCCTCTCTTATTACCTTAGCCGTGAGCTTCATATTTATTGAGTTGAATTTGAATTTTTGGTGTTGGTTTGCTGCCTTAGCCGTGAGCTTCATATTCATTGAGCTGGATTCGATTTTTTGGTTTTGGTTTGCTGCCTTAGTCGTGAGCTTCATATTCATTGAGCTGGATTCGATTTTTGGTTTTAGGTTGATGCCTTAACCATGAGCTTCTTATTCATTTAGCTGGATTTGATTCTTGGTTTTGAGTTGTTGCCTTACCCGTGGACTCTCCCCTCTCTTATTACGTTAGCCGTGAGCTTCATATTTATTGAGTTGGATTTGAATTTTTGGTGTTGGTTTGGTGTCTTACCTGTGAGCTTTTGATTAAAATTTAAGTTGAAGGGCTTTGATAATGGTATGATTTTTTAGAGGTACAGGAGGATGCTCCCTATGGATTGTTCTCCTTTATTTTATGAAATGTAGAAAGCTCTTGAAGCTTCATTTTGAGTTTGATATAAATTGAAGTCATGTTGGGTTTGGAAATCCATAAAAACGCCACTTGGAAAGGATATCCTTCTCAGGATTGATCCGATCATTTTCCGTTTAACAAATTTAAATGTTTTAGATCGAAACATTCATGATTTTATTTTAAGCTTCATTGATTTGGCTTGGTTTTAAAAATAGATCGGTCTCATTTTCGTTTATTTTATTTTATTTTATTTATTTTTTTTAACGGTCAAGTTAAAAATGAGAATTTCCGATTTAATTATATTCAGAAATGATTCACAGTCTTAAGGGAAATATGAGGGAAAGAGGAAAGAGAAAGAAAATTTAAAAATAAGATTTAAATCTTCGAGGTGATAAAATCTAAAGGGTAGATAAAATAGTGAACCATCTACCGTCCTTTTTTTGCATATGAAAGATAAAACTGTAAATTCGAAGAATAGTTGGGGGTTGGAAGAAGGTGAGAATTTAGATAACATTTAGGAATATGGATTGAAAGATTAGTAGACTTGTATTTAGGCCCCTAAGTTTTAAATAAACCTACATCCAATTGTCCTGATTAGATTTGAAGTACAACTCACAACTCTTTTGCCAAAACTATGAGTTTACCCCTAGGTTTTAGGAGTCTGGTAGCGAGCTAAGTTGGATCTATAGATGTTTGAGGGTTAGTGGAAAGACACTTAATTGAGATTAGATACCTTAGGACACTTCGAGTTTAACCTAAAGTGCAGGCATCCCAGATTTTTAGAAGCACAACCTTGAGAGATAGTTTGTCATCCTAATTTTCAAATGACCCTAAGAAATCCAAACATCTAACCTCAGTTTAGAAGATGAGTAAGACACTAGACACGAGGGTGCACTAGACTGTGACTCATGACTGATTTAATTAAATCAAATAATGAAATTCTTACCTTAACTTGACCAAAACTGAAACCAATGCTCTGGGATTTGAGTTTGTCCTACATTCAAATCCTCCTGGCAATTGGGAACATTCCAATATCACATATAAATTTATTATTCTTGGTCCTTTATATGAGGTATGATGGTTCATTTTATTTGTTTGTCTTTTTCCTACGATTTACCTGTTTCTGTTAAGTCTTTTTCAGGTTATACTTTCCTCTTTTACACAGCGCATAATAGCTAAACTTTAAGGAGCAATGAACCTATCAGGTGTACAGGTTTAATTTATATTACAGCATTTTATTTTCTCATCATGTTATATTGTTTTCATAGCCTATTATACTGCTTCCCTAGCACGTTATGCTCTTCTTTCAGCAAGTTATATTGTCTTTTCTCTTTACTATACAGTGCATTGTTACTTTTCTTTCACACTGCATGCTTAGTTATTTTGATACACTAAGCCTTAGTTTAGGATAACCTAGTGGTTAGGAGCATGTTCAAAACTAAAACTAAACCAGGAGGTGCTACTACGAGAAGTTTGGAGCAAACATCGTGGGCAGCGCAACAAGGAACAATTTCCAGGTGGATCTGCAGCAACGAAATATCTTCACATCACATGAATATTTTCACAACACTATACACTTTCCTTAGTTTAAATAACCTATAGGATCACTCTTTAGGTTTTCTGTACAACTCTGTTGTACAATTATAAGTCCTAACGCTTTAGGATTTCGAGGTTACCGTTCGGTACGGTGTAAATCCTCCTGTCTTTTTAGGCTATTTGCACAGTTCGACATTTTGCAAACATAAGTCCTAAATCTTAAATAATTTGCAGGATTGAAATATCAAATTAAATCATTTCAAAAGACATAAAGCCGAACAATAGGATAGTTGGGACATCTCCAGGGTTTCTCCTGCATATGTGATATCCCCTACTTTTCTTTCCTTTGGATTCCTTAAATAATTGTTCCTATTTTGAGCCATTCCCATTTGATTTTCCACATGTTCAATCGTGAAAACTTAAACTTTGAAATCTTGAAAGCAAAACCACATGATTTTAATCGAGAGTTTTCTTAAGTGATTTCGATCATTTAAGATGTAATTAACTATAGGGGTTTGCCTCTATAGGGAACCAGGAACTTAGATAAAATAAACCCTATCTAATTTTTTATGTTAGATAGGGGAACTTGTTGGCCTTTTTATAAAAATATTTCGCAGACCAAAACGGATGTCACAAATTCTTTAGTCTAGGTGATTGAATTCCTATTACAAGTAATACATTTATTTCTTTGGGCTAAGTGTATTACTTGTAGTATTGTATTCAATTATCTAAATTATTTAAAATGTGAGACCCGTTTGGTCTCACCTATTTTAAAATTAAAATGTTACTTTAAAATAAAATAAAAAGATTATATTTATATTTAAATTATTTTCAAAATCACAAAATCATCACTTTTTCAAACTACGAAGTTGGAAAATAAAACGACCGACACAAGCCTAATAGTATGCGATAAAATTCCATTACACAACGTCACACCACACTTGCTCATATAGCTTGCTTCTAATGGAAAACTCTATTAGGCATCTCTTATCAACACTGACCTCATTCCATTTCCTTAAACAAGTCATAGAGTGCGGCAGGAAATGTTATGGTAAAATCACTNTTTTTCTTTTACATAAGGAAAAATAAATTGCAAATTGGAAGACTAGTTGAAATCGGAAGAAATGAGAATTTTGATAACGATTGAGAGATTAGTGGACCTACTCTCAGATCCCTTAAGCTTTGAATCAATTTAAAATCCAATTCCTTTAACTAGGGTTGAAGCACAACTCACAACTCTTTTGCCAAAACTATGAGTTTACCCCTGGGTTTTAGGATCCTGATAGCAAGCTAAGCTGGATCTATAGATGTTTGAGGGTTAGTGGAAAGACACTTAATTGAGATTAGACACTTTAGGACATTTCAAGTTTCACCTAAAGTGCAGGCATCCTAAATTTTAGAAGCACAACTTAAGAGATAGTTTACCATCCTGATTTTCAAATGATCCTAAGAAATCCAAACATCTAACCTCAGTTTAGGAGATAAGTAGGACACTAGGCACGAGGGTGCACTAGATTATGACTCATGACTGATTTAATTAAAATTAAATAATGAAATTCTTACCTTAACTTGACTAAAACTGAAACCCAATGCTCCGGGATTTGAGTTTGTCTTACACTCGAATCCTCCGAGCAATTAGGGACATTCCAATATCACATATAAATTTCCTATTTTTGGTCTTTTATATTTGATATTGTATTTCATTTTATTTGTTTGTCTTTTTCCTACGATTTACCTGTTTCTGTTAAGTCTNTTTTTTGCACAACTCTGTTGTTTTAGGATTCCGAGGTTACCGTTCGGTACGGTGTAAATCCTCCTGTCTTTTTAGGCTATTTGCACAGTCCGACTTTGTGCTAACATAAGTCCTAAATCTTAAATAATTTGAAGGATTGAAACATCAAATAATTATCTCTTCAAAGACGAGGTTACCATTCGATACGGTGTAAATCCTCCTGTCTTTTTAGGCTATTTGCACAGTCCGACATTGTGCAAACACTCTAGTCTTTTAGGCTATTTGCACAGTCTGACGTTGTGCAAACATAAGTCCTAAGTCTTAAATAATACAAGATTGAAATATCAAATTAAATCATTTCAAAGACATAAAGCCAAACAATAGGATAGTTGGGAGGTTACCGGAGTTTTCCTTAGATCTGTGATATCCTCTACTTTTCTTTCCTTTGGATTCCCTAAATAATTGTTCATATTTTGAGTCATTCCGATTTGATTTTTCCCATGTCCAATCGTAAAAACCTAAACTTTGAAATCTTGAAGGCAAAACCATATGATCTTAATCGAGAGTTTTCTTAAGTGATTTCGATCATTTAAGATGTAATTAACTATAGGGACTTGCCTCTATAGGGAACCAGGAACCCAGATAAAATAAACCCTATCTATTTTTTTTATGATAGATAGGGGATATAGGGAACCAGAAACACAGATAAAATAAACTTTATTTAATCCTCGTGTTAGATAGGGGAACTTGTTGGCCTTTTTATAAAAATATTTCGCGGACCAAACGGATGTCACAAATTGTTTAGTCTAGATGATTGAATCCCTATTCAAGTGATATATTTACTCTTCGGAATAAATGTATTACTTTTAGTATTGTATTAAATCATCTAAACTATTTAAAATGTGAGACTCGTTTGGTTTCACTTATTTTAAAAATTAAAATGCTACTTCTTTAAAAAAAAGTTATATTTATATTTAAATTATTTTCAAAATCACAAAATCATCACTTTTTCAAACTACGAAGTTGGAAAATAAAACGGCCGGCACCTGCGTCGAACGAAACCTCCTGCTCGACCCCGTCTTCTCTCTTCTTTCACCGATCGAAATGCTTGAAACACCAAAGGGCCTCGCTCGACTCCCCCCACCGACCGAGAGCGCTCGATCCCACTTCGGCTCATCTTCTGTCTCGATCGAAGCCCTCGCTCGCCTCTCCTCCACTGCACTGAAGACCCCCGCTCACCTCTTGCTCGCTCGACTACCCCGCACCTATTCCTCTCCAGATCAAGGCATAGCCGCTCGCCTCCCTCATCTCTCTTGGTGTACAACTCCTAACCGAACTCACAGAGGAAGGAAATCCTGTCCGTTAGCTGCAGCGGGGAAGGCAACAACAATATCACTGTACAAATTACATACATACATCGATCTTACTGCTACTTCTGCTCCTTTTGTTATGTTCCTATCAGAAACCATTTATTGAGGTAAATATGTTTGTTGGAGATAACATATTAAATTTTGTTGAGATTTTGGGAGCAGGATTTCGAGCAGATTAACTTGTTCGAAACTCCAATTATTCGCTCCTTTCGACTACATTTTTTTTTATTTGAGGATTTTTGAGTTGATATTTAATGAGCTTAATCATTATAGTGATTTTAAGATAAGATTTATGTTATTCCCTTCCAATCCTATTTGACGTCACAAAATTGGTTTCAAGACGTGATATATTTGAATTATGCACCACAGCAAAAATCTTGTGCATCTAATGATCGTACTTCTGAATGACAGTAAATTTTACATGTTATATGTTCATTTTTACTTGATTTTAACTGTTGATTATCATTTCTTGAGCACTTTAGAAGAATTGACAGTCTTCTGCTATTGTGTTTTTCTAAGATCTATCCTTTTAGCTGCTGCTAATGGTATAAACGTTACAAGGATTGCTTATTAGCACTTCACAATTTAATGCAACCTTCTTGCTTTGAAAACTATCCACTGTTTTATCATTCATGTCAATGTGAAAAGTTGAAAGTTCTTGTTCATAGATCTACATTTGGATGTGTTATAGCTTTTGCTCTTGTGTTGTAACCAAGCACTGTTACCATTGAAACAATCATATGATTTAAACCTTTATATTGAATCATTTTGAGCTATAGGTTGTTGTTCAGAATTGTAAAAATGACTGTTTGGAGTCGTTGAAAATTATAGGTTGTTGTTTGAAAGTGTCATTGTGGGTTGTATTTTTTTTTGTTCCGTTTTGTGGCTTTTGGGCTGCACTTTGTTAATTTATGTAGTGACTTTTTGAGCTTTATTTTTTTACTCTGAGTTGTGGAACATCCGGGTCGATCAAAACACTGTTTTGAAACAAACTTAAATACTCTACTTGAGAGTCCATTTAATTACAGTTGTTGAAAGATTTCACACATTTTTTTTTGGGTTGATTCACTTGTCATTTCCTCGTTTGATTTGTTAGTTTTGAAAATGGATCAATCTTTTCTTGTTGTTTGTTTTGTTACTTTTATTAAATGGTTAAGTCATAAAGATGAGGATTGATGATTTAGTTAATTGGAAGATATAGAAAATCTTCAATCACCTTAAGCATAAGTTAAAGAGTATATTTCCTAGAGTTTTAGGAGCACACCCTAGGTGAGTACATTCACCTAGTCTTCAGTGTAGACCTCTTAGACTTTAGGTGCACACCCTAGGTGAGAGCCCATCCACCTAGTCTTCAGCATAGACTTCCTAGACTTTAGGAGCACACCCTAGGTGAGAGTCCATCCACCTAATCCTCAATATAGGCTTCCTAGAGCTTAGACACACACCCTAGGTGAGAGTCCATCTGCCTGGTCCTCAGCATAGGCTTCCTAGAGTTTAGGCACACACCCTAGGTGAGAGTCCATCTGTCTAGTCCTCAGTATAGACTTCCTAGACTTTAGGAGCACACCCTAGGTGAGAGTCCATCTGCCTAGTCCTCACTATAAACTTCCTAGAGATTAGGAGTACATCCTCGGTGCGAGCTCATCTACTTAATTCTCAGCATAAACTTCCTAGATTTAGGAGTACATTCTAGGCGAACGTTCATCCACTTAATTTTTGAATAAATAATGAAACACGTCACTAGAGCCTGATTCACAAACTGATCATGACACTAGACACCAGGATGCACCGAGGCGTAGTTCATGCTTCCTTAATTAAATCAACAGTGAAATCCCTCAATGACTTAACCTACAATGAAACTCAGTGCGTCGGGATTTGAGCTTGAATAATACATTTGAATCCTCGTGGCAATTGGGGAAATATCTTAACGCCACATATGAATCATCGAACTAAGATAAGTCTAGAGTCTAGGTGGCGAGGGCGATGACGACATTGCTTATGTGTGCTTAAATGAGGGATACAAGGTTAGATTATTAGAATATTATCTCCTAGTTTAGTTTTAGTTTTGAACATGCTCCTAACCACTAGGTTATCCTAAACTAAGACATAGTGTATGAAAGTAGCAAAGCATGCAGTGTGAAAGAAAAGTAGCAATGCACTGTATAGTAAAGAGAAAAGACAATATAACATGATGAAAGAAGAACATAATGTGCTATAAAGAGTAGTATAATATGGTAGGGAAGCAGTATAACATGCTATGAAAACAGTATAACATGCTATACAGGAAGAACAACGACAGGTAGAAACAGAATAAGTATAACAAGCTATACAGGAAGAACAGTGGCATGTAGAAACATGATAATTATAACATGTTGTACAGTACGGTAGCAGATAGAAACAAGAAAATTAAATGCTGAAAAATGTAAAGCAAACCTGTACGCCCGTGAGATTTGATGTTCCTTAAGCATAACAAACCTAAATGCATCTCAAAAAGCAAAGTCCGGGAGAAAACGTCATCCAGGAAATCCAAGAAAAAGCGGAAAACTCGAGAAAATCAACAAAGAAGACTCAAATAAAAGAAAATCCTCAAAACTTCTGGGAAAATCCCGAAAGAAAGGAAAAGTAATACGAGTGTCCTGTCCCAAAGCTTCGATAAAACAAAAAGAAGATTCGGATGAGGGGGACCGCAAGCACTCTTATGGGACTAGGCTCAGCTGTATATTTATTCTCGAGGGTCCACGAAGGCTACTCGGTCACCCCGTCGTATAAAACCCGCCACTCGTCTAGAAGGGTGTTTTGAACCTCACTTAGAGGGCTATTTCTCAGCCTAAACAGGTATTCGTCAGGTGGACAACCAACTTTAAAACATATTTTTAAAATTTATGTTTTTGACATACGCACAAATTTTAAACATGCAAAGAAGAACTATAAATTTTTTTGTTTCGTAGAAAAATACGTTTTCATTTGAAAAGGGTTTATCAAAACTTATCTTTTTTTTTTAGAAATTTTTGTTGTCCACGAGTCGATTACGCTACCAGGCATATGATTGCCAACAACCTGAGGAGGTTCGAGCCAACTCCCGCTAGACTTGTGTCGGTGAAGGATATCATATCCTATTATTCATCAAATACCTGGATCTTGATGTTATAGGATAGGGTATCTTTCTGCTCTATCTTCGGTGTGCCTTTATCNTACCTTAGGACACTTCGAGTTTAACCTAAAGTGCAGACATCCTAGATTTCAGAGAGATAGTTTATCATCCTAATTTTCAAATGACCCTAAGAAATCCAAACATCTAACCTCAGTTTAGAAGATAAGTAAGACACTAGGCACGAGGTGCACTAAACTGTGACTCATGACTGATTTAATTAAATCAAATAATGAAATTCTTACCTTAGCTTGACCAAAACTGAATCCAATGCTCCGGGATTTGAGTTTGTCCTACATTCAAATCCTCCTGGCAATTAGGGACATTCCAATATCACATACAAATTTTCTATTCTTGGTCCTTTATATGTGGTATGATGGTTCATTTTATTTGTTTATCTTTTCTCTGTGATTTACCTTTTTCTGTTAAGTCTTTTTCAGGTTATACTTTTCTCTTTTACACAGCGCATAATAGCTAAACTAAAAGGAGCAATGAACCTCTCAGGTGTACAGGTTTAATTTATATTACAGCATTTTATTTTCCCAGCATGTTATATTGTTTTCATAGCCTATTATACTATTTTTCTCAGCATGCTATACTGTCTTTTCTTTCTACTGTACATTATACTGCTCTTTTCTGTTATACTGCATGCTTAGTTACTCTGATACACTATGTCTTAGATTAGGATAACCTAGTGGTTAAGAGCATGTTCAAAATTAAAACTAAACCAGGAGGTGCTACTACGAGAGGCTCGGAGCAAACATCGTGGGCAGCGCGGCAAGGGATAATTTCAAGATGAATCTGCAACAGCAAAACACATTCACATCACCTATCACTTTCTTTAGTTTAAATAACAACCCATAGGATCATTTCTTTGGGCTTTTTGCACAACTCTGTTGTGTAATTATAAGTCCTAACGCATTAGGAATCCGAGGTTACCGTTCGGTACGGTGTAAATCCTCCTGTCCTTTAGGCTATTTGCACAGTCTGACGTTGTGCAAACATAAGTCCTAAATCTTAAATAATTTGCAGGATTGAAATATCAAATAATCATCACTTCAAAGACATAAAGCCAAATATTAGGATGGCTGGGAGTTCACCGGGGTTTTTCCCACATCTGTGATATCCCCTACTTTTCTTCCATTTGAATTCCTTAAATAATTATTCCTATTTTGAGTCATTCCCATTTGATTTTCCCCATGTCCAATCGTGAAAACTTAAACTTTGAAATCTTGAAAGCAAAACCACATGATCTTAATCGAGAGTTTTCTTAAGTGATTTTGATCATTTAAGATGTAATTAACTATAGGGGTTTGCCTCTATAGGGAACCAGGA
>JXCR01060130.1:112607-132088 GCA_002079205.1 Phalaenopsis hybrid cultivar
GTGAGAGCTACAACCATAAACTCTGTGCAATAACCCAACACACTTAAATTAGATGCACAGTAGGCCCACTGGAAGTGGTCAGCTTAAAACTCCCTAAAGTAAACGTACGAGACTTACTAACAAAAGCGACATATTGTTAACTCAGCTCACTGCAATGGAGAATCCAAGACAATTGTTAGTCCCATCTCTAAATAAAATAAAAACTCGTATATTATAATATTTCGATTGATTATGTCCTTGAGTTAACCATAAAGTAGAATTACCTAAGTTGTTTGGAGGCTCCAGAAAAACCCACCTATCTAGAAACAATGGCTCCTCTAATTGACAAGAGCGTCAAAGCACGCACCAAACAAAACTATGTATGTGCATACTCATTATTTACACAGGTCCGTTAAAGCTATATCATGTATTTATTTATTGGATTTAAATGCACTTNGGCTAAAGTACGATAGGGGCGAACAATTTGGTCATATTAAATTCTCACCAACGCTCATTCTACTTATAGAATCAGAACTCAATAGATGATGAATTAGTCTAACAAAATTGCTGCAATCATACTTGATACATTTCATTTTATTTCATTTTATTACTATTCACATATATTCGAAAGTGTGGAAAATCATATCAATCAAAACATATAAACTATAAAGTTGATAAATCCAATATAATAAATATGTACCCAAAATTTTGTACAAGCTCTCAAAAGTATTATGCAAAAATTGTACAAGTCATATATGGCTTATGTAATCAAAACTTAGTGGGTGATAAACTGGTCTAACTAAATCGCCGCAATCATAATTGAAGCATTTCATTCATATTCACATATCCTCGAAAGTGTGAAAGATCATATTATCAAAACATATAAACAATAGAGCAGCTAAATCCAACCTAATAAAATACGTAGTCGAAAGTCTGTACAAACTTCTAAAACTATTAAGCAAAATTTATACAAGTCACATCAGGTTACTCGCTCTAGTGCTTCTTACTTCTTCCAGTAAGTAAACATATAGCGAAAAATAATGAACTCTGCGAAATAATTAAGACTAAAATAAAATTTTTTAAACTAAAAAGAAATGATGTTCACATATGTACTTTTGCATATTTATAAATAACTCATAACATGCTAGAATCATATAACACATATAAAAGAAAGTAAGCAAGGAAGAAAATCACACTTATTGTATAAAACATGAATGTCATTCATTTATGTATAGTTCTAAGCATGCAATCGTAGATATATTCATAAGTGTCATCAATCTAATCATAACAATGTCACTTGTAAATATATAAACCTCAACTATTTTCATGTCATACACTTTCAATAGGTTGTCACCCAGCCCTAAAGGATAAATTTCATATCATAGCAAAATTACATGCATCGTAAGACAATCAATTTACATTCATACATTCGTTACAGATATTCATTCACAATATGCCAAAAATTATAAATGCATTAGCATCTATTATAGAATCACATGAAAACCAATACAAGATTATTCTTCTTGAGTTAACACAATACTATTTCATCTAACTTGTTGAAGAAGCTCTACGACAAGTTTTCACACACCCGACTTGAGCTCACCGTCTCATAAAAATAATCTGGAAATCATAAGCATCATAGGAATTCATCAGATTTGTGCTCATATTGTGGTTTAAACCAAAACATAACTTATTTGTCAAAATATACTAATATCATGATTTAACCCAAAATATAACTTATTTGTCCAAATATACCTCAAATGGGCTACTCGACATAACACAACATTTTTCAATCCTACCTCTTCTTCTTATTTCATTAATGTTCACTCCTCATTGACTTCATGTTAAAAGCCCTTATGGAAGCCCACAAATCAAGTTAGTCGTTTCCGACACAAATTCGTCTTTGCCACGAATACCAACAACGAAAAAAAAACACAAATTCTTGACAAACATCAAAACAAAATAAAAGGAAAGAAATGTCCAGAATAGCGTGAAAGAGGCACAACAATTATCTCGAAACTTCAGATCACAACCTGCAATCCTCAACCGCTCACCAGTTTATGCCTGCTACAGTGCAAGATCGCATAAGAGCTCACGAAATTCTTTCTGTCGAGCTAATTCGAGAAAAGGGAGAGGGAATAGATTGCGAAAATTTATGTGATATTTCCTTAACTCTCAGCACGATCTCATCAAACCATCGCACGCCGACTAAGGTGCAGGAGTCGGTTGGCTACAAAGCATTTACGGGTTAAAAGAAAGATTAGGATTAATTAAATATTAAATTAAATTATTAAATGTATAACTTCTGAATTTCATATCTCTCAATCCATTCAAAATTAATATATAGAGTTTAATATTGAATTTATCATTCAGGACGTCTAGAATTTTATAAAAATAATTTGGTTGAATTCTAAGGGCGTAAAATTTATGGTACATATAAAATGACAAATATTTACTAGGTTTCTCAAAATATTGGGCGTTATAGGAAATCACACTTTTATTTAGAAAATCGAAGGCAATGTATAGCAAGAAAAGTCTTGTGTTTCTGTGCCCAAATTTATGACATTTGAAGCACATTATAGCAAGAAAAGTCTTGAGGGTATAGGTTTGATCACATTTTTCTCTTTGTTGTGCTGATTTTCCATATGTGGCACAAGCTTTGACCATTTAGAATAAGTATTTTTATTGGCTGGCTCCTTAATTGAGCCCTACCTAAAAAGTGAAGCAGACCTTGTGTTGCTTCTCCACTTTTAAAGCTAAGATTTATACAACCAGCAAGGACTAGTATGGCTCTAATTGCACCACATTGCAAATATATAGCCACAGACCCCCAAGGTATCATGCCACAACATTCTCTTCTAATTCCACCAACTCACGTTTTACTAGTAGTTCAAACTTGGCAGTGTACTCTTTCTCTAAAGATAAATGTTTCGATTGTATTTTGCAGAACTTCAAGAAGACAATATAACGATAATGCAATGAATAATATTTGTGATGCATCTCCTTTATTTTGGATTAGGTTATGATCTAGCTATTTCTCTCATGTTGGCGCATGCGCTTCAAATTCTCCCATAACAAAGAAACACTCTTCTTTAATTTAATAGAAGCTAACTTCAAACTTCTATCTGGTGGCATACCCTTGTACTCAAAGATCCATGTTATAGTCTAGAGTCATTTAAAAAATCATTTGAATTCATACGACCATCAAGTATTAGCAAATCAATATTTACTTCAAAATTACCCTTTTCTCTTATACCAATACTGAATTGAGACAGTAAATAATCATCATTTGGAGCTTCTTGGTAAAAAAGATTTTCTTCCTCATCTCTATATGGTTGGTCGCCATTATGGCTATGGGTGACTTCGCCAAGTTATTTTCTTCAAAAACCAACAAACCTTCATTGTAGTTAAAATATTTATCACTACATATCCTTCATGATAAACTCTCGAGCATTGCTTTGGTGGTCTCTCTTTGGCAGCATGGTGGATTTCCATTTTTAGGGTTTAAGCCAAGGTAGAGGTGGCTGTTTTTGGGTTGGTTAAAGGTGAGAGGAGCTAGATTTAGGTAACAAAAGGTGTAGGTGAATGAATTAGGATGAAAAGGGGAATAAACTGAGAAACAAAATTGAAATCAATGAATCCCTAAGCACTTAGGGTTTGTTTGGTTATGAAACAAAATCACATCAATCTAAATTAAGCTCCTAGAAGGTGTTGAATGACTGATAAATGGGTCAGGGTGTTATAAGATGTGATAAAAAGGGGAATAAACTGAGAGACAAAATTGTTTGGAGGAAAAACTAGGGCAGTTGATGTTGTCCTGGGGGGAAAAAGTATGGAGAAGAGGGATGCGGCTAGATGGGCAGTACAGGCATCAGAGAGATTCCACCACTTGCTCTAAATGAAGACATAGACTCACCACTTGAAGGACAAGAGCGTTGCAACTCTCCAAATAGAAAGAAAATAGGGAACACGCTCCAAAATATTAAAAAAACAAAAGCTAGAGTTCACAAACAGGTTTTAAACAACATATATGACTAAGGAAAAAATTCATAACAAATAAAAAATAAATAAATAAACAGAAAGGCCATGTAAACGTAGCATCGCCAACATATTATAACAATCATAACAAAGTACAAATAAATAATTATATAAATCCTAACTAAAAGAGTGACTACACAGCTACTTGTTAATAATTTTTTTTTATAAATGGGTCTAATAACATGCTGAGAGAAAGAGCTCCAATCCTGACTAATTGCCAAAGAACAAACTNAGAGGTGGGCACTAGGCAGGCTAAAATAGGCTCGAGTTCAGTCAAATTGGATCAAAGGGGTTTGAAGCCTTTTGCAAACTAACCCAAAACAACAATTAGGGCAAAAGAACAAGCCTAAACCAAGGCCTTTTCAAGTCAATCTAGGTTCATTCAAGTTACGTAAAGTGAATTTTAACTTTTTATGACACAATGAAAATAGATTATTCTTACCGGATTGAACCCAAAATTGTAATTGGGTTGGATCAAGCCATAACCCAGCTTTGGGTCAAGTGTATTGCCTAAGCTTAATATTATCAAATCAGTTCAACCAGATTAGGAATACTGCCCGATCTATGTTCATAATAAAATATGGCTATACATTTATTAAAATTATCCAACAATGGTCCACATTATTTCTTAATAAATCCTGGCAAGGACTTGTCCAACAAGACATTTGATGCATCCAAGTCCATGTCTTACACAAATGCAAGTAATACATCCTTAAAGAAGTGTCCACAATTCATTAGATGTTAAGAGTAGTGATGGACAAAAATTTGCCTCTTAAAATTAACAGTTATGAAAAAGCTTGCATTAGCTCTTCTTGTACAATTTCGGTGACGAGTTTTTTCATCTCTTCCATTTCATCTATTTAATTGTGAAATCATTACCTATTTGTTAGATTTAGTGCCATAAACTATGCTAGCAAATATGTAGACACATTATTTAAGAAATAGATCTTTAATAACATCATATAGATAGCTTAATAAATTATTTCAACAATAAAACATTTGTGCAACTTTTTTTGTTAATATTTCCATGTTTTTTTTCCATCCAAAGTTCTACTTGATATTTCTTTTTTTAATGTACATTTGTGGTTTACAGTTTAGATTCTAATTTTTTTCGTAGAATTAACTTTCATTGAGGTTTTGAGTAGATAGATATGCTCATGTAACACTAGCATTAATGTACATTTGATGTTTACAGTTTAGATTCTAATATTTACAGATCATGAAGCCCTAAAATTCCTCAACAACCAGAGCAAACTAAAGAGACGACATGCCAGCTGAGTGGAATATCTAGCCTCATTTCAATTTGTACTAAAAGACAAAGCGGGAAGCCAGAACTGTGTAGCAGATACGCTAAGTCATCAACACCCATTGATCACGTCCGTGCAGGCGCGAGATGTGGGCTACGAGGTCATTAAGAATGTATATGAAACAGATGAAGATTTCAAGAACAATTGAAAGCAATGTCAAAAGAAGCCAGCAGGACAATATTATCATACAGATTGACATCTGTTCCACCAGGGTCAGTTGTGCATTCCCTTGTGTTCAGTAAGGGAAGCTATTATCCAAGAAGGTCACAACGGAGGACCAGCAGGTTATTTCGACAGGGACAAGGCCCTCACCCTCGTAAGAGAGCAATTTTTCTGGCTAAAGCTAATAAGAGATGTCGAATGACATGTCAAGAAATGTAGGATTTGTCATCTGGCAAAGACAAGAGCTCAGAACGTTGGATTATACACACCAATTCCAGTACCAGAGGCACTATGGGTAGACATCAGCATGGATTTCGTGCTCGAACTTCCAAGGACTCAAAGGAACAAGGATTTTGTATTGGTTGTAGTAGACAGATTCTCCAAAATGGCCCACTTTGTCCCCAGTCACCGGACGCTATACGCCTCTTACATAGTCGATCTATACTGCAGGGAGATTGTAAGGCTACATGAGATTCCCAAGACTATCGTCTTCATTAGAGAAGTAAAATTCCTAAGCCACTTCTAGTGGACACTATGGGGAAAGCTCGACACGAAACTCCAATTCAGTTCGGTAACACATCCACAAACAAACGGACAGAAGGAAGTAGTAAACCGGAGCCTCGATAATCTCCGAAGGTGTTACGTACAAAAAAGCATAAAACAATGAGATCTCATCCAAGCACAAGTTGACTTCGCCTATAAGCAATCCATCAACCAAACAATAGGTCAAACTCCTTTTGAGATTGTGTACGAGAGCAATCCACTAACGCCACTTGAATTAATATCACGCTCGCCATCTTAAAAAATCAGCAAGGATGCCACAGAATGAGCTCACAAGATCCAGAAGCTCCACGAAGAAGTTGGCAAGGAAATTGCTAAGCAAAATCAAAAATACTTGGCATAGGAAAATAAATCTAAGAGAAAAACATTTCAGGAAGGTATCTTTGTATGGATTCGATTGAAAAAGGAGATATTTCCCAAAGAATCATTCAGAAAGCTTAAGCCAAGAGCAGATGGACCATTCAAAGTGCTTCAGAAACTAAAAGACAATGCTTATAAGATCGACCTGTCTGGGGACTAATTCGGGCACATAACAGCGCCTCAAGTGGGACGCTTCGAAACAGCAGGGCCAAAGCCACACGAAGCTGGGCGAAACATCGTGCGCGCGAGAAACCCACGAACTTCCGAATGCAGCGAGAAACCCACGAACTTCCGAATGCAGGAGAACAGGCACCAAGATCACAATCCCGCAAATGGGAACAAAGATTGGATCACGAATCTTCACGATCAAGGGTTGCTTCATGCACCTTCCACACTTGCCTTCTTATATAAAAGTCTTTTTTCTGGATTCTTCTTACCGTCTCACTCCATTTCCTTTCATGTAGAAGTAGGAGGCTATAAATAGTTATCCCCAGTATGTGTGGGGGACAAGTTCTACTAGAGTTGTCTTCTAGTCTCTTATGTGAGTCTCTTCCCTCTTGTTAGGGCTGTAACCGAAGACAGGTGGTGCTTCAGCTGTATCCTGCACCGAGGTAGTGTTGTAAACTTCAAACACCTTCGCTATTTTTCACCAATCCCTTTTCCCTACCACTCCCTAGGTACATACCATACCCACATTCCTCCACCACTCTACCGCCACCCCTACTTCCTCCCCAACCTCGCCATCCAATCCAACTACAACCAACACAATCTCCTACCTAACAACGACCACTCACCCTGCTGAAGCTGCTACCACCTTTGAATCTCTTCCTATAGCTCTAGCTAGTGATTCTTCTGTTATTGTATCTCTATTTTGTTGAGTCGTGTTGTACTTCTATTTTTAAATCAATAAAAAATTACTTTTTATATTACACCACATCTCAACTAGTTCTGTTATCAGTATCGCACATTCACTTCACTACCTCCCTCTTTTCACAATTGTCGTCATCCCTCTCAATCATCTCAATCCCTCCAACCGACCTCCACCACACATTTGGATACATTAGGAACACTGGTTTCATTTTATGTTTTGCGTTCTTATTTCCATTCGAGTCATGTTATAACCTTATTTTAATATTAATGAAAGTTTGTGTTTGTGTTTTTCACTATTTTTCTTACTAGTTCCGATATCATCTGGTATCAGAGCTAGTCCAACCCTAGTCTCATCCTAAGGTTTCGTTGCATCCACCCCTACCCAAGCTACCTCCACCAAATTTTTCCTTTCGATTTCTAATCCTAGCCATGCCACCGCGAAGGGGTACACCGGTCTTGACCCGGAAAGAGATTTAGCGAAAAATTCGTTGTCTACAACGGAGATTGGGAGAGCTATAAGACGGAAACTAAGAAGAGGTTACCTTCGTCCGTGATCGAGAGAGTCAAAGTGAAGATAGGGACGATGAGATCAATCTGTTCCACAGCGAAGATCACAGTGACCATGAATATCAACCATGTCGTTTTGGTATCCAATATCAAAAGAGACCGAGGGAAGAGACTCCTTTTGAAGGTCAAGGACTTTGGCATCAAGATGGACCTCTCAAAATTTGGAGGGTATGGATCCTGATAAGTTTATCGATTGACTACAATCAGTTGAATGGATTTTAGAATAAAAAGATTTTCCAAAAGACAAATGGTTCAAGCTAGTTGTTATTAAACAGAAAAAGAATGCTTCCCTGTGGTGGGAAAATATGCAGAGGCAGAGGAAGAGGGAAGGCAATGAAAAGATCACTAAGTAGGAGAAGATGAAGAAGGTAATGCAGAAAAATTACCTTCACCCTACTATTGCAAGGATATGTTTGTAAAACCCACAACTTGTAGTAGAGGGATTGTTCAGCGGAGAAGTTCACAGCCCAATTCGACCAATTACAGATAAAATGCGAGCTGACGAAGCCAAGAACATATGATAGTTAGATATCTTGAGAGTCTGAAACCCACCATCTGCAATGTGATACAATTGCAGTCATACTAGACTCTAGGAGAAGTCCAAACATTAGCCTTGAAGGTTTTAAGACAGCAGAAGCAGAGCAGGCAACAATCATCTTTCAAGCAAGAACCTTCAGACAGGCTGTCATCTACACTCAACACAACCAACAGGGATATCCCAAAAGACACAGGCAAGCACGGACAGCGGTATGACAATACATAGCAAATTAGGAAGAAACAGAAGAATGGTAGCTTCTTCAACATGGTACTGGCCAGAAAGTGTTACAGATGCCACGACTATGGCCACATAGTCTACAGCTGTCCGATGAGCAGGACGGCCACACTCACAGATCAAGAAGCCATGGAAGAAATGAGCAACGAGAAAAAAACTGAAAAACAGAGTGAGGTGTATCAACTCCCACTAGACGAAGGAGAAGCACCCATGTTTAGACAAATCCTTCAAACCGAGGACACGAGGGATTTGCAGTGACTTCACTACAACATATTCTACACACGCTGCACAGTGAACGGAAAGGTATGCAATCTCATCATCGATGGCGAAAGCAACAAGAACATGACGCCAACATAGAGGTAGAAAAATTAGGACTTCCAACTCAGAGACATTCCTAACCATACTCACTGACATTGTTGAAGGAGAATTGAGTCAACATTGATTGAAGATGCTTGGAATAATTTTCAATCGGAGGCCAGTTGCAAGACCAGGTGTGGTGTGTGATGTGGTGCCAATGGATGTCTGTCACCTTTTGTTGGGATGACCGTAGCAGTTTGACCGAATGACTCAACACGACCGATATAGAAAAAGTATTCTTTCACCAAGGACAGAAAGCACATCACCCTCTTTTCGTCGACAGAGCTCGAGGTCACAAGATCCCTTATCAACAGAACGATGTCAGTGAGATCAACTTTAGTGATGACACCAGATGAGAGGACCGAGACACCCACCCCCGATACAGGACCAGATACGACCGAGGTTATTTCAGGCCGACACTGTACCGGCAACACCACCACAATGCGGGAAGAGTCTGATCACTCACTACACGCTCGATTAAACCAATAAGTTAATTTGGGAAGACTCACTAGCATAGGTGTGGTGCACAGCTTCAGAAGGACAAATCGATACAGACATTTACTCGTAAGTTAGGGAAGACTTTTAGATACCTCGGAAAATAGTGCAGTCACCAGTGAAGATCCAGAGGTGGCTGATAACGAAACTAAAACTTTGACCAATGAAGTTGAAGCTCCTCAATCCCAGGAGATTGATGCAGACACTAGGGCATCCCTCGATGCAAGCACTTCAAACCTGCAGGGTAGAACCTTCGCGAAGCTTCGTGGGAGCGGGAACCAACTCGAAATACTGATAGCAAGAGATTTTGCGAGAGAGCAAGGTAAAAGGATCGCGAACTAACACGATCCAGAGGGGACTGTTTCACACTAGTTCTTTCTAGGAAGAGTTTTCCAGATATCTCATCTTTTCCACCCCCTTTTTTTTTGTAGAAGCTTCTTCTGTCCTAGAGGAGCCTATAAATTGTTGTACCATGTGTGTGGAGAGTTATTTCTAGTGGATTTGTCTTCTAATCTACTGTGTGAAGCCTCTTTCCCCTTTGCAAGTTATATTCGAGGAAGTGGCAGTGCTCCGGTTGTATCCTCTCCAAGGTAGTGATTGTATTCTCCCTTTCTACCTTCCCCAAACCCTCTCATCCTCCCCTCCTCAACCACCAAACTCTTCCTTTATCACCTCAAAACCCAACCATTTCCCTTTCCTGCAGATTATTACTGCTGTCCCATCTATCTAACTTCTTTCAAGTTCCTCTCAACCACCCCACTATCGTCGCCGACCATCTACAACATTTTCCTACTTGTTGTCCCTACAGTTCTGCACCTTCCCTTTGTTGCTACCAACTTTCTGTGACTGTCATCATCCCTCCCAATCATCTTGATCCCTCTAGTTGACCCTACCACCCAATGACATACATTAGGAGTGTTTGGTGGTGTCGTTTTATGCTCTGTGTTGTTATTTCGGTTCAAGTCATGTTGTTACCCCACTTCAATATTAATGAAAGTTTGTGTTTGTGTTTTCTACTGTTTTTCCTACTAGTTCCGGTATCAATAATACAACCTCAATCAATGCTCAATAGGAATGTACAATTATAGATGATGAAAGCAATTAGAGAAGGCCAAATATTACAATAATTGTAAAACAAAATATCAAACGTTATATGTATTAAATTATGCATTGCATGCTATTAAACAAAGTTCCATCATTTGTGATATTATTTAAATTTATATATTTTTAGTATGTAGTGTATTTAACTAGTAGACATATAAATAAAAAATAATAATCTAATAAAATACTCCTCAAGGCAAGAACTTTTTTTCTCAAAATGGATACAGCATGACAAGAATTTATTATATCCAGATAAAAATCAAATCAAAATGGCATTCATTTAATAGCTAAAAAAATATATAAAAACCTATTTCAACAGATGCACAATAATGCCACACCGTATTTCCCATAGACTATGCTTATAAAAAATTTCTAAATAAAATTTAATTGATAAGAGTCATGTTCTAGCATATGCATGAACTGTTCCAAATGATGCTACATGAAGTCGGAATAGCATACAACCATGTGAATTAAATTTTTATGCCCCATTCAACTAGCATAAAATGATATGGCATCTATTTTTCTCAGTCGGAAAGGAAGTAAGGCTTGGGCGTCTCAGCCGGTCATTAGAATGAAATAAATCCAGTAAAATTAAGAGAAGAATGGTTAAAGACAGGCTTAAAAAATGTTAAGTTCAGATCATATATCATGCACTGTATTCAATCAGATAAACAACTGAGACAGCTACGTGCTTGCTTTATATAATATCTGAACCAGGCCTGACTCAAGTCCAAGTTTGATTAAAAGCCAAAAGAAGAAATCCAATAAAAGGAAGGTGATGCAGATTTTTNATCTAAAGTAGGGTGTGTGCATTGCCTGAGACAAATTTTATTACAACACAAATAGGTAAATTAATAGGCATACAAATGTTAATCTTCATCTCAAAAGATCACAGATAAAATATCATCTGGTCCCAAGTGGATTTTAAAACACATTAGAAAACAAACTTATATCAATGCTAAGAGAGAAAAATCATGTTTCCTCAAGTGTATTGTGATCCCAAGGTAAGTATTTAAACAATTTAAAAAGGCTAAATATACTTGGAAAAAAAAATGCAAATCACAAATGAAATACACACTTTGGCAGAAAAGTAGCCCGTAACCCATGTTTTCGTGCGGTAGATCTGATGGTCTCACGAGTAAAAACCAAGTAATCAGCTGCTGAAGTACAACTTGAATGCCCCAAAGAAATCTCAAATTGTCCATTTCCACCTTCTGCATGCAGCTATATCACCGGCCAGACAACAAAAAGAAAACATGAACGATTTTAGCTGCTGTTGAACAAAAGAAAATAAAGATAACAAAACAAATAAGCTATATATGAACAGCAAGAATAGTTGAAGACATTAGATGCAGTTAAAAGATAAAACACAAGCTTTTGCAAACTATGAAGCATCAACAATTTCGTGGAAAATGGAAAAAAAAAATTTAATGGGGAACCAGCTAGAACAGTACAAAAAACACAATGGCATGTGAAAGACAAGCTTAAAAGTACATTAAGATTTAATTGTCCTAGAATCACTTCATCGCATGCACCAATGAATAAAAAAAATAATTTGAATGGCATTCAAATTTTAACAGAAACAAAAAGATACTAGACAATAAAAAAGAAAGAGAATGACAGTAATGCCAAACAAAAAACTAATTTAACAGTCTATAACTAAAGCAAAGGAGCAACCATTGCATCGGTGATCAAAATAGAGGTGGGCAAAGGGCAGGTCAAACTAGNTGTTTTTAACACCATGTTGGTTTAGTGAGTTTTTTACCTGTTTTTATTTTTTAGTTTCTAAAAATAAATTAAATTATTTTTTTGAAAAGACTCAAAACAACCTCTATGTGTTTTGAGTCTTTTTAAAATTAATAAAATCGCAAATATATCTAAAATGTCTTATTTCAAATTAGATCATAAGAAAAACAAAATAAAAAGGTACAAAAAAGAAAAACAAAAGTGATCCCAAATGGCCCTAAACTTTTAGGTTAAAAAAGAGTTTCTATTGGTATATCTAACCAACTTTGGATCCTTTTTTTTGCACTCTAAAAAAGATGAATAATGGAGTAAAGAGCAGATGAGAGAGCCTGAAGGAAATTGTCATGAAGCAAGAAAGGACACCACAAATAAATGCAATATAATTGTCATATAAATGATATGGTTAGGACTATAAAAACTAATTACAAAGAACAAAAAGTATACCTGCTCAACCGAGATATCCAAGGCCTGAAGTGCCGCATTGATTTCTTGCAAAATAGGGGAGACGGCATCAAATCCTGAAGCGGAGCAGTATGATGTTAAATCAATGGGAAGAAAGTGTTCGTTCCCTTCTCTGCACACAGCATAGAAATACGATGACGATAGGAACATTTATTGTGAGCAAAGAAGTTCACCAAATACCTCATAATAATTTTGAGGAGATAAAACTCATTCTCAAATCCTGCATTCATTACCTACATAAAAAACAAAGAACATACATATTAGAATATTAAAATAATAATGCTATCTCTAGCCATTATTAACTTGCTGATTTTCTTTTTATTTTGTATTATTTGCCTTCTTTTTTCTCTTTATTTCGTTTTTATTTCTTTCATTATGAGTACTCTTTGTAATTGGGTTTATATACCCTTCTTTCTATCAATAATACATGTTGCACTACAATATTTCAACATGTATCAGAGCAAGATTCTACTCTAAATCCCAGCACCATTAGTCGTCCCTACAGCCACCATCGGCTCTTCTAGCTGAAGTTTGAACTTGTTGGCCTTCCCTTGCTGTCCCTTATAGCCAAAGGCCTCCATAGCAACCGCCGGCCTCCTCCCTGCAAGAGCAGATTCAGCGGCCGGTCGCCCCTGGAGTTGTCTGCATTACCTTTTTTTTTTTAAAGCCGCTAACCTACAAGCTGAAATCCGATGATGTCTCAGAATCCCAACTAAATTTCTTTGGGCTCAGTCGGAATCATGGCAGACTCCTCCAACACTAAGCCATCCTCAGAAAGTGTTATTGATTTCACCGGAGGTTGGACTCCAACCTCCGTTCCTGTGCAGACTAGAAAACCAAAAACCAACATAAACTTCTTGATCACAACCCACAAGCTTAACGACATTACTTTCTCCAATGGTTCCAAGTGGTGTCCTTATTCATCAAAGGACCCAGGAAATTTGGTCACCTCACAGGCATGATCTGTGAACCTACAAATACTGATCTGGCATATAAAGCTTGGGAAATGGAGAACTCCATAATCATGTCGTGGTAGATTAACTCCATAGAACCGTTGATTGACAGCTCATATATGTTCCTCCCTTCCGCTAGTGCCCCTGGATGGCCGTCTGTGATACCTACTCGGATATAGGAAACTCCGACAAACTCTATGACGTATCTAAGAAGATCCAAGAAGCAAAATGGGGATCAAAGACCAGGACCTAGTACTACAATGAATTTGTGGCAATATGGATGGAATGTGACATTTACTACGACTACACTTGGGACTCTCCAACCGGCTTTTCTCTTTTCCAGAAAATTGTAGAAAAGGATCGCATGTTCCAATTCCTAGGAGGCCTCAACAAAGACCTTGACAAAGTCCGATGACGTGTTCTTGGTCAGGATCCTCTTCTTTCCGCTCATGCTGCTTTCACCAAGATCCGCAGTAAAAAGTGTCAGAGACTTGTCATGCTCAACATTTCCACCCCTTCAACCAAATCGTTTGCCTTGATCTCTAACAGTGCTCCACCCTCTTGGCAAGTCACCTCATTTTTTTTATTACTGTCACAAACACAACCACACTCGCAACAAGTGTTGGAAGATCCACGGAAAACCGACATACAAATCCTTAGTAAAATCTTCTGTTGCCAAGGGTTTTACCGCGACATCAGAATCTACCATGGTTCAGGCGGCTACTACCCAAAACATTTTGGAATCCTTTGCTATCTGAAAAGTCAGATAGAGCACTAAATCAAACTATGTGGATCCAATCAGTTCTCAGTTGGCCCATCGACCTCAAACGTCCGTCAATGTACTTTCCCTATGACACTCACGTATTTTTCCTCCTCTATTTCGTGAATCATTGATTCAGGTGTCGTGGACTATATGAGTGGATGCTCATAAACTTTTTCAACATACTATTCATGTTCTAGAAAAGATATTATCAGAATTGCGGATTGCTCCTATAATTCCATTGTTGGTAAAAGGTCTCTTGTTCTAACGACTGATCTAAATCTGGAATCTGTGTTATATGTACCACCGTTGAAGTGTAACATTTTTTCTATCAGTAAGTTGACACATGACATTGATTGGATTGCCCATTTCTCTCTTGATGTTTGTGTCTTTCAGGATAGTCGTTTGGGAAGGATGATTGGAACTGCTAAGCGGGCAGCTAGAATCTACAACTTCCAAGAGAAAAACACAGAGATAAAGACATATCACTTAGTAGTTGTAGCTTATCTCAAGTCACTGAATGTCTCATTATATTTTCACATTATCGATTGAGAGATCTTTGTTTTCAATATTTAAAATACTTGTATCCATTGATGTTTTCTAATTAAAGTCTTTATAGTTGCAAATGTGAGACATGTCAATTAGCCAAATTTCATCAGGTTCATTACCCACCCTACACTTACACACCTTCTGCTCCTTTTCACTCATTCACAGTGAAGTATGAGGAATTTCTCACACTGTCAGCTACACCAATAAATGATGGTTTCTTACTTTGACTGATGATCACACTCAGATGAAGTGGGTCTATGTTTTAAAAGATAAATTGAAAGTTGTTATTACTTTCCAAAACTTCAACACCTTCATTTTGACCTATTTCAAAACTCCAATTCAGACCCTTCAGACAGACAATGGTTGTGAATTTAACTCTATTTTAAGTGAATTCTTGGTAAGTAAGGGCATGCTTCACTATAGCTCGTGTACGGGCACTCAACAAAAAAGATAGCGGAGAAAAAAAACTGACATCTCTTCGATGTCAATCAAATGTTTCAAAAATGTTTTCAGAATGATGTCATGCTGTTTGCACCCATCTCATAAATAGAATTCCCTTCAAAATTCACAACTTCCGAACCACTTTAACGGTCTTGATGTCATGCTTTTCTGTCAATCGAGTTTTCTCTACTTTAAATCCCAAAATATTTGGGTGCACGGCCTTCGTTCAGAACACTGACTCCACTCGGAGTAAACTGGATCTCAGCTCCATAAAATATGTTTTCCTAGGGTACTCTGCCACTTAAAAAGGGTATCAATACCTCAATCTTATCACAAATAAAATTTATAAGAGTGTTGATGTCTCCTTTTTTTAGAGTGTTCCCTATTTTCCTAACTTCACCTCAAGTGAGGGGGAGCTATAATTCATGGACACTATTCCTTATCCTAGTCCTATGGTTGTTCCCCCCATTGTTCCCGCAACTGAAGAATCTCGAGTTCTTGTTGTTCCATCATCTCCTCCTCCCAGTCTCTGCGTCTGCATTCGGCGCAATCGCCTTGATGCCCCTACATGGAGCCCACTACCTCCTTGCAAGACCTTGAATCCACTCCTAGTGACATCCCCATCACTACTACTCCAAATGAGAAGATGAGTTCCCCGAGTAAGATATGCAAACAGACATGCTCTTTCTATTCCCTGGCAAAATATGTCTCTTTCCGCTGTTTATCGTTGACCCATAGAGCATTTGTTGTTATTATGAGGAATCATCAGATCTCAACTACTATTAAGACTACATTAGCAGATTCAGCCTGGAAAGCTACAATAATGGAGGAGATGAATGCCCTTAAGTGGAACATTCATGGGACCTTATAGATATTCCTCGGGATAAGAAAACAGTGGGATGCGGATAGATTTTTAGCATCAAGTTTAACTCAGATGGCTCCTTTGAGCGCAACAAGACACACTTGGTTACCAAAGGATACTCACAAACTACGAAGTTGACTATGAGAATACATTTGCTCCAGTGGCCAAGTTAAACACCATTCGAGTCATGTTATCTCTTGTAATGAATCTGTATTGGCTCTTATTCCAACTTGATGTCAAGAATGCATTCATGAACGAAGATCTTACAGAGGAGGTGTGCATGTCCCTTCCCTCTGACTTTGACTCTACTGCCACTACCAACAAGTGTGTCGGTTGCAAAAGTCCTTCTATGAACTAAAGCAATCCACATGGGTCTGATTTGGCAAGTTCAGAAAGGTAAAAGTGGGTCATGGTTTTTCTCAGACTCAATTGGATCACACTCTCTTCTTCTGACATTCTTTCAATGGCCAAATTACAATTCTTATCATCTATGTCGACGATATTATGCACAAGAAATGATCTACCAACGATGGAGTCTTTGAAAAGCATTTGAGCCACGTCATTTGGAATTAAGGACTTGGGATCCCTCCGATACTTCTTGGGCTAAGAAATTCTCAACGCAAATTTTTGATTGACTTGTTAACAAAGAATAATCTGCTTCGATGCAAACCGGTGGTTATCCCAATGGATCCTAAAAAAATTTTTTTGATGTTCCCAATGTTGTTGTTGTTAACAAGACTCACTACATTCTCCTTGTGGGAAAACTCATCTATCTCGCTCACACACGCCCAGACATATGTCATGCGGTTGGTATGGAAAGTCAATTCATGCATGACCTCTGTGAGCACCATCTTCTCGCTGTCCACATAATTCTCCACTATTTAAAAGACACACTGATCTTAAGTTTATTTTTTTTGTATCACACCTGTCGTTGTAATGTTGTTTATACAAATATTGATTGGACCAAATTAGTCCATGATCGACGATCAACCTCCAGGTGCTGCTCATTTGTGTGAGGAAATCTTGTCACATAAAAACGAAAAAAGTAGTCAGTGGTTGTCCGGAGCAATGCTGAGGCTAAATTTCAATCCATGTTCTTGGGAAACTGTGAAGCTTTCTTGTCATGCATCAAGCTTTTAGAAATATGCATGCCGACCTCTGACCCTCTGCAGTTAATCTGTGATAATAAATCCGTCATTAGCATTTCTTACAACTTAATTCAACATGATCATACCAAACAGGTAGAGATTGCAATACACTTTATCAAGGAAAAACTTGAGTCTGGGAAAATTTGTATTCATTTGGTGCCCTCGAGGGGCCAACTAGCAGATATTCTCTTAAAGATCCTTCCTCGACCACTATCTGATGACTTCAAATCCAAGTTGAACATGATTGACATCTATGCTTCAACTTGAGGGGGAGTATTATAATATTAAAATAATAATAATTATCCCTAGTTGTTATTAATATGCAGTTTTTTTTTATTTGTTGTTTTTTGCCTTCCCACTTCTCTTTATTCTATTTTATTTTTTCCTATTTCCATTTATTCTGTTTTTATTGCATTTCTTATGAGTGCCCCCTTGTAATTGGGTTTGTATACCCTCTTTCTATCAATAATATATACTACTCTACTCCAAAATTTCAACAATATAAATATATGTAGTACACAGAGAAAGGCCATAATGTATCAAAGATGAGAAATTGAAATTGAGAATACCAGGTCAAATTCTTCTTTAAGAATTTTTGCGACCCTTTGCAAAGCACTCCTAGGGCAATATTCCCAGGATTCACCCGGTTTTATTTGCATGTCGGCCAGCACCATTTCCTCCTTATTTGACCTATCGTGTGTGAATCTCAACAATTAAATGAAAAAGGAAAAATAAATCTCATCGAAAGAAATAAAACTTTCTAAAATTTCTCAGGAATTTGTTTTATATGGGAAATTGATGAGTTATGTGGGTAACATTATTTATAAAAAAAAGGTAAATTTTGAGAAAATTAATGCCAAAACCTTAATTAGCAAGGATGCTAATAATGAATGTTCTGTCAAACCAAATCCAAGATAATTAGATCAGATGGATACATAGCGCATATCATTACACAATATACATATAAGATCACAGTACAAAAACAAAAGCACATAATGTTATGTTTATGTGGGGTATGCGGCCGAAGGTTACAATGAATATAACTATTTATATTTCTATAGTCTGATGCAATTTTAGAAATATTAGATCCCGTCCACCACAACTGCCTATTTTATTTTCTTCATTACTAATAAAGGATTTTAATTTAAAATTTTAATCAAGAGAATGTTGCAATTGCAAATAATAATAATAATAGCATAACATAATATTGCAATTACACCACTTATGATGTAAGCACATGTCATGGCATTCAGCAATGCCAATGAGTTGTGAATGGATGTGGTCCTAAGTGCAAGGCAAAATATAAAACTATTTATAGAACGACTACTTCCTGCTACTTGTCTCTTACAAACTTCGTTGTGTTTTCTATCTTATTTAAAGCAAACAACATACAGCTATTAGCCTATCACAGCCTTCAACACAATCTTGAATGCGAAAGTAAGGATGTCAACTGTCCTCCCATTTTCAAAACTAAAAAGATTGAAGAAACTTTCAGGAATTAAATACTATAAAACTGATCATAATATGAATGATACAATTTTTCAAGATACCAAGATGACAGATCTATGGAATTTATCAATGGAAGCCAAAAACAGAAATGCTATAGCAAAAGGTATATGGAACAATTGTAGTATAATCATCATAATGAAGGCCTTTGGCTTATTGTTTTGAAAATTTCCATAACTTAAGGTAGAAATATACATTATCATAAAATATAAAGCACAACAATTAAACAAATCAAATTATCTTGTACCATGGGATTCGGTGTTTAGTTGAACAATCAGGCACCAGTCTGACCTCACCAGTACCAGAAAGATTTGTTCCATCTGCTATGCCATCAGCAAATGAAGTCATAGCCATTGATGCAAAAGTCAATCCTACACCGGTGTTTGCTACAACTTCATAAAAACGCCTTGCTGGAACTGCCTGAATAAACAATGGAATTAAATCAATTTCAGAGGATCTTTCTGCATGCTTCAAGGGTGCCAATT
>JXCR01060130.1:133535-150742 GCA_002079205.1 Phalaenopsis hybrid cultivar
TTTTTCCATAAATGATATCTAATACATAATTATAGCTAATATGCTATGAAATATTTTGAACTTCCAAGATCAATGGCTAACCCTTTGCTTTCAATCAAACTCTATTAAAGAAAACAAAAATCAACATGGAAGTATCGCTTAGTAGAAAAACTCACTCGGCATCTTTGTTGCCCAGAAGCATCAACCCAGATGATACGAACAAACACAATATCATCTAATAACGCGTTAGACTTCAATGTGTTTTTTTGGATAATGGAACCATTGTAATCCGTAGAACCAACAACAGGACTCAAATTGTAAAGCCAAAGAGCATTTTCTCTAAATATATCTTCAACTGCTAGAACTGCCTCGTCAACGGTAAGGTCACCATCCTTACATGCATTAGACAAAACATGGAACAGAACTTCACGTGCGCACTTTGAGCCTATAAAAGTAAAAGAAACAAGAAGTGATGCACGGCGATTATGGAAAACCGATAAAAAGATCAATATTACATATCGTAAAAACCAGAATAACATAAAATATAAAGTTGGCAATTTATACAAATTCATGAATCTCTGAATTAATTGATTACAGAGTGCTACTGAAATTGATGAAGTGCCGCTATTTCTATTTATAAAGATAGCGTAATGACTGAGCATAAATGATATTGGAGTTAACCGAAATAACAATAGGAAAACAAATATTATTGCTAAAAGTAAATAAGATGTTACAATCAAACACACTTGAAAGAGAAAAAACAACACACATGACACGCAAACTCACGTTAGGGCAGATCCTAGGTGATGGAGGTGATAGTTGCGTGGCTTGGATAAGCGGCGACAAGGTAGGGAAGGAGTTTCCAGACAATAATGAGAGGCGACAGCGATTATGGGCGGGAACATCTAAACAGTAAGGGATGGCAGTCCAAACAGAGGCACTTTACTGTTTGGGGAAGCTGAACAGTAGTAAAACAGAAAAAAGAAGGCATTGAGACTGCGGCGATGCTGGTGGAGGGTTGGGATAGTGAGGGCAGCGAGGCGGGAGGTCTGGAACGGTGATGGCAGCAGGTATGAGGCAGTGGGAAGGCTGTGGGCCGTCAGAAACAACAAGAGGGAGGGCTGGTGGTTGATTTGGAAGAAGGAAGAACTGCAGAAATTGTGGAAGGGAGGTGGCTGGAGCAGTGATGACAGCAAGCGGGAGCACTGGAATCACAGAAAACGTGGGCTGGAATGCAGAAACTGTAGGAAGAATAGAGTCGGCACTTGTTCCGAGTGGCTGCAACAGGGAACGACAACAGAGAGCAGTGTAGAGAGGATGCAGAAGGGGAATAGATGAGATAAAAATCACCTTGGGAGAGGGCCCTAGGGAAACAACAAGAGCCCCAGCCAAACCCTCGGATACAACCCTAGGCAGGAGAAAACGGACGCAGACAGCCGTCCTAAACAAACTCATGCAAAAAAAAAAAAGAATCCAAACCCTAATATATATATATATATATATATATATATATAAGAATAGACTAAAAATGAAATCAAGGATAACAAGAAAGAAATCATTAAAGGGAGAAAAACAAGGCTTGTAGCCCGTCTCCTGCACTCGCGCGAGTCACAGCGTCCCACGTCACTATAACTTAAGTTGCGGGGGGAGGGGGGATGTCTAAGCTCCTACGTCAATAAAATTGTTCATCAATAAGCTGCATATCTACGAGTAACGCTAAAGTACACAAGCCACAAAAGAGCCTTTATCAATAGACAAAAACTAGCATTTCAAGCAATATCGAAATAGTGTATGACCAAACAGTTCATGACAACTGCAATTGGATGATATGGAAAGGTACATATAAATTAATCAATGAGACTGGAGAAAACACAAACCACGACTCAAAAAGAAAAATATTTTTGCTCACTTAAATGAGGTCACAACGAACACTCAAATTAAAAGAAAAGAACCACACAAAGCAAAGGTGCAGGACAACTACAAACAAATGACACAACAAATGAGGACACAAAATATTGACGAGTAGGAGCTCCGGAGTGGAGAAGGAGCTGGTGGCCATGGTGAAGGCCGAAAGGCGGAAGCCGCAAATGGAGAGATATCTTGATGCAGTTTGAAGAGGGGAGGAAGGTAGGGTCAGTAAGACAACAGTAGTGGAGGCGTCGAACCGCAGCTCAAGGAAGTAGAGAACGTCGTCGGTGGCTGGAATCCGACTGGGCAAAGAATGGTGACCTGCAGAAGGCAAGGAAGGAGGTGGGCGACTTGTTGGGGCAAGGAGCGGAGGAGGCGACCTACTAGGGCAGGGAGCAGAGGAGGCGACTTGCTGGGACAGGGAGGAGTCACGATGGCTTGTATAGGGCTGTCAAAAAAGCTCGTTGTTCGCGAACAACTCGTGTTCGACTCGTTAAATAGCTCGTGTTCGGCTCGTTTGTTAAATAAATGAGATGAACACGAACAAGTTTTTAAAGCTCGAATTAAAAACGAGCCGAGCACGAACAGCTCTTTGTTCGCTCGTGTTCAGTTCGTTCTAGCTCGAAATTAAAAATATATATAATTATTTATATAATAATATATTNAAAATCACATTGGGGGCAAACTCAACATATTCATACATGTATTTCCACAACAAACACTTGTTCATAGTTCAATAATCTACTCATATACGTATATCATCACACATACATATATTTATATATAATAACCTCATTTATACATATTTTGTAAGAATAATCTTCAGTCAAATATCAGGATTTCAAAAGAAATCACATGCTCATTACATTTTAAAGCACTTATTACATTAAACCCTTCTGCATATAAAATGTGAATAGATTTCTACTCAAAGCACTCATCCAGTGAATCAGAGATGTAACCTCTATTAAATAAATGGTCAATTAAATAAAAGAAAGAAAACATAATCATAATAAAACTATTACAGTTTCATTAAATTCGTTGCACATGATCAATTGTAACATTCAAATATTAAAATATTTAGGGCCCGAATCATAGAAGGAAATAATCATATTATCCATAAAATAAAACACTTACCTTTTATATGTATTAACCAGCATTTTTTATACATCTCAGCAAAAATTAGAATTCATCCCAAAAGACACTCCAAAATTCTATGTTTGAGCTTAGAACAATGTCAAAACCTATGCAAACATCATATGACATTTAGGACTAATACTAACATAAATAAAAAGTAAAAGGCAAATTATTTTATACAATAATAGACTAGCATACTGCATTAATGATTTGATGTTTGATAATATACTTCATTTTCTTGCACACTTTTATATTTATAATTATATATTTTACCCAACATCGATTATTAGTTTTGGATTTTAAAATTAAGGGTTATAAAATTAAAAAAAAAAACAGCAAAATATTATCATAGAGTTAGATGGGAGCACTGAGCACTTTAAAAATGCAAATAAACTTATTTTATGCGCAAGCTTTAAGATCTTAAGATTTGAGATATTAATGATGAAGCTAATACTATATTAAGTGTATTAAGGATGAAAATTAAACAAATATATTTCTTAAATGAAGATATTAAACATAGGTGGTTGAGATATTTTGATAAACTATTCAATGAAGATTGTGAAAATATGTTCAACTTTATGTATCTTAATATCATATATAAGAATAATTTTTTTTTTATTTCTGTCATCACATGAGTAAAACAGAAGTTGAAAACGCTTTAAAGAAAATTAAGTGTGAAAAAGTAACAAGACATTACAGTACTTCAATTAAAGTGTGAAATATTTAAGAGATCTTAGAATTTGTTAGTTTACTAAACTTTTTACTATTATTTAAAAACTAAAATGATGACTGGTGAGTGTAGAAAGAGTTTATTGGTTCTTCCTTAAGAATAAAGTGAATATACAAGAATGTGCAAATTATAGAAGAATTAAGTTAATTAGCCATACATTAAAGTTATGAATAGAGTAATTAAACATAGAATATGATGTGATACAAAAGTTTCTCAAAATTGAGTTGGATTCATGCCAAGTAAGTCAACTATGAAAGCTATACATTTCTTGAGAGATTTCATGGAGAATTACAGAGAAAGCAAGGAGGATCTACAAACGATTTTTGTTTATTTAGAAAAAACATATGATATGGTTCTAAGAGAAATAGTTTGGAGAATTTTAGAAAATAAAGTTGTTGATATTGTTTATATTCAAGTTATTAGAGATATGCATACTAGAGTTATTATAATACATATTAAATTTCTATAGGTATTTACTTTTAGTAAAATCTTAACTTTACTTTTACTTTATACTATTAACATTCACATCTTTCTTAGGAGCATTATAAAAACATAATCTAACACACCTCTGACCAACATTATCCAGTCAGCACAATGATTAGCGATCTAAACATCATAATTGTCTGTGGTGAAAAGGTATTTACTTGCCCCTGACAGATATTCTCCCATCAGCACGGCCTTTGGGCGATCTAAACATCACAATTGTTTGGGGTGGTAAGCTCTGTCTACTCGCTTCTGGCCATTATTCTCTCATCGGCACAATGATTAATGATCTAACGTCACAATTGTATAGGGTGTTACTTTCATATGAGACTTGTATTTATTTTTTAAAAATCATGCAATTCTTACTAAAATCTAAGATCATATGATAATCTAAAAGAAGCACATTTACTCTAGTTCAAAAAATCAAATCATAATCTGACATACACGTCTAGTCATACATTAAGCTAGCATATACAACTTTATTTAAATAAAAAGATCGTGTAGTAATCTGGTATCTTCATAAAGTAAACCATTGTGCAACTATTAAGACATTAACAATTAACATGCATATATCATGACTAACCATATGAAGAATTATATGCAGTAATTTCATTGTGCAGCTAGTTAACATGCATATTTATCATGTCTGACAATATGAAGAATCTATTTTTGAACTAGGACATGCACATGCATGAAATCAAACATATAATTTGAAATATGGATAATTACTGGAATTTAAATATATAATTACTCATCTCAACTTTATTTGTTTGTTTCACAGGCTCTGTGTCTCTAATCTCAGGTTTAAATGTCCTTCAACATTAATTATTGTTGTACACTAATATTTTACTAAAAAAACTAATTGTAAATTCTAAATTAAATACCTTAAATTTTAACTTTAATTAGAATATACCTTATGTTTCAAAGTGATTCACACTCGATATCGAATTATATGCCCCATACTTCAAGTAAGTCATGTTTCAAATACAACTAATATTAACACCATCTTAATTAAAACAATTTATTAAATTAACAAATAAAACTTATAAAGTTTCGCCTTACCCTTATTGTGTGAAAATCAAATTTCTAGCCTCCTAAACTTACGAAGTAAAAGTTCTTTGATAAAAAGAGTTCTTTTTTAATTTAATAGAAGCTATCATTAATACTTATAACATTCGTTTAAATTAAAAAAATTAAAAATTAAAACTCACCCTATATTAAAATAATTTTGGTTGCTGCCCTTACCAGCACGTGCACTAGCCGTTGCCTTTCTCCTTCACATCAAAACATACCACATACAATACTTATTTTAATGTCATAAAACCATATGTTAATATTATAACATCTTTAATCTATACAAATTAAAACTAAATATCATGTAACTTATCTAATGTGCATCGTCTCCCCTTTATCCCGAACGATGCAGGTTCCATCACACGCATCCGGCGCCCCCTCCTCTTCTCTTCTTTCTTCGACTTGATTTCCCACGTAAGCACCAGCACTCGCACTAAACCCTAATTTCTCTCTGCTCGATCCTCATGTCTCTTTTCCCTTGCACAAGCAATGTCGAACTCCTCCCGCAACCACTAGCGCTGATCGTCAAAGCCCAGTGAGTATCCTTCACCTACGGTTAGGGCTTTAACTTCCCTCATACAAATGGCGCTGAAACTAAGTATGAGCCACTCCTTCCTCTTGCACGAAAGCTTTGCCTTTTCTTTCGGCTACACAAGTGTGGATTGGTTTCCTCTACACTTGTCGTAAAAACTTCGGTAGGAGAAACACTCGAATCCCTCTTTGTCTTCTTCTTCGCACACTGCCTCTCACACTCTCTTCTTTGTCTCCTACTATGTTCGTTTCACTTTGTTCGGAATGGAGAGACACGACTTTTGAAGTTACAATTGAAGAGTTGCTTCCATTCGATTATTAACATTTTTTTTATTGGTTATTACATTCAAAATGAGCATGTCCTAATGCTTCAAATCTTGTAAGAAACATCCATTGGCTATCTTCTAATAGAAAAAACTTCCATAACTTTTCATAATTATGCATGACTTTCAAAAAGTTTGTAAGGCTACTCATGTGATTAAGAATAACAAGTCAACTGTAATAAATGAAGAAAAAAAATTGATAATGCAATGGAAAATATACCTGAGTGAAATGGTAATACGTTTGATCACGACTTTGGCTCAGTTAAAGGAGATTATGAATGTGTTGGCAAGAACCACTAACCTATTAATGTATAACCCAATGGTTAGTTAGTCGAAGAATCAAACGAAAAATGGTTCAGGAAGGCTTAGATAAAGGCAGTACCATCAAGCAAATGTAGATTTCCTAAAGGACACCAATTTTGAGAATCTTGTTTAGAATGATAGCTAGAAACTTATCTTCACAACATGAACCACCTAACTACAGAAGTACTTTGCTTCAAGAGTACAGCGCATGCCTTGAACAAATTCTTTTCCATATCAGTGCCTCAAACAGCTTAGTTTTCAAAATATTTGTAAATTTTGCATTTGTTAAACAAAGAAACTCTCAGCCGAGCAGTTAAATATGCTTTCATTGTTGTTATCCCACACAGAATAGACACAAGTGACACCATGATACCATGAAAAAGGTGTATGTGTTTATTGATGTTTCTTTCAATGAAAAAATCACTACCTTGTTATTACTTAATCTAAGGTAGAAATATTATTCAAAAATATTATTTTCCAAAAGATTGCCCTTCATTAAGTCATATCCCAACAAATAACCCTTTAGAACCAGTCACAACAACTCACACTAGCCAAAAAAAAAAAACCATTTTCTACTCAGCAATTAAAGCTTTACATAAGAAAAGATGTATCTCAATCTATACAAGTTCAATCAACCGAATCAAATCTCTATCACTCAATCTGTTGAGGGAACTATTGAACATACAAATAATGCTACAATAACATCCACTAAACATTTATTACAATTTTTTTTTACAATGCAAAAAAATTTCTTTAATCGCCAATCCTTCCTCATACTAGCTTACATAATAAATCTATACTTGCAATTGTGTTTAAGAATTCCAATAACATAAATTGGAACAATGTAATGATGGAAAAAATGACAGCCCTTCAAAAAAAAAAAAGAAAAGAAAAGAAAAAAGAAATCATGAGAATTGATGAAGTTAACATAAAGAAAGAAACCCGTCGGATGTATATGAATCTTTATTGTAATATGCAGTCTGATAATTCACTAGAAAGGTATAAGCTCAAACATGTGCATTGCTAGTTCTTCGCCCCAGCCTATGCCTTTAGTCATCCCCACCAATCCATCATACTCGCATGTATTGGTTCCTTGCCCTAGAGCCCACCCCTTTCTGGTCCATTGCTTTGCCATACTTGTCAACCCACTAGCTAGTTTCATAGATTATGCCTTTAACCTTGCTTGGTTAATTTTAATTGCTACGTCATGGATCCATGAGATTTCGTAGACCTACTGTAATTATTATATAATTATTATTAACTGATTTTTAATATTTCCTATTTGAAGCTCACTAGGATTTTATAGATACTTAATAGATAATGAAATGAAACAAAAAACCTAATACTCTCTAACTCTTGATAATTGGTCTCATTGATTAATCAAGAGAAATCTTTAGGTTATATCGGATCTACTTTCCATTGATACTCAATGGTCAATAGGCAATCGTTGTTTTGATAAACTATAATATATTGCAATCCATTAAGTCTCTTCTAAAGCTCACAATGTTTTGATTTGGATTGCTCTTCTAAGAGCTGATTATATGCTGAACCAGCTAACATAGAAAGTGAAGTTCATTTTTTCATTTTGTTTATGAATATGAAACTCCACAAGATTCATATTGCATCCAACTTCAGTTTAGTCATCTACCTTGGACATACAACTTCAATTTTTTTATTCGCAAACTCATTTTCCTATATTTTAATTTATTTTCTTACTGCTTCCATTTAAAAGGAGTGCTCGCAACAAACTGGATGCAAACAAACTGTAAATACACCAGTTTCAAGTTATATTCCTGCGGGACAGGTCTTCATTAGTGTGCTTGAGAGAGGAACTTTATCCCCATTTGGTTGTTTGATGAATGTAAATCTTATGCATGCAGAGCTTATATTAAGTTCTCTTCTTAATATCATGATAGCTGGATCAAGTAAGGGGATTTTATACCATGGCTAAGTATCAATGGAATGTGTAAAAAGCTTGTGTTTGTGCAGGGTTTGCTATGTGTAGGATGTAAAGACTCTCAAGATTCAAATGAGATGATAAAACCTAAGGTTTTTTATGAATATTGTGTCCCTTCTCAGGCACACAACAACTTCAAAGATATTCTGCCTCAGGTGGCTGCAAAAATATTGCAAATAAATGTGTAGGCAGATATGCAAAAACCTATGCTTTAAAGTATGTATGTTAAACAAAGAGCAAAATAAAACAACCAAAAACTGTCAGATTACAAGTCGAAATATCAGGTATATTAGTAAAAGTAATGTCAATTAAAACAGACGTTAATGAACAATATTACCCTGTGTCAATCTGCATAGGCAAGTTGAAGGACTGTGCAACTTCTAGGCTACATGTAAATATGTAATCGATAAAGCCTTTACTCTTGATCCGAACAGGTTTCCCACCTTGAAAAGATAAGTGTAAAATGGTGATGCAAACCGGTAAACCTGTAATATTACACATATATCCAAGAAAACATTCACATGCAGACACACTAAGTTACCCTGCAAGTCTTGGAGAAGACCTTCCTCGGCGACAATCTNTGTAAAAAGCTTGTGTTTGTGCAGGGTTTGCTATGTGTAGGATGTAAAGACTCTCAAGATTCAAATGAGATGATAAAACCTAAGGTTTTTTATGAATATTGTGTCCCTTCTCAGGCACACAACAACTTCAAAGATATTCTGCCTCAGGTGGCTGCAAAAATATTGCAAATAAATGTGTAGGCAGATATGCAAAAACCTATGCATTAAAGTATGTATGTTAAACAAAGAGCAAAATAAAACAACCAAAAACTGTCAGATTACAAGTCGAAATATCAGGTATATTAGTAAAAGTAATGTCAATTAAAACAGACGTTAATGAACAATATTACCCTGTGTGAATCTGCATAGGCAAGTTGAAGGACTGTGCAACTTCTAGGCTACATGTAAATATGTAATCGATAAAGCCTTTACTCTTGATCCGAACAGGTTTCCCACCTTGAAAAGATAAGTGTATAATGGTGATGCAAACCGGTAAACCTGTAATATTACACATATATCCCCAGAAAACATTCACATGCAGACACACTAAGTTACCCTGCAAGTCTTGGAGAAGACCTTCCTCGGCGACAATCTTGCTGACATTTGTATCTATCTGTAGACCACTTCGATAGGCAGCTATGCTTTTCATTGCAACGATCTTATCAACAACTGTGACATTCAAGCTAAGGAAATAGCAATGGATGTATTAAAAATTAATTAATAGAAATTTCATGATTTTAAGCAACACAATACGCAAGAAAATGGCTAACTGCATCCTTTGCCTACCTGGCATGGCATACCGAAAAAGGCTGATTTACTACTAGCCGGAGGCAGTGGACCTTTAGCATTTTTTGGAACATGACTTCGTTTGTGTGGTAAAATTTTAAATTAATCTTTGGATTTTGAGCTTTGGCTGTAGAGTTAGAATGGATTTGAATTTATGGCTAGGATTTCAGTAATGGCTGCTTTTGTAAACCGACAGTTGCAGGTTTTAGCGGTTTGCAGAGGAACTGCAACGAAATTTTCAAGCACGTGAGTTGCCGGTTATGGTTTTCTGGTAGCCAGTGTTAACCATATTTACTAATTTTGGGGATAAAAAATCAACAAATAGTTGTTCCAAAAAAAATAATTAGAAACTTTTCTCTTTACTAAAATCTCTGTTACTAATTTTGATCATACGAGTGCAATAGATGTGGGATTCCTGCCAGTAAAAATATGATAACTAAATCCTTAGAGAAGTCATCTCCTTGTACCGAAGTAAAACCTATTTTTCTTACTTGTACAATTTCGTTGCTCTATTTCATCTACATGCTCTGATATTATTGCTTTGATATTATTAACTTATTTAGTGCTCTTAATTTATAGAAATTTGACGAAATCTAATATGTAAAAATTAAATTCAAATACTTGATGACTTTATGTGTTTCAAATTTCTTGTCGAATATTTGAAATTATTTCTATTATGTCATTGTCAGTTGGGTTATAATTATAATATTGTCCGTTTCACTTCATCATATCAGCTAGAAGTAGAGCAATCAACAAGTCAAGCAGAAAAAAAAAATCAATGATGTGATTTGAATGGAATGGGGTAGGTTGTGGTTTTAGTCCACTACAATGATGTTTGACCTGTAATAAAAAGATAAAGATAATAAGAGAAAAGAGAGCACGTCAAGCGCATACATGCGCTCCCCTCTCCATTACTCGCACATATCCCTGAAGAAGGGCCAAATGGATTTCACAAAAACAAAACAAAGCTTGTTCCTCCCCCATCCCACTTATAATCCCTCTTACGCTCACAATTTGGTCCCCTCTTCTAACCAAACTCTCAACAAGAAAGAAACAAGGAAGCCACACAAAATTCGTAGAAGATAGCATTGATGTGATCACCATGCGTAAAAATGAGAGTTGCATGAAAGGCATCGACGGGATCAGCTGTGTCTGGAGGAGCCGCACAGAAGGAATAGAAGCTCGTGGGAAAAAGGCATAAAAGTTAAAATTACTCTCCCCTTCCCACCAGCAGTTGTCCCAAGCATCCCAGACCATGTCCCTACCATCGAACCACTGTTCCAGCCCTCCTAACCACCTCCATGCCGCAAATCCATTGTTCCAGGGAACCCAAATTCCACCTTGCTGCCACCCAGGACAGCAAGGACTTGTTATTTCGCTGTCATATCCGCCCGTTTTCTCCTCGCTTCAACCTTATTGCCACCTTCCAAACTCCCGTTGATCACAACTACCTGTTACGCCTATACGTGAGTCAGTCCTCCCTGGACCGGCTGAAGACATCATAGCCAGCCCACAGACTGGTCGGTCTTGGCAACAGAATGAAGAGGGGCGAACAGGGGGAGCCGCAAAAGAAGGAAATGATAGGGAGGGATCTACTAGGGCCACAATCAACTATGCAAGGAGGAGAAATTAAGAGTTTAGAGGGAAAGTGAGGAAGGAAAGTTTTTGAATTGCTAAGAGGGGATTCTATTAAGGGAAGAACCTAGGGTTTGCTTTCTTTATGCATAATTTTGTTGGCTATTGTGTTTTCTTCTTTTGGTGGTATTCCTAACAATGTCTAGGATGTGGGGGAGCCGATCTACCTCACGAAAGTAGATCATCTTTTGTATCTTGCTTGTTTGCATTTGTTTATCACAAGACAGCCCTTAATTGACTTTTTTCCATCTATCCATAGTTGTTTAGTTGTTGTTGCTTGCTAATTTTGAGTCCGAAGCGTATCAAATTGGTATCAGAGCATAGATCTTGGCGGGAAGGGAGCAAAGAAAGTGGATGTACTAGAAGGCAAGGTAAGGCAAATCAAATCAGGAATGGAAAAGAGGTATGCCACCATAGAGGAAAGGTTTTCCTCATTGAAAGTTGAATTGAGGATGGATTTGAAAGCATAAGGGAAATGTGTGAGATGATGAAAGCTCAAGGAGATGCAAGCCAAGGCCATGCCACTCGCTCCAGTTGCCAATTCTAACCAAGGATTGATCAATGAATCCTTGGCTAGGTTAAAAAGGAAAGAGATCAAACAAGAAGACTGCGAAGAAGATCTCATCTACCTACAAGAGCATTCCCTTAGAACTCCAAGAAGAGGGGAAGCAGAGACTTCCGATGGAGAGGATGGGACGAAAATTAAAGGAGGGATGGTGTAAGGGGCAAGGAAGAGCACGATGAAGAAAAGAGGGATTCAAGGGTGAGATATGCCTATGACCGGAGGAGGCACTTCCACTCCAAACACATGGGGGGAAATACCGGAGGAAGAGTCGGTTGGGACGGAGATGCATGGGTCAGGAAACAGAAGATGTCGATCTTAGAAAGGAATGATGCACGCGGATGGTAATATCGGGTGGAGCGATACTTTGCGATCAACGGATTGAATGAGGAAGAGAAGCTCATGGCAGCGGGAGAATGCTTGGAGCGGAAGGCTTTAGTGTGTTTGTAGCGGATAGAGTCAAGGCACCCAATACACTCATGAGAGGAGTTTAAGAATTGTTTGTTGGAACATATCCGAGTCATTTGGGACAGAGAACTACAAGAGAAATTCTATGTTCTAACTCAGGAGGGGACGATTATGGAGTACTGAGAGAAGTTTGAGCTCTTGCCGGGGAGGTTGATGAGAATTTCTACAGTAGCCTTGTAAGGGAACTTCTCGAAAGGCCGGAAGGTCGAAATACGAGCGGTCATCCTCCCCTTGAGACCGCGGAGATTGAGGGGAATGATGGAGCTCGCCCAGAAGATATAGGACAAGAAATAGCTGACGAAGACTAGTAAAAGCGGAGACAACACAGTTGCAAGGAGCGAGTCCTTTAGATTCAGTTAGTTCAGGAGGACAATACAGAGAGTAAGCGATCAGAAGAGGATGCGGTGGAGGATGAGCATCTGCATATGGATTGTTGGAAGAAACTATTCTGAAAGAATCTCCTTCTAGTTTCACTGCGGAAAAGGATCGCATGATTCTAGAAAATCAGAACAATAAATTTAAGCACATAAACAAAATCAAAACAAACAAAAAAAGACACAAAAATTTACATGGAGAAACCTGAGAACAGAAAAAAACCGTGAAGCTGCACCATCATAAATTCACTATGAAAATTAGATAGTTTTACAAAAGACACAAATTTCTTCTCCACGCTCAGATGAAGAAATTTTTAGGATGCCACTCCACACTCTTCCACTGATCCGACGCAAAAACACGCGTTAAAAAACAACATAATCCTTCTCACCAACACTTCTCACCTTCACCAGGATTTTGTTGATAAACAAACAAGAAGAGTTATGCTTCAAACCCGCACATATGCTGCTCGAAATCGTGGCATTAATAGTAGTTCTATTAAAAACTACTCTGGGCTCTAGAAACAGGCACCCCGCCAGAAACCCACTTTGAGCATAGGACTTCCACCTCGGTTTGGGAACACTCAATGAGGCTTAAGCGCCCATAGCTTTGTGCCTTGGCATTGGGTGCATTGACTGTGTGGAAGCAAACATGTCTGCTGCTCCTGGGTGCTACAATCAGAATCCACAACTAACATGAATGTGGTGGAGGTGTCCCTCAATTCTGTGGTGGGATTTACCCTAAATCACATAATGAAGATGAGAGGGTGGATCAGGGAACAGTCGATTGTGTTGTTGGTAGATAACGAGGCCACACATAACTTCATCTTAAATCAAGTTGTGAAGAAGCTAGGGTTGAAGTTGGTGACTACCGGGAGCTTCGGCGTCATGATGAGGACAGGGAAGGTAAAGATAAGTCAAGAAATTTGCAAGGGATTGTTTCTGACACTACATGACCTACATGTGGTGGAGGACTTCTTTCCTTTAGATTTGGGTAACACAAATGTGATTTTGGAGATGAAGTGACTCTAAACATTAAAGGAGATGGTGGATTTGAAGTCCTTGACGATGGAGTTCCAAGTGGAGGGTAGGAAGGTGATATTGAGAGGAGATTCTAATAACAAAATTTCAACTTTGCATATATGCCACCGTACCTTTGCATGAAAAGATGTGTGTCACTTTTTAAAAGTTAAAATGGTGGTATTTTTTAATGTGATATTAAAGATTTAGACGGTATAAATGTAAAAAAAAAAGGTGTTAGATATACATAAAAATTGGATGGGAGGTACATAAATGCCTCTTTTTTTAATCCCTCATAATAATGCATACTGTGCCAGTAGTTCAAATAATAATGATACTGCGCCAGAAGTCCCCAAGTCATCAACAAAATTGCCAGCACTTAGAATTAAACTTTCAAAACAAGCAAAAATAATACAGCAAAGGATATGATTCCAACCGTTCCAAGAAAATATGAGAGAACAACTCCAAAGTCCAATTTGATTCACCATACCTCTCCTGTAAATTAATATTTGCACAGAAAACTAACACGTTATACTAGGCAATATGGACAAATATGATGCTTCATAATAAAGATCATACTTAATTAAAATACAGATAAATAATGAAAGAAAAAAAAGAAGATGACATCAAAGAAAAATAAAATGTTATTATTATATAAAAAACTATGTTTAAAACTAAATAAACACATATAATGATTACCGAAAATGATAATTATTAACTCAACTGTTTAAACGCAAATAAAGGCAAACAAAAGAATAACATAATCAAAAGACTAAAGAAAATAGCCTTACATCAATATTTACTCTCAATTATGCCATAAAAGCTTTGCAAAATTAAGAATAATTAGATTCACTAATATCAAATGGCCTAGCCATTAACTTTCATCATCCCGTCAAAAACTCTAAAAGTGATTCATGATTTTGTCAAGATCAAAATAGCTTATTTCCAGCCAAAGCCCAGCCCCTCAAATAGTTGAAAAATCTAGGAGAAAAAAATATAGAGAGCCAACGAAATAAAACTCATTACTCACATCATTGAGGATCGTCTCTGCTAAATGCTCGATTCTTAATATTCTCCCAACCGCTGGACCAAAACGTGAGTGCCACTCCCAATCATACATTTTGTCAAATTTAATCCCATCATCTATGAATATAGTAGATATATTTGCAGCTTCAATGCATCTTGAAGTAACAGAAGTTATCCCACAGGATTTTCTATGTGCATCAACTGCATCAAAGGATGCCTCACAGTTGTACAGTCTAGCAATGTCTCTTACATTCCTCTGCATTAGAGAGTAAGATATTGTCAAACGTTAATGAGATAAATAATAACAAAAGCTATCATAATCAACTGGTCAATTAAAATAAAACATAGCTAAAAAATATATTGTCAAAGCAGTATAGAAGTAAAGGTACAAGATTTCTTATATACGTCTAATAAGAACATTTATGGGCTTTGATTACAGAATAATACAACCTTCTGAAATGTCTTTCCAAAAACCTGACCAATGCTTCTCTTTTGAGGATGAATGGATATATTTTTTATTGCATATTTGATCTTCCCCTATACGAGCAATATATAGAGAATTATACACCTTTTAACAATCCAATTCATTTGAAACTATATAATTGAAAAAACTCTCTTCAAACTTACAGCTGCCTAATTCATAAACTATGAGAGACTTTTTAGAAGTTTTTTGGCTGTCTGCAGTGAAAATTTTTTTATTTTTTTAAGCAGGAAGAACTATTGTTATTTTTTATTCTAGCAAGCGAAGAAACTATTTTGTCATAGAAGAAAATAGTTTTTATTTTGGATTCATGAATAGAGAGAGGAGAAGAGCAACTGCAACAAACAAATACTATTTCCTTCTTCATGCCTTCATGTCAAACCCCCTTCTTTGTTATATGTGATTAGTATTCTCTCAGTTGTATATAGTGATATCATTGTCAAAATTCCTAACTTTGAATATCGTGTAATCTTTTATGCATTCTTTCTAAAGCTTAGTAGATTATTCAATCTCTATGCGATCACAGAGTTAAGATTAACTGTAATAGAAATTTTAAGGAGCTAGCATCGGTTTCATATTTAATAGAGAGATGGAGAGAGGGGAGTGACTTTCATGACGACGAATGGAGCCTTTCCAAGTACGACCTCCAACTCATCAAATCCCGCTCCAAATTTGATCTTAGGGGCAATATTGCGGGCCACTCGGCCGGTGGGCAAGTTGCAGAAGAAAGTAAGAGTTGGGAACTCCATCGTAGCAGCTTCAAAAAGAAAGCTCTAAGGGTCAGTATCGGCCAACACCTTATCATTTTAGTGCGGACACTAAAAAAAACAAAGGTCGCTCTGTGAACTAGGTACACATTTTCTTTATTATTAATTGTCTTTATCTCGTGAGTTTTAAGATGTGTCTTTCAAATTTATCATTTGCTTAACAATTATAATATTAAGATATTTAATTAAATTAAACAAACGATTAAAAGGCAAAACAATTGGCTCAATTTGCAAGTAGCAAACCAAACCAAAAAGATACGAGGAAAAGACAAAACTGAGGACCCAGTGCGGGCCCTACACATCGTACAACGTCCAGGTGGAGCTAGTCCACCAACACACCTATCGGGGGTCCGACCCCACACAAAAAATAAAGTCCAAAGGTGATCGAACAGACGGTCCTGAAGTCCAAAAGAGTTGATCATACTTACCCAAGTAAGAAATGGGTGAAGCATGTCAACGGAAGAAGGGTAATTTGATTCATGAGGGGACATGAACACATTACCAATGTATGAAGACAATATTCCCTGATTTAAATGAAGAGAGAAGCTCATCCCAGCGGAGTCGCCAGAATCTGTCGGCACTAAAAAAAAGGAGGCTTGGGGGGTCGCCCGTAGGAAGCTGTCGGCAGCCGGAATCAAAATCCCGTCGCCCGCTTCAGAAGGACGTTTTAATTTTCGTATATATATATATATATATATATAATTTTAGAAAAATATGAAATCAAACTAACCTCATATTTTTCACAGTTTAAATGAGAGAGCACTCTACCTCAAATCATGTATCTATCCCGAGGAATAAGCACAATACTTGAGGATGAGATTCGATCAAATAAACTAAGAAAGATATGACATCTGTTTGGTCTGCGAAACCATTTTATTTGCCGACAAGTTCCCCTATTTAATACAAAGAATTAAATAGGGTTTATTTTAGGCTGGGTTCGGAAAAGCTTCCTATAAGGGCAAGCCCCTATAGTTAATTACATCTTAAATGACCGAAGTCACCTAAGAAAACTCTCGATAAAAATCAGAGAATAATGTCTTCAAAGAAGTCAAAAGGATAGGACTTTTCAACGAAATCGGACGAAAAGGTGTGAAAGGGGAAAGACTCAA
>JXCR01060130.1:156822-223001 GCA_002079205.1 Phalaenopsis hybrid cultivar
AAAGCCAAACAAAGCAAATCAAGACCAACAACTAGAGCTAAACCAAGTCTAGCAGAGCTAGAACAAGCAAACACAGCCCACACTAGAGCTAAACCAAGTCTAGCAAGGCCAAATAAAACCAACACATCTTCCCATCTAGAGCCAAACCCAGCTCAACAAGAAACAAAGCCAAAGCCAGCCCTCAACTAGAAACAAAGCCAAAGCCAGCCCCAAACCAGAGCTAAACCGAGCTCAATAGGAAACAAAGCCAAAGCCAGCCCTTAACTAGAGCCAAACCGAGTTCGAACAAAAACCAGGAGCCAAAACCGAGCTCAACAAGAAACAGAAGCCAAAACCGGGCTCAACAAGATTAAAACAAGCCCAAGCATTGATACAATCGAGCCATACAACATTAAAGCTCTAGACATTTTATGCCCAAGGAACAACCTGCATATTTAAATGTCCCAAGCATGAAATTACTCCAACAAATATCCGAACAGGAGAGGAACTTCACGAGGAGCTAAACCAAGCCCTCAGAACAAACCAAAACACTTTCTAAATTAAATAGATTTTCTCATAGCATATATTTCAAACCGAGGAGTGCCACAGGAAGCCAAAACCGAGCCCCCAAACATGCATAAAACAGTAAGATGCAATCCCTAGTTTAAGCAAACAACCAAGTTCAGCTCTTAGGACATGCCCACATTTCATTCTTAAATGCACCTGAAACGAATATCTCAACAATATGTTAAAGTAAAATGAACTAGCATGTTGTATCCTCCATTTAACCGAGCAAGAGGCTNCTATCTCAACAATATGTTAAAGTAAAATGAACTAGCATGTTGTATCCTCCATTTAACTGAGCAAGAGGCTCGACAGAGGGAAAAAAACTCAGGAAACCAGGGCACAGGAAAGAAAGGGAAGAAGAGGTACNAACTCAGGAAACCAGGGCACATGAAAGAAAGGGAAGAAGAGGTACCTCCTCAATGCAAATGTAAAGCACAGCAACGCAAGAAACCACCTCAAAGAAAATGCTCTCACAGAGGAATTCCCTCTTTAATCTCCTCACAGCCGAAAATATCTATTCCTCTCCTCTTTTTTTTTGCAAACTTTTTTCAACAACCCCAAAATCAAAGGAAGCTATCCTTATATGCAGAGAAGAGGGGAGAAGAGAAAAGAGATCACACCCAATGGTCCACGGCACTGGAATCGGGCCAAGAAAAGAAAAGAGACGGTCCCTGCTCACAGAAGGCGAAGCCACCGAAGTCTCTCGGACCGAGCGGCGAGAGTAAGAGCAGCGAGGGAAGCATCGGGAAGAAGAGAGGGAATGTCACTCCAGTGTACCAGGGAACAAGCTTCCCAGAGTCAAACTACCAAGAAAAGAAAATCCACAGCTCAAGGAGACTGGCAAGGACGCAAGCGAAGTCAACTTTCTCTCGCGTGGAGGAGGAGCTCGGCTCGAGACCGAGAAAGGGAAAGAGCCAGACACGCGAACGGGAGAGGGAAATGAGGCANGCAACGGTCCACGACACTCGAATCGGGCCAAGAGAAGAAAAGAGACGGTCCCTGCTCACAGAAGGCGAAGCCACCGAAGTCTCTCGGACCGAGCGGCTAGAGTAATGGCAGCGAGGGAAGCATCGGGAAGAAGAGAGGGAATGCCATTCCAGTGTACCAGGGAACAAGCTTCCTAGAGTCAAACTACCAAGAAAAGGAAATCCACAACTCAAGGAGACTGACACGACTTCGGGAAAGAAGGCCGCGGGCAGAGAGTGTCGGGCAAGGACGCAAGCGAAGTCAACTTTCTCTCGCGTGAAGGAGGAGGAGCTCGCTCGGCTCGAGACCGAGAAAGGGAAAGAGCCAAACACGCGAACGGGAGAGGGAAAGGAGGCATAGAGAGCTAGGGATTTTAACGTTAAAAGAGAAAAGGGGGAAGGGGTAAAAAAAGTTTAATTAATATATATATATACATATACATATATATATATATATATATATATATCTATATATATTAAANTTATATATTTTATGTGAATTAAATAAATTATTATTATTTTTATGCTTGTAATTTAGCCAATTGCTAATTTGTAGTTGTTAAAACGATCAAAGAGTCGTTTTGATAACTCTAATCACGCAATCGTCGTAAGATGTTAAAGATTATGATGAGATTTAAATCTTATTATTTATATTAAACATCATTCAAATTTAATTTAATATATTATTATTTAATTTTTTTAAAAAATAATTTGAATTGATTATAATTCTTTACAATCTTGTAGCCAATTAATTTTTTAAAAAATATTAATTTCCACGCTTATGTTTTGAAGTGATCCAAACAATAAGATATTATGTGATTAAATATGAAATTTTTGGCATTATATATAATTAGTGGATATTAAATATGAAAAGTGAATTAGCTATGAGGTGCAAATTGCAAATGCCTACCTAAAATATCAACTAATCTTTTCTAGAGACAATTACATAAAGATCACCTGAAATTTGTTATTTACAAATTAATCTATCTTTCATCAATTTTTTCATTTTTATCAAATTCTCAATGATACGAGTCTATTAAAAACATAACTACAGTCCAAATAGAGTGATTGTATTACAAAGATCTAAATAGTTAGAGGCACAATGCTTCAATCGCTCTGAGGCTTCGTTTGCAATTCTATATTTGCAGAACTAACCTTCAAATTGTTGGAAGCACACGATACTGATAGTGGCATTTCAGATTGCTTCGGACGAATTCTTCGACCGGATCTGCAAGTAAAATTCTAAGCAAATTTACTCAAATTCTCGATCATCATAACCTTATACATACATACCACCCAATTCCCTAACTGTATCTTACATGTCGAACACCTACATTTTGCATTTTTTACATTTTTACCGCCGAAATCTTTCATATCACATCAAAATGCCCCTATGTTTTTCATGCATAGGGAAATGGGGCATGCATGATTGAGTGTATGTATATAAATCTTATCATTTACATACATATGCCCCAATTCATATGTATTTACATATCCAACACCAAAAATTTCTTTTTTGCACTTGCACCAAACAAATCCTTCATATCAAATAAATAAATAAAATCACCATTTGAACTACTAAAAAGTGAAATACACCTTGTCATGCATAAGCAAGGCAGTAATATGTAAAAAATTAAAAGTTTTAAATGTAAGACATGCAATTACATAAGAATTGAGTGACATGCAAGCAAATCATCCAAAAAATAAATATAAAAACTTAGGCCTTGGGATATGTAAAATATGTATTACATCATTTAGGCCTTGGATATGTAAACCCCCCTAGTATTTAATGGACCCTCTAAAATAGTTTTGTATTGAAATAACATCATTTGCAACAACCAATTNTTTGGGAAATTTACATACATACCACACAATTTTTATGTATTTACATTTTTTAACACCTATATTTTGATATTTACCATTATTACACTTTGGTGCAATAAATCTATGCAAGAAAAGGTCTAAATCTCTCTTAAAAAACTAATAATGATGGTATTTTTGATGTGATGTTAAAGTTTTGAGTATTATAAATGTATATATGAAAGTTTAGAGGTTACATATGTAAATATATAATGTAAATGCCCGTTGAACTTCTACATTTATATCTATGAATTTACCACTCAAATCTTATGTATTTATACATATCTAACACTAAACTTTCAGTCTTAGGACATGTAAATACATAAGAATTGATTGGAGAAAAGTTTTCAGACAGAAAAATAGTCTATAAAACCATAGCAACTTAACAAATTTTTTTTTTTTCATAACAATTATACCCACAAACAGACTTTATGTCTTTATTATTGGAGTAGATGTTCTTAAACATAACAAAATATATCATTTCTTCCTACAAAATCTCTACTGAAGTTCTGTATGGATGATTTAAACTGCAGATTTATGGATACAGAAAGTCGCTATGGGCGNTTTTTTTTTTTTTTTCATAACAATTATACCCACAAACAGACTTTATTTCTTTATTATTAAAGTAGATGTTCTTAAACATAACAAAATATCATTTCTTCCTACAAAATCTCTACTGAAAGTTCTGTATGGATGATTTAAACTGCAGATTTATGGATACAGAAAGTCGCTATGGGCGGAGCACTTAGGCCNATTTTTTTTTTTTTCATAACAATTATACCCACAAACAGACTTTATTTCTTTATTATTGGAGTAGATGTTCTTAAACATAACAAAATATCATTTCTTCCTATAAAATCTCTACTGAAGTTCTGTATGGATGATTTAAACTGCAGATTTATGGATACAGAAAGTCGCTATGGGCGGAGCACTTAGGCCTAGTGGACGACCGATTCAACGAACCCAACAGTCTCGATTGCGTGAGATTCGTGAACCAAATCGCCGAACAGAACTGGAAGAATTATGCGGCGGAGGACGCGAAGCCATTGAGAGGTCATCTTCTCAAGTACCCAGTGAAGGTGGAGGCTGATGGTAAGGTTGGCCCCTTACCAGAGCAGGAAACCTTTCCTGATGTTGGTGGTAAGGTTGTGGGAGCACCCACTTCTCTGCCTGATAGTCTCACAACTTAGTTTTTCAGTGGTAAGTTTGAGTTTTCTTCAGGGTTTGGTTTGTCAATATTTTATTTGTTTTATTTGAGGGAAAATTCGGTTTTCTTGTACATTATCCATTCTCTAATTATATATTTTATGTGAATTAAATAAATTATTATTATTATTATTATGCTTCTAATTTAGCCAATTGCTAATTTGTAGTTGTTAAAACGATCAAATGGTGTTTCAATTCTGTTCTTTTAACGCTCGGAGCTTGTTTTTGGTTATCTTAAGTGCCAAAAAGTTCTTATATGTAGGGGTTGTAAACGAGCCAAATAGGCTCGCTCGTGTTTGACTAGTTTGCTTAGCGAATCGAACACATTTATTCACGTTCAAAGAGTCGTTTTGATAATTTTAATCACGCATATCGTCGTAAGATGTTAAAAATTATGATGTGATTTAAATCTTATTATTTATATTAAATATCATTCAAATCTAATTTAATATATTATTATTATTATTTTTAATAATAATTTTAATTGATTATAATTCTTTTAGGCCTTGTAGCCAAATAATTTTTTTAAAAATATTAATTTCCATGCTTATGTTTTGAAGTGATCCAAACAATAAGATATTATGTAATTAAATATGAAATTTTTGGCATTATATATAATTAGTGGATATTAAATATGAAAAGTGAATTAGCTTTGAGGTGCAAACTGCAAATGCCTACTTAAAATATCAACTAATCTTTTCTAGGGACAATTACATAAAAATCACCTGAAATTTGCTATTTGCAAATTAATCATCTTTCATCAATTTTTTCATTTTTATCAAATTCTCAATGATACGAGTCTATTAAAAACATAACTACAGTCCAAATAGAGTGATTGTATTACAAAGATCTAAATAGTTAGAGGCACATTGCTCTGAGGCTTCATTTGCAATTCTATATTTGCAGAACTAACCTTCAAATTGTTGGAAGCACACGATACTGATAGTGGCATTTCAGATTGTTTCGGACGAATTCTTCGACCGGATCTGCAAGTAAAATTCTAAGCGAAAATTTACTCAAATTCTCGATCATTATAACCTTAGACATACATACCACCCAATTCCCTAACTGTATCTTACATGTCGAACACCTACATTTTGCATTTTTTACATTTTTACCGCCGAAATCTTTCATATCACATCAAAATGCCCCTATGTTAACTTTTAAAAAGGTGAAATGCCCATTTTCATGCATATGGAAAGGGGGCATGCATGATTGAGTGTATGTATATAAATCTTAACATTTACATACATATGACCCAATTCATATGTATTTACATATCCAACACCAAAAATTTCATTTTTGCACTTGCACCAAACAAATCCTTCATATCAAATAAATAAATAAATAAATCACCATTCGAACTATTAAAAAATAAAATAAACCTTTTCATGCATAACCAGGGCGGTAATATGTAAAAATTTAAAAGTTTTAAATGTTAGACATGCAATTACATAAGAATTGAGTGATATGCAAGCAAATCATCAAAAAAATAAATATAAAAACTTAGGCCTTGGATATGTAAAATATGTATTACATCATTTAGGCCTTGGATATGTTAACCCCCCTAGTATTTAATGGACCCTCTAAAATAGTTTTGTATTGAAATAACATCATTTGCAACAACCAATTCCTTTAAATATTGCTAAAAACAAAATCTTTATAAATAAGACTTGGTAGATATGTAAATACATTAGAATTGGATGATACGTGTGTAAATGCCCCCACTTGTCTATACAGTGGATTAGTAACAATCTCAAAATTGCATGCAAAATTACAAAATGTTCAGAAAGGAATCATACGGTTACCTTCGACGAAATTTCGAAGACCTCCTCAAGAAGTTAAGTGGGGTTGATAGCGAACGAGTCGATGTTCTATTCAAACTCATTGCATTCTTGAATGGTAAAATATCAATCTACACAAACAAAATCTTTATAATTACACTAACAAACCAAAAAACAATAAATACTGCAATTTTAATTTACATTTCATATCCGAATCTTGTAAAACTGCATGAGAATAGTGCATGATTGAACAAACACTAATTACAGAGCATGAAAAATCAGAAGAAAAGCAAAGATTACCTTCTCATTATGATTTTCAGTAAGCTCCTGTCTGGGGTTATCACCATTGTTTCTTTCAGTATGAAGTGCTACCATGCATTTAAAGATGAAGAATAGAAGTAAACTGCCCAGAAGAAACAAAGTTGCAATTTCAAAAAATATGGCAGATCCAAGCACTGCAAAACAGCGATATCACACCTTCAGCTGTTAGGGTTATAGATGAAATTCTCTTAAAATAGCAGTGTAAAAAAGGAATTTAGCTTATATTCATACCTAGAAAGTTATCATCCTAATATCACTGTCAGTAATGGAAGAATTAGTCTAAATGACTGAGAAGCACATCATTATCCGAAAAAAATCGCTCACAACACTGGTATTTTTGTAAATATGAAAGTTTCGGCGTGAGGTATATAAATACATAAGAATTGTGTGTTAGCTATCTAAATTTCCCATCTCTCTCTCTCTCTGTATATNATCATACCTAGAAAGTTATCATCCTAATATCACTGTCAGTAATGGGAGAATTAGTCTAAATGACTGAGAAGCACATCATTATCCAAAAAAAATCACTCACAACCCTGGTATTTTTGTAAATATGAAAGTTTCGGTGTGAGGTATATAAATACATAAGAATTGTGTGTTAGCTATCTAAATTTCCCATCTCTCTCTCTCTCTGTATATATATAGATATATATTAAAACGATTGGTCAGAGGCTATGATACGAGCCCCCCAACCAGCCTCATATGCCAAACCACTCGATCCCGTACTCAGGAGGGCTCGAACTTGTGACCCTAGGAAACTTACAACTGACAGCATAGATGCCGACCATAGAGTTGCAGCGAGCGACACACGAGTCTTTTTTAAGAATCTATTCGGGCAAAAGAGTAAATGAAGATTTATATACAAACCACACAATTCATATGTATTTGTATATCTAGCACCAAAACTTCAATTTTTACATGCATGCCGCTTTACCTATGCATGAAAAGGTGTATTTTACTTTTCAAAAATTAAAATAATGGTGTTTTTAATGCAATATGAAAGATTTGGGCGGTCTAAATGTAAAAAAAATTAATGTTTAGATGTTAGATAAGTGAATACATAGGAATTGGGTGGCATGTATGTAAATGTCTTCGTCATTTGATTTAATAAGCATCCTGTTCTTGAAAAGTAAATAGAATTAGACGAATCAAGATTTGACTTTTTCTAATTAAAAAAAAAATTTAAATAATTTATTGGATCAGTAATGAAACTTACAAAAAGCTGTAGTTGAAGTCAACGGCCTTCTTTTGAGTAAACTCACGCTGACCTCCACGGAGAGTGGAAATGAAATGATATCCGTACAATCCAAGTAGCAGCCGTAATTCCCCAAATCATTAACGGTGATGGTCAACAGTGCATCAAGATTTGTGCCCTGAAATCAGAAACAAATAGAAGACATTAATACCTGGTTTTTCCGATAAGAACTCAACTCCTCCCTCCATCCAAAAATATAATTTTGGGGCATTTACATACATGCCATCCATTTCCTATGTATTTACATATCTAACACTTAGACATTGTTTTTTTTGACATTTATACAACCCAAAGGCTTCAAAGTTTAGGTGTTAGATATATAAATAAATAGGAATTTAGTGTTATGAATGTAGACCTTCCTATATATATTTTTTTTTTATAAACGAAGTAGTTATGGTAACAAGTTTGAGGAATTACTAGAAAAATATGTCGGTACATTGAAAAGTCCAATCTAATGAATAGAAAATAAGTGATATATGTAAGGTTGTAAACGAGCAGAGCTTGAGCTAGCTCTGGCTTGGCTCGTGTTTGGCTCATTCGAAATTAATTCTGTTTGAAATTAGCTCGTGTTCGAAATTGCTCGTGGACAGTGTGTTTGTGTTAGACTTGATTTATACATTCTTGTTCAAGTTCAGCATGCAAGACTAATTTGGACATAGTTTTAGAACTTTTTAATGTCAACACATGCGATTCATCTTCTAAAACTTTGAAATTGAGTGGAAAGGTTGGTTTCAATAATGTAACGAATATAGTATTAAAATGCAAACAGCTAAAATTTTTTAGACCATTTTAGCATGCAAAAATACCTGAAAAAATAGTCGTTGCATTGCATTATTACAATCCCTAATTGTCCCTTGGAATCGAACTCCTCTTCCTTTGATAACAAATTGGTTATCAATGGTTACAAACGTCTGCAAAGGTTGCCATTGGTTGCTGCTTTTGATCTTCAATTCAGAAGTCTTGATTAGATGAACAGGAAGAGTTGTTGATAGAAGCCCATCATTTACTTCCACAGAAAACATGACCACCAAGTGAGACTTATTACCTAAAAGGGAAAAAAAAGAGGTTAACAAAATACAAAGTATTCCTATGTTAACCCAAACAAGAAATGAATCCTTCAATTAATTATTTGTGCTAGGTGATGAAATAGATGATGTAATAAATAATAAAATTATTTAAATATGACTAAAAATGAATTTAAAATTATGCAATGTACATAGCTTAAGAGAGATACATTATGAAATAAAAATCTTGTGCAAAAATATCAATTTCTAAACTAAAAAACTTGAATATCTCATTAAAATTCTTGATTGAGGCTTGACATGGAGCTCGTTGAGAAGTTTGATTAACCATAAATATTATATAAATGTGTAAAATAAATATAGATATAAATAACTTAACCTTAAATATATAAATAAAAATAAGTTTCTAATATGTTTATCAATTTTGGCAGCCCAATTTCCATAGGTAGCCCAATTCTCCTTTTTGGCGACTATTTACATACTTCATTTAGCATCAAATTATAGGAAAAAAAATTAACATTGTAAAATTTAAATTGAAAAAAATGAGGCTCATAGTTGAAGTTTTTAGCTACTTGATGAGTAAGTAGTTTATTTGTTTAATTAATTTTTTTTTATCATATATAAGATTTTGTAAACCTTTAAAAGCTGAAATATTATATTTTAAGCTCAAAAGGCTCGATTTGTTTGACGGTTCACCAGTTTGAACGCGGGTTTCAATATTGGGTTGTTTTTCTATGCTAATCAGACTGGCTAATAATTGGTTCATGGTCAAATCGACTGAACCGGGCGGTTTGATCCTATTTAAATATGTGTGTGTGTGTACATCCCCTTAAATAATTAATGATGCTTTTTTTAAAAAAATTGTCAATGGAATTGATTAGTTGTAGAGAGTATTTCATCTACAGCAAAGGTGGAACAACTTTGGTTAGGTATATNATGCACTTTGAATCAGGTGATTTCTTATGATAAATTTATCTCCTGTAAAGTCACTAGGATGTTTTTTTCCTACTAGCTGTTCAGACCACCTCTCACTTCATTTGGAAAGAGAGAAATTTCATAAATTTTAATGAGAAATCTGAGCCTTTCAAGGACACTATGAATAAAATTAAATATGTAGTTGGAGAGCTCTATTGCCCATCCTATAGGACACACTGAAGAAAAAAATTCTTGTGATCGGCCCCACTTAGTGGAATAAAAGTTTGTCGTTATTGAAGTGTCTTATTTTATTGTTGCTGTCTGTTATTAATATCTCTGGTAATGTTTCTGGAGTTTATGCTGCAGTTGTGGGAACAACTTTTTTGGTGGTTTTCATTTACTATCTTTTCATTATTTCCACCTACTACATTTCTTTTGGTATATCTCATTCTTACTGGATCTCTGGAGGCCTTTTTTCACTACTTCTAATGGCAATTGTTGTGTTTCTACATATTGGGAGTTTTTTCTATTCGATGGGCGGAATTTTGGATTGCTGAGTTTCTCCTTCATTAAATGAGGAAATCAACCAGATGCTTTGGCTCTTCGATGGACTTCCCTCTCCTCTGAATGGAAATTTTAGTTTTTTGGAACAGCAATGATGAATTTTTAATCTCTAGAAAAAGGCTCAACCAGTTATATAAGATTGAGTATCTTCTTAATCCTCCTTATGCTACTCTTCACATCCCCTGAATGCTTTTTGTCCTGAACTTGATTGCCTCTACAGATACTACTACCTAATCAATCGCCTACTCTGTTGTGGATGTCGGTGCTTCGCTCGTATCCCTCCCTACACCTGGATGGAGCATCTATTTTTTTAAATCCTGATTTACTCGTCTAAGCTCTTCATTTTGTTATTTATTTTCCCCTTCCTTTTTTTTCTTCAGGTTTTCTACTCACTATGGTATCCCTCCATAGTTCTTCCTTAGCTACTGTTAGACCTTTTCTTCGTCTACCTATGAGTTTTTCTCCTCCTTGTACTTTTCATAGGAAATTTACAGACGTATCACTCAATTCCTATACATTTACGTATCTCAAACCAAAATTTAGAATTTTATAAATGTTGCACCTTAATTATGACATAAAAACGGGCATTTCACAGTTTCACACTGTTAAAAAGTACGAATTGAACGTTAGGTCTGTAAAAACAGCCGAATTTTTCTCTCAGGTCCCCGTACGGTGCGTTAAGTCCGCTATCCAAGCAAAAGACGTCATCTGGTCTTGCGGGACCCATATTTACACGTCATGAAAAAGAAAAAATGTCGCGTTAAGCCCGGCCCAACCCGACGTGCTAAATGTTACGTATTATCCCGCTTTTTTGGTGTATTCCCTCCTATTTTTGCGTATTATTCTCTCAGAAATTTTTATTCTGCATTATTCAGTAGAAAAGAAGTTTTCAAAAACGGTTTTTTTGTCTCAGCTAGGGTTTGATCACTGCATTTATGATGGTGATAGAATTCTCTCTTAATGAAGAGTTTGAGCACATTGATGACGAAATGAATGTCAACGTCTTTGAAACGGAGGTAAGATTTATTACTTCAACCGTTTTTCGTTTTGCCGAGAGTAACCCAACAATAACCTAAGAATAACATGCGCATAAACTCACCAGATCTCTAAAAAAAAGTGAGATTTTGTGTGAATCTTCGATTGTGGTTAGATTATTTCATCAATATTCTGTGTTTAGGGTTATTTATTTTCTGGTTGATTGAAGAAATACTCAATAACTCGAGAATAACCCAACAATAACCTAAGAATAACCTGCGCATAAACCCACCAGATCTCTAAAAAAAGTGAGATTTTGTGTGAATCTTCGTTGTTTGATAGGTTATTTCATCATTATTCTGTGTTTAGGGTTATTTATTTTCGGGTTGAGTGAAGAAATACTCAATAACCCGAGAATAACCCAACAATAACCTAAGAATAATCTGCACATAAACCCAACAGATCTCTAAAAAAAGTGAGATTTTGTGTGAATCTTCGATTGTAGTTAGTTTATTTCATCATTATTCTGTGTTTAGAATTATTTATTTTTTGGTTGATTGAATAAATACTCAATAACCCGAGAATAACCCAACAATAACATAAGAATAATCTGCGCATAAACCCACCAGATCTCTAAAAAAAGTGAGATTTTGTGTGAATCTTCAATTGTCGTTAGGTTATTCCATCATTATTCTGTGTTTATGGTTATTTATCTGAGTATCTCTATTGTATATTTTAAATTTGTAGATATCAAGGGCAGAAACAGATGCAATGATCTAATTGCTCATAGCTTTCTTAATATTGTTGTCCGTAATGAGGAAGAGGCTTACAACATTATTGTGTTTATGCACATTATGTTGGTTTCACTGTACGTTAGGACCACACAACTTATTGGGCTAAATCCAAGCAAATTAAGTCGAAGTATTATATTTGTGGAAAATCAGGTCATAAAAGAGAATCTCAGCTAGTCACTACTGTGAAGTACAGAAAAGCGAATACACGGACTGGCTGTCAAGCAATGGTTCGCTATGCTATTGATCTTGATGGCAACTGGACCATAAAGAAATTTGTTGAAAGTCATAACCACCTCTTGGTGGAATCCGGTGACAAGCATCTTCTACGTTTCAGTCGGAAGATTAGCGAGTTAAATGCAAATTTACTAAGATCAATGGCTGAGATTAGAGCAGCTTATGCATTCAATTTCCTTGCTACGGAGGTTGGTGGTGTTGAAAACTTAGAGCACTAGACAAGATGCATACAACTTCATTCAAAGGGATAAAAGAAGCAGAATTGAACAGGGTGATGTCAAATCTCTCTTACAATTATTCATGGAGCGCCAAAATGAAGATAGCATGTTTGCATGGGATTTCCAAAGTAATGAAGATGGCAGACTTACAAACTTTTTCTGGAGTGATGGGTCTTGCAGACTAGATTATGATTGTTTTGGAGATGTCTATTATTTTCGACAATAGCTACCGTTCGAATAAGTATAATTTATGTTGTGCTCCTTTCGTTGAGATTAACCACCATCGACAAAACGTTCTATTCGGAGTTGGTTTTTTATCTTACGAGACGATAGAATCGTTCAAGTGGTTATTCAAATCCTTCATTCGTATAATGGATGATAAGCATCCAATTACAATGTTTACTGATCATGATCAAGTGATGGCAAGAGCCATTGCAGATTGTCTTCCATTCACAAGACAGATTATGCCAATGGCATATCTATAAGAAATTCTCGTCGAAAGTTCATTGTGGTGTGACGTACAAGAGCGTTAACAGTCTATTTTATAAATGTATAAGCAAGTGTGATTCGGAAGACGAGTTTGAAGTTACTTGGGCTCTAATGATCGAGCAAGGAAACCTGCACAACAACATGTGGCTAGATGCATTGTACCGTATAAGACATAACTAGTCAACTGCATTCAATAAAGAAATTTTTGTAATGACAATCTTGTATACTCAAAGAAGTGAGTCCACAAATAATGTCTGTCATGGTGCATCTAAGCCCACTAGTTCCCTAACAGATTACTTTCTAGGGCTATAAAATATTATGAAGTCATGGAGAAGGAACGAAAAGGATGAAGACTTCAAAAGCTTTCAAAATGTTACTACACCGACAGTTAAAACAAGCCCAGTGTTGAGGCAAGCTGCAACATATTATACCCGAAAACTCTACTCTATGTTTGAGGAAGAGTTACTTCACGGGCTATGTGGATTGACAGTCGATTCCTCAGTTGAGAGTCCATCCGAATTCTATGTTAGAGGTTTGGATAATCAGGACACAAGTAGAGCTTGGCTTGTTACATTTGATAGGCTTAATTGCAACATCATCTACAGTTGCAAGAAATTTGAAATGATAGGTTTGTTTTGCTCTCACTGTCTGCGTGTCCTTAATGCTAATAATATAACAAAAATTCCCGAGAAATATTTGTTATTCAGATGGTTTGCTAAGGCAAAGAAAGATATCTATAATAGTTTTGGATACAAACATATGAAAAGTTCTCGGGTTCAAATGTCTAGAACATCTTCCAAAGGAATCCTATTTCGATCACATGGTCAAAAGCTTGCCTACCAATTAATTAATATAGCTCAGGGAAATGAACGCGCCGAGACATATATAATTGAATTATTGAAAATAGGGTCCAAAGGTATTGAGGATATATTAGATGGTAAGGATCCTAAACCAAATAGGTCAAACAAAAGGAGGAAATCTCATAACAGTGACTGCAATGTGAATGATCCCGCAAAAATAAGACCGAAAGGTATTTCTAATGCGAGGTTGAAAGGATACTGGGAAAAAAACAAGAGAGCTAAAGGTATATATCTCTACATTGCATATATTTATCATTCTACATTCCATATACTAACGATTATATGCAAAATTAATTGTCTTATTATTTTACCAATGTTCGCAGGAAAACATCAAGGAACGCATATGACACAAAAATCACACAGGAATTACAACGCAAATATGATTGCAGCATCAAACTCTCTGAGTCAGGAAATTGTCACATCGAATCCAACATGCTCTATGCCCAATATAATTCACCTGTTATAACGTGTTATGTCCACATTAACTCATCTGTATCAATGTACAAGTTCACATAACATTATTCCAATTGGAAGTTGTAGATATATGATTTGTAATTCATCTGTCTGTTGAGTACAGAATTTGGTTATCTGCTTGTGAAATAACCCAAGAGTAACCTTACAATACCCTGACCGTAACCTTAGAATACCCTGACAATAACCTGAGAAGACCCCGAGAATAATCTGAGAATACCCCGAGAATAACCTCAAAAATACCCCAACAATGACCTTACAATACCCCGGGAATAACCCGAGAATACCCCAAGAATAACCTGAGAATACCCTAACAATAACCTGAGAATACCCCAAGAATAACCTGACCATACCCGGAGAATAACCTAACAATACCCCAAGAATAACCTGAGAATACCCCAAGAATAACCTGATCATACCCGGAGAATAACCTAACCATACCCCGAGAATAACCTGAGAATGCCCCAACAATAACCTGAGAATACACCGAGAATAACGCTACGAATACCCCAACAATAACCTGAGAATACCACAACAATAACTTGAGAATACCCCAAGAATAACTTGATCATACCTGGAGAATAATCTGACCATACCCCGAGAATAACCTGAGAATACTCCAACATTAACCTGAGAATACCCCAAGAATAACCTTAAAATATCCCAACATTAACCTTACAATACCCCAGGAATAACCTGAGAATACACCGAGAATAACGCTACGAATACCCTAAGAATAAACTGAGAATACCCCAACAATAACCTGAGAATACCCCAAGAATAACCTTAAAATACCCCAACAATAACCTTACAATACCCCGGGAATAACCTGAGAATACACCGAGAATAACGCTACGAATACCCTAAGAATAAACTGAGAATACCCCAACAATAACCTGAGAATACCCCAAGAATAACCTTAAAATACCCCAACAATAACCTTACAATACCCCGGGAATAACCTGAGAATACACCGAGAATAACACTACGAATACCCCAACAATAACCTGACCATACCCGGAGAATAACCTGACCATACCCCGAGAATAACCTGAGAATACCCCAACAATAACCTGAGAATACCCCAAGAATAACCTTAAAATACCCCAACAATAACCTTACAATACCCCGGGAATAACCTGAGAATACACCGAGAATAACGCTACGAATACCCTAAGAATAAACTGAGAATACCCCAACAATAACATGAGAATACCCCAAGAATAACCTTAAAATACCCCAACAATAACCTTACAATACCCCGGGAATAACCTGAGAATACACCGAGAATAACGCTACGAATACCCCAACAATAACCCAGCAATACCCCAACAATAACCTGAGAATACCTCAAGATAAACCTGCACAAAATAACAATATATGAAACAGATAATACATTTATTCTCCAAATAATTTGTATCTGCATATTTCATATACTAATTCTGCTCTAAACCGAGGCATCTCAGCCTGTCAGTCTTGAAAATCTTTCCAGTTAATCTTGTTTTTCTATACAATTGTCTTCATATATTTACAAACAAATATACCGCAGTCGACGCTATTAGTTTGTGTGGGAATTCCTCTAGTCGTCCTAACATCCCATTTACTCGGGTCACTGCGGAAAGCATTCCCGACGTCCTTACGAAGATGTCTTATCTGGTAATACAAATGGTTGTCTAAAACAGTGAAATAATAAATATGAATGTGACGGTTGTTAGTTAGATAAGGCTTAAAATTTTACCACGTCACGTGTGACTCCCAAATACATTTTATTAGACAATGAGTCGTAAAATTTCCACTTACGGTCCTTTTGGTTCCCAATAAGTAGAGTCCAATGCCTATTATTAACAATTGGAATTAAAATTGCCTATATCTGAGATACAGCTTCCATTGTGACGTAGGCAACAATATCTCGTAGAGAATGGTCTCTAAACCCCTGCATATACATAATAAATGAGTTTAAAAAGAGCATGAACCTGTTGCATATACAAACTTAATGAGAATTTTATTACTTCGTCGGAGAGACGTACAAATAGGGTCTAAAAGAATCAGGGAACTGACGCCAACGGTTTTCTAATCCAATGGCAAACAAATCTACATGTTCCACGCCAATTTCTTTATTATCCCAAAGTGCTTCCAGGTCAATTCGACTAATATGAATGTGACCCTGAGCAATTATTAAGTCATCCCTGCAAATTGGTTGAATAATACTTATTAGATTTAATAAATAATTGACAGCAAAATGTTCTGTTTTGTACATATCTTTCTTTGTACATTCTTAAATAGTTATCGATCACCTGTTGCATGTGTGATGGTAGTAGTTCTCTGCCGGGGAACTCTACGGCTGAACAAGGGAGGACACCTTCTTATGGAACAATTGTGTCGGACTGTACCTCCTCCCAAGCTTCTTCTGCCTCCTTTTCCCTAGTTTCATCGAGCCGTGGAGATGGTATGGTAATCGGCGTGGAAGACTCATAAGTATGTTGTACTAAATCATCTATATTTGAGGGCGGAACTTTTTCCAGCTTCTTTCTCTTCACAACAATAAATGGAGAATTAACCATCCTTTTTTTTCTCGGTCCTCTGGACTTGATCCTTTGGACTAAGCTACCAATTAGGTCTGTAGGGATGTCTTCTCCAGGTTCCCCGACACTTTTATTAGTTTCACTATCAGATGCATCTTCATCAAAGGCAGACATTCTACCTATCGACTGTTCTGCTTCAAGAATATCGGGTCCCCACTCCTGTTCCGACGCTTGCTCAATATGAGCAGGTGGCTCTTCTTCCTTTTTTGGGCTATCTTTCTTCCCAGTAAATTCAGAACCTACAGGAGATTCCATGAGAACTTTATTTATTTTTTTCTTTATTTCGTTAATGTCGGTCCTCACCTCCATCAATGTATACTCCAAAAAAAATCTTAGGTTATCTATTGAATCATTCAATTGAACTAAAATTTGTTGTTACTCCCTCAGAGTTTGTCATATCTCCTCTAAACCCAAATGTGACTGTGTGGGTGGTGGGATACTGCGAGTATGTACAAAAGGAATATCACCATGAGACTCTGGTGTTGTTTGGTGAGTGTGAATTTGGTGTTCTCCAATTGACTTTGCAGAAGACGAGAGTGGGCCAGCTAGAGGGGCAAGTAAACTATGCTCCTCATCTATTAAATCAACAAAAGAATCAAGAACCTGGAACAATACATTCATCATAAGAATTAAATAAGGTGGCAAAATACTAAACATAATCCTGAACTTAAAACAAACATTAATATCATTCACCTGTACAGGACTAAGTTGTGTAAAGATTAAATGGATCTTCGGAGGGTTCCACCCTGTATTTATTGGTCACCTCAACATACAAGGTCTGGCGTCAGGATGAGCCAGGGCTATCATAAGTGTGCGCTCATAAAACCACAACTGCATAAACACGATTAATAAATCAGAAATTAATATAACCCAAATAAGATGAAAAAAAGCTTTTTTTGATTGAGGTTGAGCAATATACTAACCGTTAGAAGAAAAACAAATTCGTTCATGTATCCCAATGGCTGACCCATCCTTATTTTCATGGCGCAAGCATTGACCTGCTCAATTAGGTGGTCACATACTGTTGCGGCTCAATTAAATGAAGAAAAACTATCTACATTCTCAGCAAATGAATAGAGCTCAGTGGGTACACTAAAATTGCTGGAATGAAATAATAAATTAGATAACAAAAATTTAATGATAAGTTTATCAAGACAAGCAGATGAACTCTCCAATAGTTCACTCTTTACCCGCCTTGCATATATGTCATTGACGGGTTTTTTAGCCCAAGTGTTGTAGGACCTCTGTTGGGCATGTCAATCAACAAAGCAACTTGGTCTGCATCAAAACGTAGCTATTTCCCCCCCCCCCAATCTGAAAGTCAATCTATTCATATCCCAACAATTCAATATGTGCATAGTTAGGATGTGATATTGAGGATAGGGGGGCAGATCAAAAAACTGATTAAGCTTCATTCTTTCCAGAGTTGACCACATCTCCCGATCAACAATTGGTCGAACCATATCCAACACCTCTCTAACTGTTGATAATCGGCATCTATAATTCATTTTTATTCATCAACCTATATGAATAAGATGCGTGTTATTAACACTAGAATAACCAAAGAATGTTAGTCATCAATATACAGGAATAAGATGCATGTTATTAATATTGTTATTAACACTGAAATATCCTAAAACTACATCAACAAATAACCTACGAATAGCATACGCAGAACCTAAAAATTAACAAAACAATACCTTAAAAATACCCTCGGAATAACCTATGAATAACATGCGCATAAACCTGCAAATAACTTAAAAATAACCCAGAAATAATCTAGGAATAACCTAAAAATAACTTAAAAATATCCTCAAAATCAGTCAGGAATAACCTAGTAATAACTTACTCATAACTTTAAAAAAAAACATACGCATTACTTCAGAATTAACACAACAATACACTAAAAATAACGTGCAAATAACCTGCGAATAACCTGTCATAACCAAAAAATACCCTAGAAATAACTTATGAATAACATTCGCATAAACCTGCAAATAACTTAAAAATAACCCAGAAATAACCTAGGAATAACCTAAAAATAACTTAAAAATATCCTCAAAATCAGACAGGAATAACTCAGTAATAACCTACTAATAACTTTAAATAAAAATCTACGCATTACTTCAGAATTAACAAAACAATACACTAAAAATAACGTAAAAATAACTTACGAATAATCTGACATAACCTAAAAATATTCTAGTAATAACCTATGAATAATCTGCACATAAACCTGCAAATAGCTTAAAAATAACCCAGGAATAATATAAGAATAACCTAAAAATAACTTAAAAATATCCTCAAAATCAGCTAGGAATAACCTAGTAATAACATACTCATAACTTAAAAACAAACTTACGCATTACTTCAAAATTAACAAAACAATACACTAAAAATAACCTAAGAATAACCTGAGAATAAACTAAAAATAACCCATGAGTTAACTTAAAAATAACCCAAGAATAACTTACGAAGAACCTGAAAAATAACCTAAAAATAACCCAGGTTTCCAGAGAATAAGATACGCCTAACTTACAAATAACATACAAATAATTTAAAAATAATATATGAATAACATGGAATATCTGTCAATAAGTACTACGTTTCGATGTAACTCAAGAATAATCCAACAATAATCTAACTAATAACGTAAAAATAACATGAGAATAAAACGATGACAATTATCAGGACAAGTTTTCTCCTTCAATGCCCTCCATCATCCTCTTCGCCTCCTTCTTCTTCCTCTGCTTCTTTGACTTCATTAACTGTTCAACCTCTGTTTTCTTAGCCTCTTCTGATACTGTTCTTGAGCTCTCTTTGGCCTGCGCATGCTCCGGATCATCAAATGTCATCGTCTCACGGTTTCAAAGCTATCGAACGAGGGAAATGTGAAACCCTAGCAGAGCGCGCAGTGAAAACGTAGGAGAAAAACCACCAGAGAGTATTTTCGAAACGCCCTCCTCGACATTTTAAAAGGCAGGATACTCAAAGAGACGCGGGCCGAGTCAGGTCCAGCCGCGGGTCCCACATTTTCCACGCAGCAAAATTTCATTGGTCAGCGTACCATGCGAACCGTCAGGTCTTCTGACCGAAAAAGAGCTCTTAAAAACAAGAGTTTTCATGTGAGATGCCTAAATGCACGGGGGACCATCTTCCCACCGAAAAAAAATAAAAACTAAAACTTTAAGCACGAGCGAAAGAAGCCTTTCCCCCGGTACAGAAAAGGAAATAAAAAGGTGACCTATTTTCCCGAAAATTATCAAATCGAAAAAAAAAAAACAGTACTAAAATTCAACTGAAATTAGCAGAGAAAGAGGATTCCCAAACAGAGTTATCGGAAAAAAGAATTGTCGAATGCCCTAATCCGGTACCTTAAAGGAGAGCGTGAGGGGAACAAAGCTTAGGGCTTCGCCATCGGCTTCTGAGAAGCAGCGGAGGAAGGAGAAGTCGGAATCGATGGNCGTATCGTCTCCATAGAAGTTTTCATTACTAACAATCAAGAAAGTAAGCTTCTCAGAAAATGAGAATATGTGATAAAATCAGTAGCATAGATATTAATATTAATCAATNAAAGCAAGAAAGTAAGCTTCTCAGAAAATGAGAATATGTGATAAAATCAGTAGCATAGATATCAATATTAATCAATAATAAGAATTACAGGTACCAAGGAGGAAAATGACTTGTACCATTCAATCATATCGACTGCATATTTATTAGTATCAAATTGGATGATCATTACAAGTATGTTAAAATATTAACCCTTTTGCAACAAACAAAAGAAACTAATGATAATTGCTTATGCCAGCTTCAAGATATAGTATAATAAAGATCAATAGGCATATAAGGAAAAGATAAACTCCACCTTCAAGATAAATGATTTTAAAATAAGAGAGCTCACCTTCTAGAATATCGGGTAGCACCTATTATTCATAATCTTCCACAAAAAACTTAAAAAAAAGAAAATATTCCAAATTTTAATGAAAATATGACACTAAATAGGATGCAATGGAGAAAAAGGATTCATGTAGCCGNTCTTCAAGATAAATGATTTTAAAATAAGAGAGCTCCCCTTCTAGAATATTGGGTAGCACCTATTATTCATAATCTTCCACAAAAAACTTAAAAGAAATAAAATATTCCAAATTTTAATGAAAATATGACACTAAATAGGATGCAATGGAGAAAAAGGATTCATGTAGCCGACCCCACTCAGTGGGATAAAGGTTTTGTTGTTGTTCATTGATTTGCATTTACTTAGATGAGAAGTGCTTCTACATCTTTTCTGCATTGATCTTTTAATGCATCGCGATAGAAGCAATATAGTATCTATGCTCTTAGATGGAGTTAATATAATAACCACCAAACTGATTATAATAATAATAATAATAATNCATCAGAAGCTCATTGATCTGCATTTACTTAGATGAGAAGTGCTTCTACATCTTTTCTGCATTGATCTTTTAATGCATCGAGATAGAAGCATTATAGTATCTATGCTCTTAGATGGAGTTAATATAATAACCACCAAACTGATTATAATAATAATAATAATAATAATAATAATAATAATAATAATAATAATAATAATAATAGTAATGCTAATATTAATATTATTATTTTCTGATACACTACATATGCAGTTTGAAAAATATTGTAAAACAAATCCTGTAAATTCAACACCATAATTTTAAATGTTTATCATTAGACTACTACTAGTGCCGTTCACATAGAATCTTTACCCCCTTCGGCTTTCAAAATTCTCATTTGAAAGGCTGAGGTAGACCTGGAAAGACTTGGGCATATTGTATAAAAAATGATCTAAATTTATTAGAATAACATGAAAATATGACACTCAATAGGATGCAATGGAGAAAAACTCATGTAGCCGACCCCACTTAGTGGGATAAAGACTTGTTGTTGTTGTTGTGGACCTTTAGACTTCTAAAATATTGATCCATTCATCTTGCCTTGTTGATTCATTGGTAATTTAACCACATTTCTTATAACCTATTTACTGCCAATTTCACAGCCCAGGCTTAGCTTATTGTTTGGAAGAAGCAGGAACNCAAATCCTGTAAATTCAACACCTTAATTTTAAATGTTTATCATTAGACTACTACTAGTGCCGTTCAAATAGAATCTTTACCCCCTTCGGCCTTAGAAATTCTCATTTGAAAGGCTGAGGTAGACCTGAAAAGACTTGGGCATATTGTATAAAAAATGATCTAAATTTATTAGAATAACATGAAAATATGAAACTCAATAGGATGCAATGGAGAAAAAGACTCATGTAGGGGATAAAGGCTACTCAACTCAAAGTCTTGGTGGGATAAAGACTTGTTGTTGTTGTTGTTGTGGACCTTTAGACTTCTAAAATATTGGAGAGTCTAGAATAATCTTCACTTCATGNCCACATAGAATCTTTACCCCCTTCGGCCTTCAAAATTCTCATTTGAAAGGCTGAGGTAAACATGGAAAGACTTGGGCATATTGTATATAAAATGATCTAAATTTATTAGAATAACATGAAAGTATGACACTCAATAAGATGCAATGGAGAAAAAGGCTCATGTAGCCGACCCCACTTAGTGGGATAAAGACTTGTTGTTGTTGTTGTTGTTGTTGTTGTGGACCTTTAGACTTCTAAAATATTGGAGAGTCTAGAATAATCTTCACTTCATGCTACTAACTATTTAGCTGAGTGACATTTCCTTTGTTCTATAAAGGGGAGCTCTAAGTTTTGAAACCATAAAAATAAATAGATAAATAAATACCCTCACTTCAGATTGGCTATTCAACTCAAAAACACTTTTGAAATGCCCACAAAATGTCGTAAATTCTATTCACAAATTAAAGTAAGGTGGGGGTGGGGGGTAAGGGTTAAGAAAACTCTTAACTTGATCCATTCATCTTGCCTTGTTGATTCATTGGTAATTTAACTACATTTCTTATAACCTATTTACTGCCAATTTCACAGCCCAGGCTTAGCTTATTGTTTGGAAGAATCAGGAACTAGAGGTGTGCATTGTTTGGAAGAAACCAGAAAACTAAACGGAGTCAACCATTATAAAAGCATCAATTCGGTTATTAGTTATAATTTTGAATTTCTTCAAATTTTAGTTATAAATTTGATTTTGCTTNGCAGGAACTAGAGGTGTGCATTGTTTGGAAGAAACCAGAAAACTGAACGGAGTCAACCATTACAAAAGCATCAATTCGGTTATTAGTTATAATTTTGAATTTCTTCAAATTTTAGTTATAAATTTGATTTTGCTTAATCAAACAAAAGAACAATTAAACTAATGTCTTCAAACATTAAACTAATAAAACTCATAAGCTATAAGTAAACAAGTGACAAAAATATCATTATAAATAGTATTTATTCAAGACATCAAATTATAAACTTTAACAAATATTATTTTGTATTCTTTTTAATATATGTTACTCATGTTCAAGAAAACTTGGTTCATTATTAAAATTATTTAGACTTTGGTTCATCCAAAATCAAACCAAACTAACCAAAAAACAGTACATTTTGATTTTAGTGATGCCAAACAAGCCTTCATAAAATTTTAGAACTCTTAACGGCAAGTAATATTAAGATGCTTTACTACAAGCTAATGACAAAAACTGATCAAAATAAGTTAACTAGAACTAGCAAGAGGGAAAACATTATATGACAGAACATAGCTTCTTATAAAATAGCAAGCATACTTCTCAAGTAAGGAATAACACGAATACCTGAGATACTGAATCAACTGAAGAGCAGAATTAATAACTTCAATCGACCCCGTTAAGACCAAGTCCTTCCCTGCCCTCCCACCTCTCCTAACTGAAAGCATACCGTCCACTGGTTCAAAAATTCCAATCTGACTAGGAGCTAAATAAACAGAACCAAACTTCGCACTTATCGTAAGAGAAATATTTTCCATTTTATCCGAATACCGTNATTAGCAAGGGGGAAAACATTATATGACAGAACATAGCTTCTTATAAAATAGCAAGCATACTTGTCAAGTAAGGAATAACACGAATACCTGAGATACTGAATCAACTGAAGAGCAGAATTAATAACTTCAATCGACCCCGTTAAGACCAAGTCCTTCCCTGCCCTCCCACCTCTCCTAACTGAAAGCATACCGCCCACAGGTTCAAAAATTCCAATTTGACTCGGAGCTAAATAAACAGAACCAAACTTCGCACTTATCGTAAGAGAAATATTTTCCATTTTATCCGAATACCGTATTTCAAAACCGGGAAAGCCTCTGCATAGATAGAGGTGCATAAATCTAACAAGACATTAAAGCGCACAAAAGCATCTGAAGGAATGAAAATAGAAAGGGGTACTTACATACATAACACACAATTCTTATGTATTTACATATCTAACACCTAAGCATTAATATTTACATGCAAACCATTCAAATCTTTACTATCACATAAAACATAATAATGACTATCTTTTTAAAAGTGAAATACACCCTTTCAAGCATAATTTTATGACACTAAGGTGCTAAAAGTGTAAAAAATCAAACTTTGCAGGTTGGATTAGTAAATATATAAGAACTGTGCGGTATGTATGTAAATTTCCCAAATAGAAAATATTCTAACCAAACAAATCACTAATGAGTACGGCATAAACATGTCTAGCGAGACTACTCACCCAAACTGAGGGCTCAACACATCTTCAGTCACATTAAGTCGAAGAGGTAAAGAAACAAATTGAGGTGGTTTGCAAAGGACAGAAATGAAAGCAGCACCTATAGCAACATTGTTATTTGAATCAGTGATGTTGTACAAGAAGGAATCATTCCCAAAATATCCTTTAAAAGGGGTATATCTGAAAAGTTTCCCAACTAGTAAGAGTGATCCATGAAGTGGCTGCCAAAGAAAATTAAACTTAGATTTCACAATCATAACTTTCAAATGCTTGATATGAGAGTTGGCATGTTCAAATAATATAATCACGAAAGGGTGAAATACATAGGCGGAATCTTTACAAAAGATATGCACATTTGGCATAGAGCGCCATCATTATTAGTGTACACAGAAATTATGTCAGCACCTAGGACGACATAATTTCTGTATGTCATAACAAGCTTTACATCATCATTATCAGCATTACATCATTATCAGCATTACATCATCATTATCAGGATTGAAAAAAAATTAGAGTGCCAACATCATCAGCATTACACCTTTACAAGAGAAAAAAAATTAACACAGGTAAACGAGGGAATCTCATCATAACTAACAGACCTCATATTTGGCACATAATTGTGCCTTCTTTTTCTATTATGATGATGCCACCAAAGGGATCAAAACAATCCTTTCCAACAAGCCCTCTTAGAAACGGAAAAGGACAGATATCACAACCATCAGCACTTCAAAATAGCATCTTGATGAGAAAAATTGGACAACAGAAAGGACCTAATCAGCATATTTATCCCTATCAGTCATTTCTGTTTTGCGTCCACAAGGCAATTATGTTTGTCAATCTTTCCTGAAACACAAGTTCTAATATCATACAGATAGGGGAGTTAAAAGAGATTGTTGTTGCGAAGTGACAGCTAGCTTTTTTTATAGGCACTCCTTAATTTAAATATGATTTATATGTTTGAAGTTTCAGCCATCAACAGTCTAAAGAAAACATCCTGTAAATTATGAAGAATGTCTGATCTAATGATATCACATGTAAATTGTTTGAAACATCAGGTTCAGAGTAAGCAGAATCATATCACTTGTGAACAAAGTAACACAACACAAACAGGAACACAAGCTAACAATAAACTGTATTGGAACAAATGAACCCTACCTATTTGGCTATCAAACAATAGTGCTACTTGGTAGAGAACAACTACCAACATTCCGAAACACCCAAAAGATAATAATATAAACTTCTATCTCCCATGCTTTAGTGGCAAATATTTCGTAGAAAGTAGAGGTTGAAAAAGCTTTATAATAATTTAATTCCCTTTCCTCATTCTTTCTTCGCACGCTTGAAACCATGCAAAATGCTTCCATGTTAACATTCAAATGAAAATGATAAATTAAGGATGGTTCAACAATGCAATTTATACAATATTTTTACTAGGCAAGCAAAAGAAGTAGCGATAGAGATCAATGGCGTACTTTAGAAAATTCACTTAGGCTAGCTTGTCCATCTGAAGCATAATCATTGAATAATACATCAAAAACAACTGATTCGTCCTCCCAAACGGAAACACTGTCGTTATTAGCTTCTGGAAAGTACTTACCTATAAAAAAAACTTAAATTGTGTCAAGAAATGCTGTAGAATACTTGGATAAAGAAGATAGAATAAAGAAATAAAGTTGCTGCTTCCCTGTCAACCAAATAAAGAGTTTTGATGAAACATTTTAAAATGATTCCAGAATATAACTATGCCTTATAATCACACATATCTCCCATGTACTCTCTCTCCCTCTCTCTCTCTCTCTTGAATTCATATTGGAAGACTCTTGCATGGTTTGTGAATTGATCACACACAATAACTTAGATATTTATGAGGATCTTTAAAACCATTACCCCATGCTTGCATGAAACTTTTCCTGCAAGTAANGTGTCAAGAATTGCTGTAGAATACTTGGATAAAGAAGATAGAATAAAGAAATAAAGTTGCTGCTTCCCTGTCAACCAAATAAAGAGTTTTGATGAAACATTTTAAAATGATTCCAGGATATAACTATGCCTTATAATCACACATATCTCCCATGCTCTCTCTCTCTCTCTCTTGAATTCATATTGGAAGACTCTTGCATGGTTTGTGAATTGATCACACACAATAACTTAGATATTTATGAGGATCTTTAAAACCATTACCCCATGCTTGCATGAAACTTTTCCTGCAAGTAAAACCTCAATTTGTAAGAATCTTGGATTTGATTTCTTTTCTTAATTAATTAAAAAACCATATGTGAGACACAAATCCGAAGTTCCATTGATATCCTTATCATCATCTTGGATTGATTCATTATCATAACACAATTGCATTGTGATAAAAGATTAAACCATTCCAACTAACAGTTTGAATTTCTTTGAATATTCCTTTAATTTATTTAAGGCTTGAGAAAAGCTTGAACTGACGAGGAGTGTAGCGTTGGGCTCCATTTCATAGAATAATTTTCATAATTATTTTTTGGGGCATTTACATAATAGGCACACAATTCTTATGTATTTACATATCTTACATCTAAACTTTCATATTTACACATATAACACTCAAATCTTCAATATCACATAAAAAATAGCACTAGTATCACTTTTTAAAAGTGAAATACACATTTTCATGTATTGGTTTAAAGCACCAAAGTACTATAGTGTGCTATATATGTAAATTTTCCTCTTTTTTTTTTATTTTGCCTTGTCAAATGTTATTTGCCTTAAAAAATTCCGGAGCTACCTCATGGGGAGCTTGTTGAGCCATGCAGGATAAAAACTACCATTACTTTAGCTTTATCCATATTTTAGTGCCAAATTTCTATGCAGCTTTCTACTGACATTTGACCATATTTCTAAGTCTTTCATATAAACAAAGAGTGCATTGCAATTTAGTATCCCTGCATGAATAATTATACGCCTGTAAAAAAGTGAATAAACATTAAAAGTTTTATAAAGGTTGAAGTCTGTAGAAAAGCGAATACACATCAAGAGTTTCATAAAGGTTTTCAAACAAAATCTTCTGAAGTATTGACTTTGGCAAAGAAATATTTCCCTCCATACCATAATTTAGATTTTTAGTCCAATATTCACTTGAAATAATACATGAGAAAGTGTAGAAGGTTTAATAAGTTAAACTGTAAGGAATATTAATGTCAATGAAAATGAAATGAAAGGGGGCATCAAAGGATAAAAACCAAAGATGATCAAAATCGGATAGTGCTGAATCCAAAAATGTGAGGGAAATATACCCAAGGAATGGAAGATTCTATTAGAAAATGATTAAGAGGGAGAAAGAGAGAGAGAGAAAGAGAGAGCAGTACTAGACAGTCAAAAGGTGTCCCTTATTCATAATATGGACCCCCATAGGTCCGAATATTATAAAAGCATATATTAGCCCCCTCATTATTAAATTTTAAGAGGCAAGATTTTGGTAATTACCGAGTTATTTGCATATAATAAAATCAGGGGCGATTTGATCGATGAGGGTTGTTGATCGTCTGTCAAGCCTTGATTCGAGTGATTTATAATCCGAAAGAGTGATTCTCATTGACCGTTCTAAAGGTTGATTACCAACATACAACATTTTCTCTTGGCGCCTTCTACTGATCGTTAAGATAACGTGCCTTCCTCACCAATACTCATCTGGAAATGGTCGTTGAAGGCTACGCTTGATTGTCTGCATCTTCTTCCTGAGCCGTCCACCAGCTTTAAGATTCGTGCTGACATATTTTTATGTGTACATGTAGTAAATTATATTCTCCTATAAAAAAAATCAAATGAGCAAAGTATCAATCTGCTAACTAGGCCTATGGTGTTAGCTATGGCAAAGTCTTCTGTGACGTATTCCATTGTGATTTTCTAAATTTATAAATAATGAAAATATCACTAAACTAATTGCAGTTTTCAGGTTCTATTTCTTCATTAAATGCTTACAAGTCACTTCCCAAACTCTGGTTATCAAACATCTATATTTTTCATATATTTGCATAAAAAAAGTGAAACTCAATGCTGTCATGCTATAATTTCTATGCTTACTCTCATGCACATGAAATTTGACGGGACAAGGCGATAGAATTTTTTCTTCAAATGAGACGCAAATGTTAAAGCTCCCTGGAGAAGTTGGTAAATAATAGCCAATATATAGGCCATCTTTACTCTCAATAAAAGCTGTTTTCAAAAGACTTGTGTTGTTAGGGCCTTGAAGTTGCAATTTCAAATTTGCTTCTTGTGATGGTACATAATTCCAGTATGAATCTACAAGCTCCACTAATATTTCAATTTTTCCAATACTTCTAACTTCTGATTCAGAGTTAACAACCTTTGACTTCACTGTGTCAACTAATCCTGACAAAAGAAAAAGAAAATCAAATTTAGGGATGGGGGAAAGAAATCAGTCAACAATTTTTCCACTTCTCCATTCATCATAAATAAATAAATAAATAAATAACTAAATAATTGCATGGTTTATCATAAAATCCCACTTTCATATTTGCAAGCGCATCCATAAACTATCTAGTTAAGAATAACTGAAATTCACAGTCTTGATCAGTACAGTATACTACAAATTTCAAAATCATTTATGAAGATTGTATGCAGATTTATCAATTTTAAAGAGTAGTTAAATTTTAAGTTGTTTGAAACCATGTTGATAGTGTGCAAGGCTTTAAGAGAAGACAATTGAAAAAATCTATAACTTTCCTATGACACGCTATAATAATTATGAATTTGAATTCAACTATATCAAATAGGAGAATAAACATATGAGATGTGGCAATTTGACTTTGAAAACTATAACTATTTTATGTAACTGTATCAACACATGAATGTCAATTTAAATTTTATTTCAAATTTCATAAAAAATAAATTTTATATTCATTTAAAGTTAATATACAACCATCTTATTTAATAGCTAGCTACACAACAAATATATATATATATATATATTCTTACCTCATTTCCTCTCTGGATATACATTAAAAATAAGAACATAAAACAATCTTTGTAGCATTAAGNGAATTTGAATTCAAATATATCAAATAGGAGAATAAACATATGAGATGTGGCAATTTGACTTAGAAAACTATAACTATTTTATGTGACTGTATCAACACATGAATGTCACTTTAAATTTTATTTCAAATTTCATAAAAATTAAATTTTAAATTCATTTAAAGTTAATATACAACCATCTNAAATTTGACTTCAAATATATCAAATAGGAGAATAAACATATGAGATGTGGCAATTTTACTTTGAAAACTATAACTATTTTATGTAACTGTATCAACACATGAATGACACTTTAAATTTTATTTCAAATTTCATAAAAATTAAATTTTAAATTCATTTAAAGTTAATATACAACCATCTTATTTAATAGCTAGCTACTCAACAAAAATAATATATATATATATACATATTCTTACCTCATTTCCTCTCTGGATATACATTAAAAATAAGAACATAAAACAATCTTTGTAGCATTAAGCTGAGCTATTAAATTCCAAAATGCAAAATAGCTTAGGTAAATTCAAAAAAATATCCTTTCAACCCATTGAGCATGTTTATACCCGTCAAGAGATGATGACTAAACTTATTTGACTGCTTCTAAAAGAATTAATTAAAATCCCTCTACAGTGTTAACAAACTTCTCTATTATTCAAACAAACTGCTAAAAATAGTCTATTTAATCACTCTTCAATCAAGATAAGCAGGGAGAATCTTTGAACAAAGAATAATGAAGAATATCATAGCAAATTCTCTTGCTCAAGAAATCAAAAGAAATTATTAAAGCCTAGACTTAAAATGTGAAATAAATCTGAACAAAAGGATAATTATAATTTTTAATTCAAAAGAACTTAAAAATAGGGCGTCATCTTTCATGTCAAACATCAAGATCCCTATAAAGGATAGAAATTTCCTTACAAAAAGGCAACATTATCATTGAAAAATTGCTTACTATTTGGCTTGAAAATTGCAGTGGAGGCTTTGTGTCTCCCAACAAGTTATTGAAAACAACTCCATTCATTCTATTGTTATAAAATTATTTATCATTATGATGATAATGATAATAAATTCAGATTCATACCTACGAAGCAATAAAAATAAATAAATAAAAATACAAAGGAATGCAAATGTTTTCAATACCTCTAAAAAATAAATCCCAAATTTATAATTTTTTGTACTTAGTCTAACTTGAGAATTAAGGGTCTGTTTAGGACAGTTGCGGCTTATTAAAAAACAGTTGTGAAGCTGCTGAAAAATAATCTAATATTAAAAAAGTTATGTTGGCTATTACAATTTTTTTGTTGAAGAAATCAGACTGCAGCTAGAAAGTTGTCATCGCACNGGACAGTTGTGGCTTATTAAAAAATAGTTGTGAAGCTGCTGAAAAATAATCTAATATTCAAAAAGTTATGTTGGCTATTACAATTTTTTTGTTGAAGAAATCAGACTGCAGCTAGAAAGTTGTCATCGCACCTAGCCAAGACAGGTGGGAAAACGCAAATTTAAGCGGCAGCTTTTTGAAAAAGTTGTTTTACCCAAACAGACAAAACTATGGTGCAATGCCGGACCACCACCGCACCGCCGCCCCAAAAGGACTCTAAGATAGAAAAATAACAAGATTTTTTTGCATGAGTTCAAACTTTATCAAGTTCGAAGACATTGGAAAAAAAAATTGCCACTTAAGCCATCAGATTATTGCACAAAAATAGGCTCCATCTAATGTTTTATGCAAAGATTCTGGACAATAGTGATTGAAATGAATCATGAAAAGTGTGCGCTTGTTTGGNGCTAAAAATAGTCTATTTAATCACTCTTCAATCAAGATAAGCTGGGCTAGAATCTTTAAACAAAGATTAATGAAGAATATCATAGCAAATTCTCTTGCTCAAGAAATCAAAAGAATTTATTAAATCCTAGACTTAAAATGTGAAATAAATCTGAACAACAGGATAATTATAATTTTTAATTCAAATAAACTTAAATATAGAGCGTCATCTTTCATGTCAAACATCAAGATCCCTATAAAGGATAGAAATTTCCTAAGAAAAAGGAAACATTATCATCGAGAAATTGCTTACTATTTGGCTTGAAATTTGCAGTGGAGGCTTTGTTTCTCCCAACAAGTTATTGAAAACAACTCCATTCATTCTATTGTTATAAAATTACTTTCCATCAGACTTAGATAGTTATAAAGTTATTGAAGCAATAAAAATAAATAAATAAAAATACAAAGGAATGCAAATGTTTTCCATACCTTTAAAAAATAAATCCCAAATTTATTATTTTTGTACTTAGTTTAACTTGAGAATTAAGGGTCTGTTTAGGACAGTTGCGGCTTATTAAAAAACAGCTGTGAAGCTGCTGAAAAATAATTTGATATTTAAAAAGTGATGTCGGCTATTACAATTTTTTTTTTTTGAAGTCATATCGCAGCTAGAAAGTTGTCACCGCACCTAGCCAAGACAGGTGGGAAAATGCAAATTTAAGCGGCAGCTTTTTGAAAAAGTTGTTTTACCCAAACAGACAAAACAACGGTGTAATGCCGGACCACCAACGCACCGCCGCCCCAAAAGGACCCTAAGATAGAAAAATAACAAGATTTTTTTTGCATGAGTTCAAACTTTATCAAGTTCGAGGACATTGGAAAAAAAATTGCCACTTAACCCATCAGATTATTGCACAAAAACAGGCTCTATCTAATGTTTTATGCAAAGATTCTGGACAATAGTGATTGAAATGAATCATGAAAAGTGTGCGCTTGTTTGGAACTCTTGAACAGTGAGGTAATTCAATTAATAAGAAAGGGTAAAACTGAACAGACTGGCAAAATCAGACAATAGCAATTACTTAAATTTTCAAACATTTCCATTTATCAAATAATTACATGAAATCTACTTGTGGTAATGAAAAAACAAATTGGGAAAGAGTTCAAATTGCATAATTATGCCCTTCGCCGACAAAGCATACAAAGATAAAAAAACTATGCTTTTCAGGGTAAGCATAGCGCATTAATTTGATGAATAAGCTAACCAAGCAAAATTTACATACATACCACACAATTCTTATTTTACTTTTAAAAAAATTGTCATGGTGATATTTTTGATGTGATATTAAAGATTTGAGTGGTATATATGCAAATATGAATTTTAAGGTGTTAAATATGTAAATACATAAGGATTGTGGGGTATGCATGTAAATGCCCCATTAATCAATGGTCTATTAGCAAACTAGCTTGAAACCGAAAAAATCAACAGTATAAACTAAAAGCAGATAAGTCCATTTTAAATATATATTAGCTTTACACAACTCAAAAAAATAAACAATAAACGAATTGAAATGTATAAGACAAATTCCAGCTAGTCTATAGAAGCAGCCTTATTCACAATAGAAAGGCTTCGAGATGCCACATAGCTTCAAATAAGGTTTTTGTTGAACAACATGAGCAGCAAGAGTCATAACACAAGTACATTATCGAGCATACTAAAATTTCTAAAATTTTGTGGTGAATGAAAATACAAATAAATTGATGTTATGACATGCTATATAATAAATGTTGCTGCAACAGAAGTCTCACGTAGACATAATTTTGTTGTTGTAATGAAGAAATGTTCAGTAACCATCGTGATTAAGGAAAGCAACCTAAATTTAAACTTTGTTACGCAGAAGAAAGGTGCATCAATTGAAGGTTTCAAAAAGACATATTTTACCTGGCAATACTTTCATGGAGTAAGAAATGGCATCATTTAATGGGATATTCCCACAGGATAGCCTTATCTCATAGTCTCCAGATTTTTCAGGAATATATGTGATACCAAACTCGCTTGCCTGAACAGTATATTTCCCAATAAACTACATATAAAATGTAAAATATTAGAAAATTTGGGATGCAATAACAAACTATAACTATATGGAAATCCTTACAGTTCTGTTCCCTTTAGATGTCGTCAAATGTACAAATCCTGAAGTCCCCATCAAAATATCACTTGGTGTAGAAACTGGGCCGCGATATGTCCCTAGCATGTTATATGCCCTTTAGATTGACTCTTAGACATAAAAAGGAAAGAAGTACCAAAATAATCCCCTGACTATTTACACGAAGCCATTTAATCTCAGGGTCTATAAAAGAGTGAAATTAGACCTCAGGCTCTTCTAATATCAGCTGAAAAAGTTCCCATGATGAACTATATTAGCCCCCTTTAAAAGAGTTTAGGGTCTAAATTGATAATTTTATAAAGACATGGACTAAAAAGACTCCTGACAAAGAGTCAGGGAACCATTTTGACACTTTTATCGAAAGGAAAGTGTGTTTAGAATTCTCGCCATTAAAACTTCTCAATGGAAATATAATAGGCCGTATCATGATGTTAGAATTTCTACTACGAATTTCTACATAAAGTTGTTCTGCCTCAACTGGAGAAGGATTCGTATATGCATCCTCCAAGTAAACTGTGAACCGTGACAATCTACCAGCAACAGAACTAATTAAACCAGATCCATTAGCGAAACTGTTTAATCCATGGCAATTACCTAATAAGAAGCCATAAACTGAGTGAGGTGCAGATAAATTTTGTGAAAAATATTAATAAATAGCATAGCATGTGAGGAGAGTTGACAAGAAAAAAAAAGGGAATTTAAATATATAGCACACAATTATTATGTATTTACATATTTCATAGCAAAAGTTTCATATTTGGGCAAGCACTTTCTTTGGTTCTTTAAACCTATGCATTAAAATATATATTTCAATTTTAAAAAGTGGTAATAGTGTTATTTTTTATGTGATATTAAAGATTTGAGTACTATGCGTGTAAGTATAAAAGTTTAGTGTGACATATATATACATCAGAATTGTGTGCAAAGTATGCAAGTGCCCCCAAAAGAGCTTAATCCATCCTGACATAAGAATCGGTAAGGCATACCAGAGAATAAACTGACAAAGAGGTTGCTACACTCGAAAACATGTTGTAATCAACTTTAGATGTGACAATGAAAAGACCAACATTAGATCAAAGAATGCATAGTCTATAATTTAAAAGTTCAATATAAGATAGTGTTATGGGTAAGGATAATGATGATGATTAAGATATAAAAAGGATTATTTGATTTTCAATATAAGATAGTGTTATGGGTAAGGATAATGATGATGATTAAGATATAAAAAGGATTATTTGATTAAATTCAACTACCATTAAGACACATTATGCATGGGTTTAGTTCACATCTAATGGATGAAAAAAAATAATGTTAGTAGAAATACTAAGTGGTTGACCCACACTCATAGGTTAAGTTATTGTGCTGAGAATGGATATGAACACCAAGGTATCTGGGCCCCAACTTTAGCGCCTTTTGATTTAGTCTACTTTGGTGGTTCATACAATTTGTGGATATAATTAGATGTTTAACCATTTATACAATGGTTGAGCGAAATTCAAGAACAAATAACTCTTATTGATGTGAGGCTATGGGTATGGCTTGTTCTCGATCTAGCTTGGCTGGACCGGCCAGTCCTCAAGGGGGGGCCACCGCCCATGCTCCACCTTCATTTCCTTTTCCTCCTATTCCCCCTTTCCTTTTCCCATCTTTCCTTCCTAGTACTTGACAATTCTAAATTTCTAGTATTTTTGTTAGTCTTTGCCTATTATGAATTCTTCCTATTATAAACATTGCCTAAATTATGAATTCTTATTATTTTTATTCTCTTCCTTATTTAAAACATTGCCTAAAATAAATCCTAAGCCTTGTTATTAATAAGAGGTGGTGTTCTTGGAATTTTTGGAATTAAGTGATTTCTGAATTCAGATTACCGCCGCTGGTGTTATTCCTTTTAAAGGTTATATATGAATGCGACGAAGTGCTTTAGCTATCCCTCATCCTAGGTGGTGACCGTCTCCAAGAGTGGTGCTCCGATTGTAGATCGACATCAACAAGGCATTTATCTTATCATATTTTTGTTTCCCTGTTGTCATGTCAAAATCCAGCCACCACAGCCCCCTCTTCCACTGTTGTCAGGCACTTTCTTGCTCCTGTTCAGCCACCTTCTTGCTTTCGTCCAGCCACCACGCCCCCCCTTTCATTGCTGCCAACCCTCATCCTTCCCCCAGGACTCCTTCTAGCTACTGTCTTCCTCATCGAACTCTTACCAACAGCCCTTCCAGCTTCTCCCTGCCCCTGATCGGCCCTCTCAGTAGTCTTCCATCCTTACTGCCCCCTCTGTTTTCTTTCCAGCAAGCCGCTGGTCCTCTTCAAATTCTTTTGGCCACCTCTCTGACTCCTCCGAGTAGCCAGCAGCCTTCTCGGCCTTTTCCACACGGCCGCCAATACTGTTGTTCCATCCTCGCCTTGTACCCGTCAAAGAGAGTTGTTTCTATTTTATGTTATTGTCTTTTCCTTAATTTCAACAATGCTCATTGTCATTTACTGTTTACATGTGCTATGTTATTACCTGTTGAAGAGTCGTCATTGTAACTTTTGGAGTACCGTAATAATAGTTGCAATTTTGAGTTTTGGTTTGGGTTTTTCTCCGATATCATTTGGTATAAGAGCTAGTCCAACTCTAGTCTCATCCTACGGCTTTCCTAGCATCCGCCTCTATGCGAGCCACCACAACAAATTTCTTTTTTTTTTCTCTTTTCTCGACTTGTCATTCTTCTCTTTTGTTTCTCTTTTCTTTTTTTTCTTTGTTCCACAGTTCCCAAACCGTCAATCATGTCGGCAAGAAGAAATATCTCGGAATCTACCATGGAAGAAATATCTCGGAATCTACAAAATCCAGCCACCACAACCCCCTCTTCCACTGCTATCAACCACCTTCCTGCTCCTGTCCAGCCACCGCAACCCCTCTTCCACTGTTGCTAGCCCTGTTCCTTTCCTTAGGACTCCTTCCAACTGCTACCTTCCTCATCGACCACTTACCAACAGCCCTTCCAGCTCCTCCCTGCCCCTCACTGGCCCTCCCAGAAGCCTGCCATCCTTGCTGCCCCCTCCAGTTCCTTTCCAGTAGGCATCGGTCCTCTTCAACACTTTCAAACCACCTGTCCGACTCCTTCAAGCAGCCACCAGCCTTCCTAGCCTTTTCCCGCGGCCACCAAAAATGTCATTCCATCCTCGCCCTATCCTACCTGTCGCAAAGGGTTATTTCTATATTATGTTATTTCCTTTTCTTTAATTTCAACAATCCTCATTGCCATTTACGGTTTACATGTGCTATGTTAATTCTTGTTGAAAAGTTTTCATTATAACATTATAGCGTCCCGTAATAATAGTTGCAATTTGAGACGTGGTTTGGCTTTTCCTCCAGTATCACTTATAATACCTCCAAATAGTTAAATGGACACTTCGTGCATTATAATTGATGATGTTAAAAGCTTTTGTTTTAAGGGAAGCAATATCCCACATAAAGAATACTAAGAAAAAGAAAGATAGCTGAGACACATGAGACCTAAACTTAGACCCACATCACATAACTGAAAAATATATTAGTATAAAAATATCTAGTGGTTCACCCTCCTTTATAAGACTCTAGATTAAAAAATTAATCTAAATACCAGCGTGTCTGACCCATCTTTGCTCCCTCTTCGGTTCACTCCAAAACACCTACTTCTTCAACAATTGTTAAAGTACCTATTTGGCGAGCCATAACATCACAGGACTTATTAGGGTCAATGCTTTATAATAAATGTCTAACATGAGATGGAAAAAAATCATATAACAAACTCACAAAATTTACGGGCCACAAATCCCAAACATTTAACAATTATTTACTAGTTTAGAGTAATTAACGATGGAAATGGAAGTTGCAAGGGAGCAAAAAACATATCACAAACTCGTTGAAAACATAAATGCAACCGGTAAGTTTTGGTTAATAACATAAAGACCTATTGAATCCATGCTCCAGCTATAGTTGGCAGAGCAGTTACCATGACTAGGAAAGCCCTAATGAACTTAAAAGCCTTCAAGGGCGTAATATCAATATTCAAATTAATTACAAAATCAGACCAATTTACATAGAAACCTATCAAACCACTAATTTCAGTGTTTAAGTGAATGATTGCATATTTTTAAGCCACCCAATAAAAAAAGAGAAATTTAATACAAACCACACAATTCTTATGTATTTACATATCTAACAGCCAAAGTTTGATATTTACACTTCTAATACCTTGTAATGATGGTGGTATTTTTAATGAGATGTAAAATATTTGAGTGGTATGCATGCAAATATGAATGTTTAGGTGTTAGAAAAGTAAATCCATAAGAATTGTGTGCTATGCATGTAAATGCTACTAACAAAAAGCCCAAGCCCAATGTATTACGTTTAGACAAGCTTGTTAGCAAATGAATGATTGCATGTTTGTAATTCTCATTAATTATCAAAATGTTAAAAATGAAGAACCCAAAACTATCAAATTGCATAATGGTACTAACTATTCATGAAAGTACCTACAAAAACTGTGTAAGGCAAACTGCAGATGCTTTCGTTCAACTTGGAATTAAATATAGTTATCATAAAATCTCCTGGTTCTGAAACAGCAAAAGAAACCAATTGAATTCCATAATCCACCTCCTGAAATGACAAATCTCCCACTGGAACTGACAATCCTGTAGCCTTCTGTACTACTTGAGCATCAAACGGATAGAAACCTGGTACAAGGTTGCCAAATCGATCATTCTGGTGTACGAATATCTGCAACTTTGAGAAAATCTGCAAGGAGTTTATGTCATATTTCCATTTGGCTATGCTATTAGTAATATTGAGGGGTCCTGTAAATATAGAAAAATAGTGCAATGTGAGGGAGTAATAAATCCACAACATCCCAATAATTCTGAACAATCAAGCATCAGTGGCCAAAAACTCATTCCTGAAATTTCTGGGATCTATATATTAATCTCCATGCATGCATTTTTTGAGAATTTCATCACAGTTTTCATTTGGAAATAAGGTAACAGAGCACTTAGCACAGATAAATTAAATTTCAATTCATGTAATGGTCAACGAGCCTTATCTGAACATTTAGACCTAAAAAGCAAAAGAATCTCATGGAAAATATTATTATCTAAATATTCAGATCTAAGAAGTAAAAGAATTTCATGGAAAAGCATATACTGATATAAATGTGCGAGGTTAGTAAACTAAGTTTAACCAGAAGAACAGCAATGAACAATGAGAACAATGTAGATGCTTCCAGTTCGGTTAAAATTGAAACACAGAGGCTCTTGGTCGAAAGCATCAAGTGTCTCGATTTAGGTCACATAGCTTCTAATTGCCCAAATCAATGACTAATTACACTCGTTGAAGACGTGCAACATTAAAATGGTTAAATAAAAGAATATGTATCCCAAGAAAATGACAACGAAGAAAATATGCCAAAATCAAAAGTAGAGAACATGTTGTATACAGTTGGAGAACTGCTCATTATTAAAAAAATGGTGAATGTGACCAGCAAAAAAAGTTTAAGAGTGGATAAATCAAATCTTTCATACATCATGTACATTCCAAAACAAGTAAAGCATTGTCATCACAGACAAAGGATGATGTGAGAGCAACATTTCCACTAAATGGTGAAGAAGTTGAACCTTCCAAAGCAAGACCATCTCAGACCATACAAACTATCTTGGTTTTAAAAGGAAAACAGCAGCAAAGTGACAAAGAATTGCTTTGTGCAATTTTCACTGGGCAAGAAACCGATACGACATGGAACCAAAATCAGTGAATTTACGAGAATTAGGTGGGAAGGAAATCAAATTAGGACTAATTGATTAATATCAAAGCAAATAAGCAAGATACAAGGGTTATCTAAAATTCAAGAGGTAGATCGTCTCTCCACAAATCCTAGACACTGCTAAAAACACAAAGCCAAAAGATAACTACAACAAAACAAAGCATAAACCAACCCTAGCTAATTAGACTAAATAAATACTTCCTGAGATCCATTCAAACATTCCTCTCAAAACTTCTCTTGATTTCCATCCTCATGTATGTGATTAATGGCTGTGAATCGGGTCTTCCCTGAACCGGCTCGTCAGCAGCCAGTTCTGTCGCAAGAGCAACCGTATCAGAAACTTCAAGTGATATTTTGTGATGTTAGTCCAAAGGATAGTTATTATTTGTTATGAAGATTGTGGTAATAACACAGCACTTCATTCAAGATGAGCACAAGAATGCTTCCACATTGGAGCATAATGGAGAATGAGTGGTAGTTATGTCACTAACTAGTGAAGTTGAAGTAGTCGTGGAGGGCACGGTGATGTCCAAATCTACATTCATGAGGACAATGAAACAATCAAATTATGCATGTCTCTGCGGTTCTAGAAGAAAGTTAAAAGGATGAGTTTTGTACAAGATCCAACCATTGTTGCGACAATATCGAGAGGTGTTATCGGCCACCAAACTCCCTACAAGTTTGTCTCCTATGCAAGATGTGCATAACATGATCAATTCATTTGAGGGACTTTTATTCCACAACAACATATGCACTGAATGTAGCAAAAGGAGCATGAGAATTAAAATGAGTAGTGAAAGAGTTCCTGCTTCCAAATACCAATATTGGTTTATATTTTTCATCAACTTCACTGGATTTTACTTTACTCCAAGTCTGATTTGTGATTGTTACCTAAAAACAAATTTAAAATGAATGGGAGATGATGTTCAAAACAAGAGATAAGCTACATGAGTGGATGGTGAAGCCATTTGCCCTCTCCAACACAACAAACATCTTCGAGTGCCTTATGGTGCAGGTTGGCCGACCATTCATTGATAAGTTCACATTTTATAGTTACACCTTGGAAGAACATTCGTAACACCTGCAAAAACTCTTTGAAGTGCTGAGCAAAAAAGAACTTTATGTCAAAAAAAAAAGGCTCTATTCTTAGCTAGCAGGATTTCACTTTTTTTGGGTACATTATTTCTGGTTAAAAATCAAGCTGGATGGATTAAATATCACAAACTATTTTAAACTGGCCAACTACAATGTCTTTTTTTTCAAATTTAAAAATCTTTTATGAATTTATGTCTATTGGCATTTCATCAAGCAATTTAGTTTAGTGCCCAGTCCCTTGATGAAATTACTCCAAGGAGGCAAATTCTTGTGGACGCAGTAACTTCGAATCTTTTATAAGTTGTTGAAAACAATTGCTAAGACTCTTATGTTGGCTCTTCCAAATTTCAACAGAATGTTTGAGAACGAGTTTGATTCCTATAATGTGAGAATAAGGATTGTTCTTAGCCAAGGTGGACATCCAATTGCTTTCATTAACGAAAAACTGAAGAAATTGCACCAAAAATACTCCGCCAATAACAAAGACTTACACCATCATCAGGACTCTGGAGCATTGGAACCCCTACACCATATGTAATGAGTATATCCTGCATTTAGATCACGAAGGACGCAAGAACCTTCATAATAAAGGCTTTAGAGGTGACATGCTAAGTGGACTAAATTTATTTCATCTTTTCAATAAATCTTGAAACGCAAAACATGAGTCCAAAACTAAACCATCAATGCACTTAGCTGCGAAGATATTCTTCTCGGTACTCTCCAATCAAACATTTTTGGGTTCAAGATGATGAAAGAACTTTATCCAAAAGATTAAGTTTTTGGAAAGAAGTGGTAACAATGCCAAGAAGGCAGATTTCACCATTCCAACTTTGAGATGGAGATTAATTATTTAGAGAGAGGTTGAACAATCCTCGATGGTCACTGCTGATGCCTTCTTGCTTGAATGTCATAGAGGAGGTCTTATAAGCCATTTTCAACTAGACAACAAAATTTCCCTTGTATAAAAAAGTTTTCATTAGCCATTTATACAAAGATGGGGACTGAATTATCAATAGATATCGACTTTCTCAAACCTCTAAGACAACCAAACGTCTAGGTTGTGCATGCCTCTTCTATTGCCCAAGTCGCCTAATCGAAAATGAATATGGATTTTTTTAGTAGGACTTCAAACACCGAATAGCATAAAAATTCAATTATAATGTTGGTCGATCATTTATCCAAGACGGCACGCGTCATCCCTTTTTATAATACCCATTATGTGCCATATATCTCCTCAACTCTCCAGATATCACTTATCATTGTAATTTTTTAAAAGGTATAGTTCAACCTTAAGTAAAAGAAAAGTTGTGGGCTCTTAACCACATGAATCTATTCATATTTGAATGGTTTCAAATAGATTTTTATAAGGCTGATTGGATATTACATAAGATACTGCTTCAAAAATCCCCCCTCCTCTCATTGCGACTCCTATATTTTATTTTTTGTCTCCTAATTTTGAATTCTAGGATTGTTTTTGCTCTTTGTAATCCTTTTGAGTATATGAAATTCCTTATTTATGCTACCATTTTGGCAATTATATTTATTCTTCGTTACTTTTTATCCAGATTATGCACACGCATCTTTTTCCTTATTTTAACAGTTGAACTGCAATTCTCACCAATTCCAAAAAATTGGTTGAGAATTTATAAGAATAAGTGGAGGGAAACATATTAATAAAATAACAAAGAAAAAGAAAGTGAGATAGAAAAGAATGCATTAAATAAAAGATCAACCATCAATAGAGCTCATTTTTGCCAAGTATTATTTTTTCTTTAAGTTGAATTTTGGTTTGAATTTAGAATATTATTTATATTAACACACACCGTGTGCGTGTGTTAATATAAATAATGAACACACACAAAAGTGTATTTGTTCATTGTTTAGTTTGTATGTTGAACTCCCCATAAATTTTCTCTCTAGCGATTGATTTTCATCTTCTCCCGCAACCCTCAATCTTTTAAAAAAACAAGTGAGACGGGGTGGGGGCCTCCAATATAGCCTTGGAGCATATCTTGAGGTCACCAAAAAGCTAAGTCCAAAGATAAATACCAAGAAAAAAAAGGTGGAGGATAATATATGCTTACACCTAACAAAAAACCATAACATGACTTGTTCAACAGCTCATTCTATTTGCAACAAGTAAGTTTAACATGACAAAAGATACTGGCTTAAAATACTTATTTATGATTATCCAAGCATGTCAAACTAGTAAAGTGCTTTATCATGACTCATGAGAGAAAGCTATCCTAGACTAACATATATATATAAATACATAAACTTGCTTAAAACGCTTCAATAACAAATAAAAATCACCCATTGGTGTACATTTTCTTGATACTGGCAATTATAATGCAATTAACGAACCTGGTGTTACTGAAAATGGAAGAGGAGAACCATTTAAAGTTTGATTATCACCATAAACATGCAAAAGGAGCCTTCCAGCAATGGTGGGAGTAAACTCGATGACAAGATATCCCAATTCGTTCCAAATAATAGAAACTAAATTGAAAATCTCCACTGCAGTTCCATTGGAATAAGATGTTGACAGTGTAAAATAATCTTCAGTTCGCATATGCATTAAGGAGACATTATTTCCAAAAGCATCTTTAGGATATATCAGCAAATAAGTTTTTGTCCCAGCTAAAGACTCATCGAAAAAATCAATCCAAGAAGGCAGACAAGCAGATGGGTACATTGGTCCTTCAAATAAAATGTTATAGCAAAAATTAGCAAGACTCTTGTGAAGAATAAAAGGGGCATTTACAAACATAACACACAATTCTTGTGTATTTGCATATCCAAACCTAAACATTGATATTTACAAGCATATCACTCAAATCTTTAACATCGTATCAAAACTACCACCATCACTGTCTTTTTAAAAGTGAAATACACATTTTCATGCATAGGTTTATGACAACAAGTTTTTATAAGTGTAAACATCAAACTTTGGGGATAAATATGTAAATATATAAGAATTGTGTGTAGGCAGGTAAATTTCCCAAGAATAAAACGTGAAGAATGGTAATTGACGGTCTTCAAAAAAGTGAGCTGTTACACAAAATTGGTAAAAGAGATTAAAAAATAGAATGGAAAGTTCTATGATAGTTGCATGTATGAAAATGTCCAAAATCATGTCAATCAAGCTTTGAAGGAAGCAACCTTCAACTTGAGTTTATTATAGCATGCCTAGCTTTTGGCATGCATAAATGATTGAGGGAAGAGGACGACGGGGAAATAAAATAAAAGGGGCATTTGCATACATACCACACAATTTTTATCTATTTACATATCTAACACCAAAACTTTCATATTTACATGCAACATCACATCAAAAATACCATCATTGCTTACTTTTTAAAAGTGAAGAACACAGTTTCATATATAGGTTTATGAAACCAAATTGTTATAAATGTAAATATGGAAGTCTATGAGCTAGATATGTAAATACATAAGAATTTTGTGGCATATATGTGAAATTCCCAAAGTAAAAGGAAGAGCATAATAATAAGGCATGACGTGAATATACCAGCAGTAACACTGAAATGAAGTGATGAATCAACGACTCCAGAAAAATCTTCAACAACAAACACAGAAAAGTTCCCAACTTGGATAGGTGTAAGAGAAATATTCCAAAATGTAGGATCCCCGCCGATGTAAGCAAAGACAGCAGATATATATGAACTATTTCCTTTCTTCCCGCCCACAGAAACTGAAAATTGCATGTTGTATGTGCTGAGGTTACCATTTAAGGAATTGTTCAAAAGCTTAATCTTAATAGTTGCTGAATCACCAGCTTGATAAGTGGTTTTATCATCCAGCCAACTGACAGAAAAGGAAGGATTCGGAATTTTAACTCCTAAACCTGTAAGATACCAATAATCCCATTTAAATATAAATAATAAAACTTCAACAGCATTCAAAGAAAATACTTTATAAAAGTCTTTTCAATAGATAAATCAATATTTCCTCCGAGTAAATTAAAGTGTCCAATAAAATTTGATTCAAATCGAAAAGAGGAAACTTTAAGGGGTTGTCTGGCAATGGGTTTACCTCAAGATTTAAGCGCAATGTAGGCTAAATCTTGTCAGACGGACATTTTGGACAAAATGAATTCGCGGATTTGATAAATCCGGATTCCACATATTTCGACCGTAAATCCAGGATTTATAAAATCAAGCGAATTGGCGAATTTATGGGATTTATGCTGCATTGAAGCTAAGAATGCATGTGTAAACAATGTGATAGGTTAAGTCTTGCCAAACACTTTTATTAGATTTACAGAATTTACTAAATATGTTGGCATACAGTTTTCTGGACAGGATTTAGTAAATCCTTCTAATAACTTGAATCTAATCCATTGCCGGACAGCCCCTAAAAAGCACTAAAAATCTTAAAAGCAAAAATAGTCAAAGGAAAGAAATTATCACTTAACCAGAAAATTTCGAATCACACGCACCTCTTTGAGATGTAGAGTGATATGTCGCAGTTGCAGCTGGAATAAAAATCAAGCCTTCAAACCATAATACAATGCAGCATAACTCGATCAAGCGTCTCATTGAACCTAATAAATTTGAGTGATCGGATTGGCAGGATTTAGCGTCAATCCTAAAAAACGGTAACAAAATGACAGCAAAAATGGCAACTTCAAATCCTGCAGACTTCTAAATCCCGTTTCTCCTCCATTTTGTCCTAAATCCCTGTTTTAGTAATTCCTGTGGATTCAGACAAATTGAAGCGCGCCAAGGGGGCGATAAGCGAAACAAAATTTAAGGAACGGATTGGAGTGGTGGAAGAGAAGGAGAGTCGCGACTGCCTGCGGCAAAAAATTTCTTATAAGAGAGTTAGTTAAAAAAGCGAATCTGTAGAAGCGGCGTTCAAAAATGTCTGCCCGAAATCAAAATTTTTTGTTTCGTCGCGACGCTTTTGTTCCCGCTATAACAACAAAATATATTTTTTACGTTTTAAAATACAAATTTAAGCCCGTCGCGTCTCTGCAGGTCCCACGAGCTTCTCTGCATAACAATTCGCGATCTGCGTCCTGTCTTTCCGACATCCTCCAACTTCCACGGCGCCGAAGAGCAAGAAGACGAGGTGAGCGGCGGCGGTGGGTGCACGGCAACTCTTCCGCCATTACTACGTCCGGACTCGGGACCCGGAGTTAGAAAAATTAAAAAATATATATTTATTTTAGCACAAGTAAATATTTTTCGGGGATATCATGTATTATTATATTCTGAAAAAATTAACGGTGTTATAAAAATAAAATAACACATCAATATTATCAAAATAACACCTGAATGTTAAAAAATAACACGAGAAAAATATTTTCCCGTGTCACTGAATCATAAAAAACACGTTTTTTTTTCCTGACAGCTCAACGTGGAGCTAACTCGTTGGACTCCTAACTTACCGTAAGTAATAATCTTTCAGTTTTTGGAAATATTATGTCTGAAATGTTCACGTAGCCCCGAATTTATTTTTAATTTTTTTTAATACAATAAATAATAGTACTTTATGATTTTTCACGTGAAAATATTTGTTTGAATATTTTTTATATTTAATACATTAAAAAAAATTAAAAGTACAATCATTTTGTACTCTATAATAAATCAAAAGTACAATCATGTGGTACTTCATAATCATTTTGTACATAGATTATCTATCAGATTTATATTATTATGTATAAATTAACAAAATTACAATTAATTTAAAAAATTAATTAAGTAATTCATAAATCAATTAATAATCGTTTAAATGAACTAAAAATTAACTTAAATCACATTAAATTAACCAACTTGCTAACTTCAACTTCCTTACTCCCTCCTTTGACTTTTTAGTGCATCTCTTTTGAAGCTGTGAGTTGTTTGAGGGAGAAATTATTATGTAAATTTCATGCGGGAAAATAAAAAGCTATAAAATAAAATTTTTAGTTAATAATTGATTGACTTAATAAATGATTAATCAATAATTAATATTTGAACATTAATTTATTGATTAGTTATATACAATTTTTAATAGCAAACAGTGTTTACGGAATAATTAATTAATCGTTTAAATAATTAAAAATAATTAATTTAATTTTAATTGATTATAATTAGTCAAATTAATCTTATCATTAATATGTAATATTATACTCATAATTGAATGGTACGTATGTAAATGCCCCAATTATATTTTAAAACAGTTTTAACAATGCGAGATTAGAGGAAGAGCTTTAGAATTAACAATTTAAGTTGGATTTATAAGCAATAAGAGTATATGCAATTTGGTTAAATGTTGGGATACTGTTTTCTATATTTAAAAAATAAAAAAAATTAAAAAAAAAAGGAATTTTACTTGCACGCCACACAATTCTTATGTGTTTACATTATTTGATAAATACATAAAATAAATTGATAAATAAGTAATAAAATGAGCCTCTACTTATTTGCAATTGGTCATTTTAGTCTCGGAGTTTATAAAAAATGTCAATTTAATATTCAGACTCTTTTAATATGTATTAAAATAATTCTCACTGAGACTTATTTTAGCCCAACATTAAAATAGTCTTGGATTAATTTGACATTTTTATAAACTTTGGAGCTAAAATGGTCGAATTCAGATGGTATCAGGGACTAATTTGGCACCTTCCTCAATAAATAACACTATATGCAAGAAATCAAAGATCCCAAATTGCTTAGAAGGTCACTCAAGTCATTCTCAAATCCCATAAATATCCAATATCTAACTCAAGAGATACAAATTAGAAAAAGATAGTCCCAATTTTACCTTGAAATTAAAGTTTGCACAATCCTAGGTGAAACAAATAACATAAAAAAATAGTCTTAGAGGACCAACAGTACTATCCAAGTTCAATGAGAGTTGATTTATGCATGCTAATCCAACATTAGGTCTACCTCGACTTTTCTTAACATGAGTCGAATCTACAAGATCAACAAATGGTCGACATTAAATGTGACCAAGCCATCTAAGACGACTCTCTCTAATCTTGTCTACTACTGGAGCTACACCAACCCTTTCACGGATACATTCATTTCGCATTAAAATATTTTCAGATAAATTCCAATTTAAGGATTGAGTATGATAAAATCATGATTAAAGACACTTGTATATAAGCTAATAAAGTCACAAACTGAGATCTTAATTCATAAACAAAGATAAATCAGTTGGTCCTTTTTTAAAGCTGATATATATGTGGCAATTATCAGACAAAAATGGGGGCATTGGCATTTAAATACATACCACCCAATTCCTACGTACTTACATATCTAAAACCTGAAATTTACATTTTACATTTATACCACCCAAATCTTTCATATTACAACAAAAATCTACTGTTTTAAGTTTAAAAAAATTGAAATACGCCTTTTTATTCATAGGTAAGGTAGCATGCATGTAAAAAATGAAGTTTATGTATTAGATATGTATATACATAAGAATTGAGTGGTATGTATGTAAATCTTCCTAGAAACGGAAGGAGTTTCCTTGACAGGGATGAAGGCCGGAGGGAAGAGTAACATTTCATTAATTTTTATCTATTGTTAACATAGTACAAGGAGTGTATATATAGGTCATGTGGAACTTTCTAGAGTTGCGGCTATCTTATCACCTGCTTCCATTAGGTTGTGGTTTTAATATTATTGGTGTTGGGGACCACTAGTAGTGGTGCTATGTCTAATACCCTAATGCAAGCTGATGGCTCTTGGTAGAACAATAAGCTCGGTGCAAAGATCACGAAAATTGATGTTTGGGGAAAGCTTTTGCGAGGATGTCAGCTGGTTGCTATCGAGATTAAATGTGTTCAAGGTGAATGTTGTTGAGGTTGATGTGATCACGGCGAAAGTGGTGATCGATCTCTCTGTATTTGGTCCACGCATGGAATATAGGATTATTGGCCAGAGATATTGCTAAGATGTTGTCGTAGTAGAGATGTGTCGGTTGAGTGATAGGAATTTCAAATTTCGTAATAAGGCGCAAAAGCCATAAGATATCAGTCGTAGCAATGGCTTATGCACAATATTCGGCCTCAGTGGAGGACCGAGTGATAATAGACTATTTCTTCCCTTGCCAGGAAATAAGTGTCGCCAAGAAACGAACATACCTCGGTTGTGGATTTTAGGTCGGAGTGATCACCCGCCCAGTTGACATCCGCATATGATATGAGTTGAAGGTTAGCTGGTGCAATCTTCATACTAAAATGATTCGTACCTTTCAAGTACCGAAGTACCGAAACAAATGAGTAAGATTCTTGTGGTTGTCTATAGTGGGTGAGTGCTGACAAAGGCGATTAACTGCGTATGCAAAGTCTGTTTGTGTGATTGTGAGACACTGAACTCCCCTGTCAGCTGGCAGTAGAGTGTCTGGTTGTGGAATGGAGGGCTTGAGATGGTAGCAGCGGATTGCTTCGATTGCATACATTTGCTGATGGGTTCGCAATCCTGTACTCCCACGGTCTCAAGAAGTTGAAGTACATGCCTTTATTGACCAAGGAAATATTGAGCAGTGAACTTCAATTCCCAGAAATCAGCCAACAGGGTCGAGATGTTTGAGTTGGAAACAACTATAAATTGGGAAATGTGCGTGGAACTGTTGCCCGTGAGAAAAAAATCGTCAACATAAATGAGTACGAAGATGCAGAAATTGTGTTGATTATAGAGACTCGACCATGGATCAACCTTGCTGATTTGAAAACCTCTTATGGTAAAGAAGGCGGAGAAGGTAAGAAACCATTAGCGAGGGCTTGTTTTAGCCCATATATGAATTTCTTAAGTAGACATACATGTTTGAGAAATTGTGGATCGTGGAACTACGATAGTTGTTTCATGTATACTGCTTCATTGAGTGCGCCGCGGAGCAACACATTTGAAATGTCGAATTGAAGTATGGTACAGTTATGGTTGAGAGCAACTATAAGTAGTATGCAGATTGTAGGAAGTTTAGGCACAGAGCTAAAATGTTTCGTGTTACTTTATGCGAACTCTTGTTGGTAACCTTAGCCACTAGTCTTGCCTTGTACCTCATAACCATGCCTTTGGAGTTGACCTTAGCATTTTGCCAATGAGAATGCTTCGAGGCATGAGTGTAGGAAGTAGGATCGGGAAGTGGTTGAGTTGGTGGATCGGTTTGAGGGTACCCATTCTAAAGCAGTTTATCATGGAATGTGGAGGTGGATTGGAATTAAGTAGAATCGATTGGGCGGTTCATGTAGCTTTTGGAGAAGGTGTGGTAGTAGTTTGACTTGGAGATGTAGAGGAGAGTGTTGGAAGAGTAGGAGGAGGTTGGACCGTAGGGGATAAATAGGTGGTACGTGTTAAGAGGAATAGTGTAATCAGAAAAGTGATGGGTTGTTGAGTGACCGGAGGGGCATTAGATGCTGAGTGGAAATATATGTTCATCAAAGACCACATGGCGGGACACGATTTTTTTGGTAGTGGGTGTAAGCATCTATAACCCTTATGTTGAAGTGAGTAGCCTAGGAAAATGCATTGTACTGATCTCAATTCAAATATGTGAGATGTTTGGGGCTTTCTCCATGGGCAGCATGCGCAGCCAAAAACGCAAAGATGGGTGTAGGACGGGAAGAATTGGTGGAGGTGTTCATAGGGCGATATGTGATTAGTGGTTATTGTGGGTTAACGAGGAGTACTGCAGTGAGGAGACTATCAGTCCAAAACTTGTAGGGAGGAGTGCTTGATGTAGTATAGCCTGAGTAATCTCAATGATGTGTCGATGCTTCCTTTCAACGACTCCATTTTGCTCGGGGGTGTGGGGACATGAATGATGGTGTAGTATGCCAAGGTCATTGAGGAATGTATTTAAGGTTAGATCGAAGAATTTTAATTTTAGTGTTGAATTGGTGTTGGAGTGATTTAATCAAATTTGTAGTGATGTTTGTGGTCTTAAAGTTTGTACACATAGGAAAAAACCCAACAAAATTTCGAGAAATCATTATTAAACGCAATGTAATATCTATAGCCTTGATAAGAGATAATTGGGGAAGGATCTCATACATCGCTATGAATAAGTTCTAGTATTTTATATTTTTGTCCTATGTTAGATACGCAAAGGGCTGCATGTGGCTCCTGCTAAGGTTGCCTGTGTTGCATGAAGTTGAACTGGATGGGATAAGGACAGATTGGTGTTTGGATATGGTGGCCAAAATGTCTGAATGTGGATGCCACAATTCAGCTTGTTGTATTTTGGACAGAAATATAGTAAATGCATGTGGTACATGAGTAGGTGCGAGAGTGGAGTAGAGTCCTCTAGAACTAGAATCCTTAAGAAGTATCTGTTGAGTTTGAGTATAAGAAATGATAAAGCCAGAAGGATCAAATGACACATAAGCATGATTGTCTTTGGTTAGTTTGTGAAAAGATAAGAGGTTATGAGAGATTAGAGGAGTGTGATGAATTTGAGAGAGTTAGAGCTTACAATTTGGATTGGGAAAGAGAACATCACCTTTGTGTTGAATTGGAACTGCTTGTCCGCTATCTAGCATGACTTCTTCAGTGGAGTTGACTAAGGTCGGATATGAAGCGGGTGGTTGCACTGGAGTCTAGAATCCATTCCTTGAACGTAGCATTGAGGGCTTGAGCTGGAATTGTGGGTGCATATTCAATATTAGTCCTATGCCAACTGATTGATGCAGAATGACCAGTTGACATATTTGGCATATTATGTTGGATTGAGTTGATGTCTCCTCGCAATCCATTGGAGTAGCCTTCTGTTTGATTTGTTGGTTAATTTATGTCGCTTCCACTAGTGAAGTGTGAGTTGTGTCCTCAGGATGCATTAAGCGTCATAGGAGTTTCGGTGGTAGGGAGTTTCTTTGCATTTTCGTTGCTGATATTGATCTCCTCGCTACAAAGAAAAGAAATTAGTAGAGTTCATCCAAAGTTATAGGTTGGAAGGCCATTGAGAATATACAAGATGACATCTTCTTGATCCAGGTTGAATCTGGCAGCAGTGATGTAATCTACCAAAGTTCAGGTTTTCGTCAAGTATTGTGCCATAGTTTGATCCTTCATGGATATATGGTGCAGTTCGTTTTTTAGTTGAATCACCATGGTTCTGTTCTTAGGTTGTAATGTGTGCTCTAGGGTTGCCCTGATCTCTATAGTAGTATGGAAATTAATGATGTGAGGAAGAACTGTGGGCGAGATCATGGATTATAGAATGGTCGCTAGGTTTTGATCACTGAGATTCACTTGGAATTGGGGGTTTTCGATTCTCTCAGGATTATTCCAGTTGAAGTACAAGGTAGACTGATTGTTTCCATCAAGAAATCCAGGAAAACCATTTATACACATAGGAACTGTGGGGGACACTAAACTCCTTCCCTGTCCTTATGGTATCGAAGCTTACCTAAGAGAAGAGGAATGTGCATCCCGATCCGTTAAGTCCTTGGCTCATCATTCCCACATCTCTTATACCATAAAGACAAGGAAAGAGTTCCTTTGGCAGGGATGAAAACTAGAGGGAAAAGTAACATTTCATTAATTTTTATCTACTGTTTATATAGTAAAGTACAGAGAGTATATATAGGCCATGTGGAATCTTCTAGAGTTGTTGCTATATTATCACCTGCTGCAATTCGGTTGTGTTTTGATTTGTTGGCGTTATGGACCACTAGTGGTGGCGCTATGCCTAACAAAATCAAAATACTATGAGAAACCATCGCCATTCAGTATAAAAAGGGAAATCTACATACCTAGAACACAATTCTTATGCATTTACATATCTCACACCTAAACTTTCATGTTTACATACATAGCACTCTGAAGATTTAAACCTCAGCATCAAAAGATGTATTTCACTTTTAAAAAGTATTAATAGCGCTATTTTTTATGTGATATTAAAGAGTTGAGTACTGTGTGCCTAAATATGAAAGTTTAGGTGTGAAATATGTAAATGCATAAGAGTTGTGAGTTGTGCATATAAGTGCCCCTAAAAATTCAATTTTTTAAACCAACCAACGTTTCAAAACCAGAACCTACCTTTACCATGCCTGAAACTACTTTATTCTCTTTAGTGAACTTTCCAATGCTGAATAAGCAGCTTCATCACTCAAACTCTTGCTCTCCCTCGCATAATCAAACACCTCATAGGCTGCTGCAATCTTATTCCCCCTACACAGAGACCTCAAAAAAGTCGCATAAGTGGGACTCTCCAGCTTCATTCCCCCATCAGTCATTGTTTTATACAACAGAACACCCTTATCCAGGCTCCCAGCCTTGCAAAGCCCCATAAGCAGAGCATTGTAGGTGAACTCATTAGGGCTGCAACCCCTCTCCTCCATCTCTCCAAGCAATTTTAAAGCCCCCAAAGTGTCTCCTTTCCTACACATTCCGCTGATAAGAGAAGTATAAGTAGCAATATCAGGAAAAAAACCAGTGCTTGCCATCACATTCAAGAATTTCTTAGCCTGTTCAATCATGCCGGACTTAGATAATCCATAGATTAACGTGTTATATGTGACGAGATCCGGCTCGATTCCTTCATCCTTCATTTTGTTGTAGACGTCCATCACCTCCCCGCACTGGTCCAACATGCAGTAAGCTTTCATGATGTTGTTGTAAAGATAGGAATCCGGCTTGATGCCGGAATGCTTCAGAACGCTGAGCAGGCGCGTGGCTTCCCGGAGGTTGCGGCTACGGCAGACTGAATCGATGAGGATAGTGTAGGTGATGCGATCAGGGAGAATATTGGCGGAATTGCGGAGGTCGTCGATGAACGAGTAGACAACGGAGAGGGAGCGGGTTTTAGCGAGGCGGCCGACGAGGAAGTTGTAAGTGAAGGGATCGGGATGGAGGGAGGGATTGCGTAGGAGGAGATTAGCGGCGTCGTCCTCGCGGGAAGCGGAGCAGAGTGCGCGAATGGCGAGATCGGCGGAGGATGAGTCCGGGGGGAAACCGGAGGAGGACATGAGGTCGAGGAAAGTGAGAATGGGGGAGATGTCGCCGATGGTGGGCTGGAGGCAGGAGTGGACGAGGAGGATGTGGTAGGTTGAATGGGTGGGGGAGAAGGAAGGGAAGCGGAGTGAGAGGTGACGGAGGAAGGCGAGAGAGTCGGTGGGGGAGGCGCCGGTGTTGCAGAAGGATTGGAGAAGAGTGTGGGGGTCGGCGGAGGAGGGGGAGTCGGCGATGGAATCGAGGACAGCGGCGGCTTCGGAGAGGGAAGGGGAGTGAAAGAATGGGGTCGGAGAGGGAACTGGGAAGGCTGATTCGATCTTCTTCTTGGTCAGTTTGCTCTTCTTGGCGGAGCTTTTGTAGAGGGGAGGTCGTCGGGGTTTTGGGGTAACCGGGGCCGGCGAGGACTGCGGGGGATTAGGAGAAGGAGAGGGTCGGGGTTTGAGCATGAAGAGAGGGAGAGGAGCCGATCGCATTGAAGGAGGAAGCTTGCCCATCTGTGCGAATGGAGAGAAGCTAGTCCCGCGTTTTCCGATCAACGACGGTGGGCGGTGGGGAGGTTTAGGTTTTAGACGTTGAGGCTTCGATGATGTGCTGACCTGCTCTTAGCTTTGTGAGAAAAGAATTTAGGGGATGTCAAATATGCCAAAAAAAAGAAAAAAAGCAGATCTTGTAAATATTGAGGCTGCATGAATTTTTAATTTTTGTGGATTGAAATGCAAAATTTTTAGTTTAGGTGTCTAATTCATTATATTTAAAATTTTGGATGGCTATTAAGTAAAAACGCTGATTTTAAAAGGGTAGATTTACAGCATATTTACTCAATTCCTATCTATTTACATTTTAACATCAAAACTTCAATTGATTGTTTGATTTATAAAAAGCACTATTTTTGGTGCTTTTCATGTAATTATCTGAAAAATAAAATTATTAGTTATGTAAATACAAAGGAATTGTGAAGTCTCTATGTAAATATCCCATTTTCATCCATTTTTTGAAATTCCATGGTTCAAAAAATTATATAAGGCTTTATTTAGGGCCCGTTTGGGGCAGCTTATTTGTTATAGCGGCGTTTTGAAAACGCACATGATCTGTTTTAATAAACTGTGTTTTGACAGCTTGTGCGTTTTGAAAATGCTGAAAATAACATTCTCACATCCCATCTATCTAGGTTCAGGTCTGGCTTTTCATAAAAATAAAAATAAAATTTAAAATAGTCACCGCACCCAGCTTATCAGCAGATTATTCAATAAGCTGTAGCTGCCCCAAACAAACCCTTATAAATAGCAATGGTTTAGAGAAAATATATATATTTGAGTATTAATGTAAATGTTAAAGTTTAGGGATTAGAAAAATAAATAGACAGTATTCTAAGCTAATTTTTCCTTATTTAAATAACAATTTATAAATAGTATTCCTGCGATAATTTAATTACAATTAGATGTCAAACAAATACAATAATTTGACAGATAATAAGAATATATTAAATAATCATAATTTAAGTATGTAATATGATACTTAGGGCTTTCAAAACTACTCTTTGTTCTCGAACAACTCATGAAGAAATTTGTATTCACTTCGTTAGCTAAGTTAACGAACCGAACATGAACACATTTTTTTGCTCGATATATTAACAAGCAGAACATGAACAAAGATTTGTTCGTTTATATTTAGCTCATATTGGCTCGAAATACTACTCATGAATATATATATATATATATATAATTTATTTAGTTATTTATGATTAGTATTTCTAAAAAATTTAATTGACTACACAAGGCTGGCTACAAAGATTTATAATCCATTAAAATTATTAAATAAAGATTGAATAAAAATATATTAAATTGTATTTAAGTGACATTTTAACATAAATAATAAGATTTCAATCTTGCCCCAACGTCTACCATCTTACGGTTGCATTATTATGGTTGCCAAAATGACTCTTTGTTCGCGAACAGCTCTCGTGTTCGACTCACTAAACATATGAGCCGAACACAGACACTTTTTGTGTTCAAAATATAAACGAGTTGAACACAAACAGTGGTATTTTTTAACGAGCCAAACACGAGCTGTCTGGGCTACCTCGCGTTCGACTCGTTTACACCCTTAATTATACAAAGCACAGCATTTGATAAATAATAAAACAATCTAAAATAAAATTAAAAAAAAAGGCACTATCTAAATGACATTAATATCTACATAATATTACTATCCAAATATCAATAGAAAAGCACTATGAAGCATTTCACTGAAACCACATTACCTGACAATTAAGAAGACTATGCATACAGCCCACAGCTGCTGCAACAATACATAGAACATAGAGCTCACTACATCAAAACAACAGATTGATTAACATGAGAGCAAGGATTACTAAAAAGGGGTTATATAAAACTATGATAGAATATTATATTTTTTAGTTCTTGTATTTGATTAACAAACATAATTAATCAGTTAGTTAATATTGATTAGCAGCCTTGCATTCTATAATAATAGCCCATCAATTTATACAATATTGTTTCTCAGACCTTGATAATCGACAATTTGAGAACGCCGACAACTCTAGAAATTGGCTGGAAGAGGAATAGAGACCAGAAACTAAGATTGAGAACCTCAATGTGCTTCAAATCGAGCTATTTATAGAATACAAGACTACTAATCAATANTCCTCAATGTGCTTCAAATCGAGCTATTTATAGAATACAAGACTACTAATCAATATTAACTAACTAATTAATTATATTTATCAATATAATGCAAGCAAATAAAAATATAATATCCTATCAAACTACCTCTTCAGTGACCCTCAGTAGTGAACTTCATTAAAATTCAGTCTCTTTCAGGAGCAGATGCCATATCTTTTCTGGCACCCAGATTTCCAGCATAAGACCAAATTCTATCTACATCTTCAGAAGCAGGTTTGGNTCTCAGTAGTGAACTTCATTAAAATTCAGTCTCTTTCAGGAGCAGATCCCATATCTTTTCTGGCACCCAGATTTCCAGCATAAGACCAAATTCTATCTACATCTTCAGAAGCAGGTTTGGTCCATCTTGTTCTTCTGGGGCTTCCATTGATTGGAGTGGAGGAACAAAATGGTGTGGAAAATGGGGAGGCATAAGGGGTGCNACCCAGATTTCCAGCATAAGACCAAATTCTATCCACATCTTCAGAAGCAGGTTTGGTCCATCTTCCTCTTCTGGGGCTTCCATTGATTGGAGTGGAGGAACAAAATGGTGTGGAAAATGGGGAGGCATAAGGGGTGCTTTGGATCGAGAATGGGCTGGGCGAGATCCGTTTCTGAATCGGTAATCCACCGAGTCGGCCGCCTCTGTTGAACATGGCGTGTTCGTCGGAACCGATGAATTTCTTGGTTGAATCGTCAACGAAGATCAGGTCGTCGATCCTAGCCATTATATTGAATGCCAGGCTCTCCATGACTCGGGAGTAGCTTTCGAGGATGGACTGGCCCACATCCTGCGTTAAGGAAATGTATCATATAGATGGGGTAGAGGCAACGCTAGGTTTCACATTTTACCTTGGAGAATTTTACATACAAACCACAATTCCTATGTATTTCCGTATCTAATATCTTGGTGTCAAAAGCTTATGCATGAATAGATCTATTTCACTTTTTGGAAAGGTAGTTGGTCGCATTTTCATGTGATGTTAAAATTTTGAATGGTGTGCATGTAAATATGAATGTTTTAAGTCTTAGATATGTAAATTCATAAATTGTGTGGTATGAAGTAAACGCCCCTTTACCATAAAGTATGGTAATGATTATCTAGCTTGCAACATAACAATGCAACTATAAAGAATAAGGAGCCAGCAATACATTCAAATGAAAATTAGAAAGAGTTAAATATATACTACTCAATTCTCAAATCTAACACCTAAACTTCATCTTTTTTACCTATATTCCATCTTCCCTATGCATGAAAGTGTGTTTCACTTTTAAAAATTATTTAGCTGTCATAAGTTGAAAAAGCACGGTTTAGATGTTAGATATATAAATACATAGGAATTGGGTGGTATATACATAAATCACCCAAAAATTAATGGAANAATGATAACACAAACAATAAAAGGCGTTCCTTTTATTAGACAGTTGTTGGTGGGTGAGGAAAGAGGGTTGTGGATATAGGGGGTGGCAGGAAGGATGGGCAGCCGCTGGAATAACAAGATAGCTTGGGGTGGCAGTCCAAACAGTTGTAGGTTGTTGTTTAGGGCTATTGGATATTGGGACCCATGTGCTGTCGCGTTTAAAGACAAGAAACCAGAAGCATCGACAAACGAGGTCAAAGCTCCCCAACCCTGGGAGATTGACGTTGGGCTATGGGGGTCGGTCTGTTCTCGGTCCAGCTTGGTTGGACCGGCCGGTCCTCAAGAGGGGGCTACCGCCAATGCTCCCTCTTCCTTTCCTTTTCCTCCTATTCCCTCTTTCCTTTCCCCATCTTACCTTCCTAGCATTTACCCATTCTAAATTTCTATTATTTTTACTAGTCTTTGCCTATTTTGAATTCTTCCTATTACAAACATTACCTAAATTATGAATCGTTATTATTTTTGTTCTTTTTCTTATTTTAAAACATTGCTTAAAATAAATCCTAAGCCTCATTATAAATAAGAGGTGGTATGCTTGGAGTTTTTGGAGCTAAGTGATTTCTGAATTCAAATTATCATTGTTGACGTTGTTCCCTTCAAAGGTTGTATCTTAAGATGAGGAAGTGCTTTGTATGTCTCCGTCCTAGGTGGTGACCATCTACAAGGGTCTGAGTTTTGCTCCAATTGTAGCTAAACCCCGACAAGACATTTATCTTACCATACTTCTATTTCCCTGTTGACATTTCAAAATCCAGCCACCACAACCCCCTCTTCCACTGCTATCAACCACCTTCCTGCTCCTCTCCAGCCACTGCAGCCCCTCTTCCACTGTTGCTAACCCTGTTCCTTTCCTTAGGACTCCTAACTGCTACCTTCCTCATCGACCACTTACCAACAGCCCTTCCAACTCCTCCCTGCCCCTCACCGGCCCTCCCAGAAGCCTGCCATCCTTGTTGGCCCCTCCAGTTCCTTTCCAGTAGGTCATCGGTCCTCTTGAACACCTTCAAACCACCTGCCCGTCCTTCCAGCAGCCACCAGCCTTCCTGACCTTTTCCCGCTGCCACCAACACTGTCGTTCCATCCTTGCCCTATGCCACACGTCGCAAAGGGTTGTTTCTATCTTATGTTATTGCCTTTTCTTTAATTTCAACAATCCTCATTGCCATTTACTGTTTACCTGTGCTATATTATTTCTTGTTGAAAAGTCATCATTATAACATTATGGCGTCCTGTAATAATAGTTGCAATTTGAGACGTGGTTTGGGTTTTCCTCCAGTATCACTTATAATACCTCCAAATAGTTAAATGGACACTACGTGCATTATAATTGATGATGTTAAAAGCTTTTGTTTTAAGGGAAGTAAAATCCCACATAAAGAATACTGAGAAAAAGGAAGATAGCTAAGACACATGAGACCTAAACTTAGACCCAAATCACATAATTGAAAAATATACTAGTATAAAAATATCTAGTGGTTCACCCTCTATAAGACTCTATATTAAAAATTAATCTAAATACNGTTTATGCAAGTTTCACTGGGCAAGAAACTGATACTACATGGAACCAAAATCAGCGAATAACTTGCAAGAATTAGGTGGGAAGGAAACCAAATTAGGGCTAATTGATTAATACCAAAGAAAATAAGCAAGATACAAGGGTGATCTACAATTCAAGAGGTAGATTGTCTCTCCACAAAACCTAGACACCGCTAGGAGCACAAAGCCAAAAGATAACTGCAACAAAAACAAACATAACACCAACCCAAGCTAATTAGCCCTAATAAACACTTCCCAATATCCATTCAAACCCAAAATTTCTCTTGATTTCCCTCTTCATGTATGTGATTAATGGTTGTGAATTGGGTCATCCCTGAACCGGTTCTTGAATCGGCTTGTCAGCACCCAGTTCTTTCACGAGAGCATCCGTATCAGAAACTTCAAGAGATATTTTGTGATGTAAGTCCAATGGATAGTTATTATTTGTTATGAAGATTGTGGTAATAACACAGCACTTCATTCAAGATGAGCACAAGAATGCTTCCACATTGGAGCATAATGGAGAGTGAGTGGTAGTTATGTCACTAACTAGTGAAGTTGTAGTAGTGGAGGGCACGGTGATGTCCAAATCTACATTCATGAGGACAATGAAACAATCAAATTATGCATGTCTCTGTGGTTCTAGAAGAAAATTAAAAGGATGAGTTTTGTACAAGATCCAACCATTTTTGCGACAATATCGAGAGGTGTTATCGGCCACCAAACTCCCTACAAGTTTGTCTCCTATGCAAGATGTGCATAACATGATCAATTCATTCGAGGGACTTTTATCCCACAACAACATATGCACTGAATGTAGCAAAAGGAGCATGAGAATTACAATGAGTAGAGAAAGAGTTCCTGCTTCCAAATACCAATATTGGTTTATATTTTTCATCAACTTCACTGGATTTTAGTTTACTCCAAGTCTGATTTGTGATTGTTACCTAAAAACAAATTTAAAATGGATGGGAGATGATGTTCAAAACAAGAGATAAGCTACATGAGTGGATGGTGAAGCCATTTGCCCTCTCCAACACAACAAACATCTTCGAGTGCCTTATGGTGCAGGTTGGCCGACCATTCATTGATAAGTTCACATTTTCTAGTTACACCTTGGAAGAACATTCGTAACACCTGCAAAAACTCTTTGAAGTGCTGAGCAAAAAAAAACTTTATGTCAAAAAAAAAGGCTCTATTCTTAGCTAGCAGGATTTCACTTTTTTTTGTTACATTATTTCTGGTTAAAAATCAAGCTGGATGGATTAAATATCACAAACTATTTTAAACTGGCCAACTACAATGTCCTTTTTTTCAAATTTAAAAATCTTTCTTGAATTTATGTTTATTGGCATTTCATCAAGCAATTTAGTTTAGTGCCCAGTCCCTTGATGAAATTACTCCAAGGAGGCAAATTCTTGTGGACGCAGTAACTTCGAATCTTTTATAAGTTGTTGAAAACAATTTCATAATAAAGGCTTTATAGGCGACATGCTAAGTGGACTAAATTTATTTCATCTTTTCAATAAATCTTGAAACGCAAAACATGAGTCCAAAACTAAGCCATCAATGCACTTAGCTGCGAAGATATTCTTCTCGGTACTCTCCAATCAAACATTTTTGGGTTCAAGATGATGAAAGAACTTTATCCAAAAGATTAAGTTTTTGGTAACAAGTGGTAACAATGCCAAGAAGGCAGATTTCACCATTCCAACTTTGAGATGGATATTAATTATTTAGAGAGAGGTTGAACAATCCTCGATGGTCACTGTTGATGCCTTCTTGCCTGAATGTCATAGAGGAGGTCTTATAAGCCATTTTCAACTAGACAACAAAATTTCCCTCGTATAAGAAAGTTTTCATTAGCCATCTATATACAAAGATGGGGACTGAATTATCAATAGATATCGACTTTCTCAAACCTCTAAGACAACCAAACGTCTAGGTTGTGCATGCCTCTTCTATTGCCCAAGTCGCCTAATCGAAAATGAATATGGATTTTTTTAGTAGGACTTCAAACACCGAATAGCATAAAAATTCAATTATAATGTTGGTCGATCATTTATCCAAGACGGTGCGCGTCATCCCTTTTTATAATACCCATTATGTGCCATATATCTCCTCAACTCTCCAGATATCACTTATCATTGTAATTTTTTAAAAGGTATAGTTCAAGCTTAAGTAAAAGAAAAGTTGTGGGCTCTTAACCACATGAATCTATTCATATTTGAATGGTTTCAAATAGATTTTTATAAGGCTGATTGGATATTACATAAGATACTGCTTCAAAAATCCCCCCTCCTCTCATTGCGACTCCTATATTTTATTTTTTGTCTCCTAATTTTGAATTCTAGGATTGTTTTTGCTCTTTGTAATCCTTTTGAGTATATTAAATTCCTTATTTATGCTACCATTTTGGCAATTATATTTATTCTTCGTTACTTTTTATCCAGATTATGCACACGCATCTTTTTCCTTATTTTAACAGTTGAACTGCAATTCTCATCAATTCCAAAAAATTGGTTGAGAGTTTATAAGAATAAGTGGAGGGAAACATATTAATAAAATAACAAAGAAAAAGAAAGTGAGATAGAAAAGAATGCATAAAATAAAAGATCAACCATCAATAGAGCTCATTTTTGCCAAGTATTCTTTTTTCTTTAAGTTGAATTTTGTTTTGAATTTAGAATATTATTTATATTAACACACACCGTGTGTGTGTGTGTGAATATAAATAATGAACACACACAATAGTGTGTTTGTTCATTGTTTAGTTTGTATGTTGAACTCCCCATAAATTTTCTCTCTAGAGATTGATTTTCATCTCCTCCCGCAACCCTCAATCTTTTAAAAAAACAAGTGAGAGGGGGTGTGGGCCTCCAATATAGCCTTGGAGCATATCTTGAGGTCACCAAAAAGCTAAGTCCAAAGATAAATACCAAGAAAAAAAAAGTGGAGGATAATAGATGCTTACACCTAACAAAAGACCATAACATGACTTGGTCAACAGCTCATTCTATTTGCAACAAGATAGTTTAACATGACAAAAGATACTGGCATAAAATACTTATTTATGATTATCCAAGCATGTCAAACTAGTAAAGTGCTTTATCATGACTCATGAGAGAAAGCTATCCTAGACTAACATATATATAAATACATAAACTTGCTTAAAACGCTTCAATAACAAATAAAAATCACCCATTGGTGTACATTTTCTTGACTGGCAATTATAATGCAATTAACCAACCTGGTGTTACCGAAAATGGAAGAGGAGAACCATTTAAAGTTTGATTATCACCATAAACATGCAAAAGGAGCCTTCCAGCAATGGTGGGAGTAAACTCGATGATAAGATATCCCAATTCATTCCAAATAATAGAAACTAAATTGAAAATCTCCACTGCAGTTCCATTGGAATAAGATGTTGACAGTGTAAAATAATCTTCAGTTCGCATATGCATTAAGGAGACATTATTTCCAAAAGCATCTTTAGGATATATCAGCAAATAAGTTTTTGTCCCAGCTAAAGACTCATCGAAAAAATCAATCCAAGAAGGCAGACAAGCAGATGGGTACATTGGTCCTTCAAATAAAATGTTGTAGCCAAAATTAGCAAGACTCTTGTGAAGAATAAAAGAGGCATTTACAAACATAACACACAGTTCTTGTGTATTTGCATATCCAAACCTAAACATTGATATTTACAAGCATATCACTCAAATCTTTAACATCGTATCAAAACTACCACCATCATTGCCTTTTTAAAAGTGAAATACACCTTTTCATGCATATGTTTATGACAACAAGTTGTTATAAGTGTAAACATCAAACTTTGGGGATAAATATGTAAATATATAAGAATTGTGTGTAGGCAGGTAAATTTCCCAAGAATAAAACATTAACGGTCTTCAAAAAAGTGAGCTGTTACACAAAATTGGTAAAAGAGATTAAAAAATAGAATGGAAAGTTCTATGATAGTTGCATGTATGAAAATGTCCAAAATCATGTCAATCAAGCTTTGAAGGAAGCAACCTTCAACTTGAGTTTATTCTAGCATGCCTAGCTTTTGGCATGCATAAATGATTGAGAGAAGAGGACGACAGGGAAATAAAATAAACGGGGCATTTGCATACATACCACACAATTTTTATCTATTTACTATCTAACACCAAAACTTTCATATTTACATGCAACATCACATCAAAAATACCATCATTGCTTACATTTTAAAAGTGAAGAACACATTTTATGAAACCAAATTGTTATCAATGTAAATATGGAAGTCTATGAGCTAGATATGTAAATACATAAGAATTGTGTGGCATATATGTGAAATTCCCAAAATAAAAGGAAGAGCATAATAATAAGGCATGACGTGAATATACCAGCAGTAACACTGAAATGAAGTGATGAATCAGCGACTCCAGAAAAATCTTCAACAACAACAACAGAAAAGTTCCCAACTTGGATAGGTGTAAGAGAAATATTCCAAAATGTAGGATCCCCACCAATGTAAGCAAAGACAGCAGATATATATGAACTATTTCCTTTCTTCCCACCCACAGAAACTGAAAATTGCATGTTGTATGTGCTGAGGTTACCATTTAAGGAATTGTTCAAAAGCTTAATCTTAATAGTTGCTGAATCACCAGCTTGATAAGTGGTTTTATCATCCAGCCAACTGACAGAAAAGGAAGGATTGGGAATTTTAACTCCTAAACCTGTAAGATACCAATAATCCCATTTAAATATAAATAATGAAACTTTAACAGCATTCAAAGAAAATACTTTATAAAAGTCTTTTCAATAGATAAATCAATATTTCCTCCGAGTAAATTCAAGTGTCCAATAAAATTTGATTCAAATCCAAAAGAGGAAACTTTAAGGGGTTGTCTGGCAATGGGTTTACCTCGAGATTTAAGGGCAATGTAGGCTAAATCTTGTCAGACGGACATTTTGGACAAAATGAATTGGCGGATTTGATAAATCCGGATTGCACAGATTTCGACCGTAAATCCAGGATTTATTAAATCAAGCGAATTGGCGAATTTATGGGATTTATGCTGCATGGAAGCTAAGAATGNGCCTCGAGATTTAAGCGCAATGTAGGCTAAATCTTGTCAGACGGACATTTTGGACAAAATGAATTCGTGGATTTGATAAATCTGGATTCCACAGATTTCGACCTTAAATCCAGGATTTATTAAATCAAGCGAATTGGCGAATTTATGGGATTTATGCTGCATGGAAGCTAAGAATGCATGTGTAAACAATGTGATAGGTTAAGTCTTGCCAAACACTTTTATTACATTTACAGAATTTACTAAATATGTTGGCATACCGTTTTCTGGACAGGATTTAGTAAATCCTTCTAATAACTTGAATCTAATCCGTTGCCGGACAACCCCTAAAAANTATAGGTTAAGTCTTGCCAAACACTTTTATTAGATTTACAGGATTTACTAAATATGCTGGCATACAGTTTTCTGGACAGGATTTAGTAAATCCTTCTAATAACTTGAATCTAATCCGTTGCCGGACAACCTCTAAAAAGCACTAAAAAATTTAAAAGCAAAAATAGTCAAAGGAAAGAAATTATCACTTAACCAGAAAATTTCNTAGGCGCATGCTAAGTGGACTAAATTTATTTTATCTTTTCAATAAATCTTGAAACGCAAAACATGAGTCCAAAACTAAGCCATCAATGCACTTAGCTGCGAAGATATTCTTCTCGGTACTCTCCAATCAAACATTTTTGGGTTCAAGATGATGAAAGAACTTTATCCAAAAGATTAAGTTTTTGGAAAGAAGTGGTAACAATGCCAAGAAGGCAGATTTCACCATTCCAACTTTGAGATGGATATTAATTATTTAGAGAGAGGTTGAACAATCCTCGATGGTCACTGTTGATGCCTTCTTGCCTGAATGTCATAGAGGAGGTCTTATAAGCCATTTTCAACTAGACAACAAAATTTCCCTCGTATAAGAAAGTTTTCATTAGCCATCTATATACAAAGATCGGGACTGAATTATCAATAGATATCGACTTTCTCAAACCTCTAAGACAACCAAACGTCTAGGTTGTGCATGCCTCTTCTATTGCCCAAGTCGCCTAATCGAAAATGAATATGGATTTTTTAAGTAGGACTTCAAACACCGAATAGCATAAAAATTCAATTATAATGTTGGTCGATCATTTAACCAAGACGGTGCGCGTCATCCCTTTTTATAATACCCATTATGTGCCATATATCTCCTCAACTCTCCAGATATCACTTATCATTGTAATTTTTTAAAAGGTATAGTTCAAGCTTAAGTAAAAGAAAAGTTGTGGGCTCTTAACCACATGAATCTATTCATATTTGAATGGTTTCAAATAGATTTTTATAAGGCTGATTGGATATTACATAAGATACTGCTTCAAAAATCCCCCCTCCTCTCATTGCGACTCCTATATTTTATTTTTTGTCTCCTAATTTTGAATTCTAGGATTGTTTTTGCTCTTTGTAATCCTTTTGAGTATATGAAATTCCTTATTTATGCTACCATTTTGGCAATTATATTTATTCTTCGTTACTTTTATCCAGATTATGCACACGCATCTTTTTCCTTATTTTAACAGTTGAACTGCAATTCTCATCAATTCCAAAAAATTGGTTGAGAGTTTATAAGAATAAGTGGAGGGAAACATATTAACAAAATAACAAAGAAAAAGAAAGTGAGATAGAAAAGAATGCATAAAATAAAAGATCAACCATCAATAGAGCTCATTTTTGCCAAGTATTCTTTTTTCTTTAAGTTGAATTTTGGTTTGAATTTAGAATATTATTTATATTAACACACAACGTGTGCGTGTGTGTTAATATAAATAATGAACACACACAATAGTGTGTTTGTTCATTGTTTAGTTTGTATGTTGAACTCCCCATAAATTTTCTCTCTAGCGATTGATTTTCATCTCCTCCCGCAACCCTCAATCTTTTAAAAAAACAAGTGAGAGGGGGTGTGGGCCTCCAATATAGCCTTGGAGCATATCTTGAGGTCACCAAAAAGCTAAG
>JXCR01060130.1:224035-242819 GCA_002079205.1 Phalaenopsis hybrid cultivar
GATAGTATCAGCGACTAATTTGGCACTTTCCTCAATAAATAACACTATATGCAAGAAATCAAAGATCCCAAATTGCTTAGAAGGTCTCTCAAGTCAATCTCAAATCCCATAAAATATCCAATATCTAACTCAAGAGACACAAATTAGGAAAAGAAATCTAGCTCCTCCATAAAATAATAGAAAAAGATAGTCCCAATTTTACTTTGAAATTAAAGTTTGCACAGACCTAGGTGAAACAAATAACATAAAAAAAGAGTTTTGGGAGACCAACAGTACCATCGACGTTCAACGAGAGTTGATTTATGCATGCAAATCCAACATTAGGTCTACCTCGACTTTTCTTAACATGAGTCGAATCTACAATATCAACAGATGGTCGACATTAAATGTGACCAAGCCATCTCAGACGACTCCCTCTAATCTTGTCTACTATTGGAGCTACACCAACCCTTTCACGGATAGATTCATTTTGCATTAAAATATTTTCAGATAAATTCCAATTTAAGAATTGAGTATGATAAAATCATGATTAAAGACACATGTATATAAGCTAATAAAGTCACAAACTGAGATCTTAATTCATAAACAAAGATAAATCAGTTGCTCCTCTTTTAAAGCTGATATATATGTGGCAATTATCAGACAAAAATGGGGGCATTTAAATACATACCCCACCCAATCCCTACGTAGTTACATATCTAAAACCTGAAATTTACATTTTACATTTATACCACCCAAATCTTTCATATTACAACAAAAATCTACTGTTTAAGTTTAAAAAAAATTGAAATATGCCTTTTTATTCATAGGTAAGGTGGCATACATGTAAAAAATGAAGTTTATGTATTAGATATGTATATACATAAGAATTGAGTGGTATGTATGTAAATCTTCCTAGAAAAGGATGATTTAGGAGTTACCTAAATCTAAAGACGGAAGGAGTTTCCTTGACAGGGATGAAGGCTGGAGGGAAGAGTAACATTTCATTAATTTTTATCTATTGTTTACATAGTACTTTCTAGAGTTGCTGCTATATTATCACCTGCTTCCATTAGGTTGTGGTTTTAATATTATTGGTGTTGGGGACCACTAGTAGTGGTCCTATGTCTAATACCCTAATGCAAGCTGATGGCTCTTGGTAGAACAATATGCTTGGTGCGAAGATCACGACAATTGATGTTTGGGGAAAGCTTTTGCGAAGATGTCAGCTGGTTTCTATCAAGATTAAATGTGGTCAAGGTGAATGTTGTTGAGGTTGATGTGATCACAGAGAAAGTGGTGATCGATCTCTCTGTATTTGGTCCACACATGGAATATAGGATTATTGGTCAGGGATATTGCTAAGATGTTGTCGTAGTAGAGATGTGTCGGTTGAGTGATAGGAATTTCAAATTCCGTAATAATAAGGCGCAAAAGCCATAAGATATCAGTCGTAGCAATGGCTTATGCACAATATTCGGCCTCAGTGGAGGATCGAGTGATAATAGACTATTTCTTCACTTGCCAGGAATTAAGTGTCGCCAAGAAACGAACATACCTCGGTTGTGGATTTTCGGTCAGAGTGATCACCCGCCCAGTTGACATCCGCATATGATATGAGTTGAAGGTTCCTTGGAGCAATCTACATACTAAAATGATTTGTACCTTTCAAGTACCGAAACAAATGAGTAAGATTCTTGTGGTTGTGGGTGAGTGCTGACAAAGAAGATTAACTGCGTAGACAAAGTCTGGTTGTGTGATTGTGAGACACTGAACTACCCGTCAGCTGGCAGTAGAGTGTCTGGTTGTGGAATGGAGGGCTTGGGATGGTAGCAGCGGATTGCTTCGATTGCATACGTGTGCTGATGGGTTCGCAATCCTGTACTCCCACGGTCTCAAGAAGTTGAAGTACATGCCTTTATTGACCAAGGAAATAGTGATTTTATGAGCAGTGAACTTCAATTCCTAGAAATCATCCAACGGGGTCCAGATGTTTGAGTTGGAAGCAACTATAAGTTGGGAAATGTGCGTGGAACTGTTGCCCATGATAAAAATATCGTCAACATAAATGAGTACGAAGATGCAGACATTGTGTTGATTATAGAGAATTAACCATGGATCAACCTTGGTGATTTGAAAACCTCTTAGAAGGTAAGAAACCATTAGCGAGGGCTTGTTTTAGCCCATATAAGAATTTTTTAAGTAGACGTACATGTTTGAGAAATTGTGAATCAAGGAACTATGATAGTTGTTTCATGTATACTGCTTCATTGAGTGTGCCGCGGAGTAACACATTTGAAATGTTGCACTGAAGTATGGTACAGTTATGGTTGAGAGCAACTATAAGTAGTATGCGAATTGTAGGAAGTTTAGGCACAGAGCTAAAATGTTTCATGTTAGTTTATGTCGAACTCTTGTTGGTAACCTTCGCCACTAGTCTTGCCTTGTACCTCATAACCATGCCTTTGGAGTTGACCTTAGCATTTTGCCAATGAGAATGCTTCGAGGCATGAGTGTAGGAAGTAGACCGGGAAGTGGTTGAGTTGGTGGATCGGTTTGAGGGCACCCATTCTAAAGCAGTTTATCATGGGATGTGGAGGTGGATTGGAATTAAGTAGAATCGATTGGGCGGTTCATGTAGCTGTTGGAGAAGGTGTGGTAGTAGTTTGACTTGGAGATGTAGAGGAGAGTGTTGGAAGAGTAGGAGGAGGTTGGACCGTAGGGGATAAATAGGTGGCAGGTATTAAGAGGAATAGTGTAATCAGAAAAGTGATAGGTTGTTGAGAGACCGGAGGGGCCTTAGATGCTGAATGAAGTGGAAATATATGTTCATCAAAGACCGCATGGCGGGACACGATTTTTTTGGTAGTGGGTGTAAGCATCTATAACCCTTAGGTTGAAGTGAGTAGCCTAGGAAAATGCATTGTATTGATCTCAATTCAAATATGTGGGATGTTTGGGGCTTTCTCCATGGCAGCATGCGCAGCCAAAACGCCAAAGATGGGTGTTCATAGGGCGATATGTGAGTAGTGGTTATTGTGGGTTAACGAGGTGTACAACGGTGAGGAGACTATCAGTCCAAAACTTGTTGGGAGGAGTGCTTGATGTAGTATAGCCTGAGTAATCTCAATGATGTGTCGACGTTTCCTTTCAACGACTCCATTTTGCTCGGGGGTGTGGGGACATGAATAATGGTGTAGTATGCCAAGATCATTGAGGAATGCATTTAAGGTTAGATCGAAGAATTTTAATTTTAGTGTTGAATTGGTGTTGGAGTGATTTAATCAAATTTGTAGTGATTTTGTGGTCTTAAAGTTTGTACACATAGGAAAAAACCCAACAAAATTACGAGAAATCATTATTAAACGCAATGTAATATCTATAGTCTTGATAACAGATAATTGGGGAAGGATCTCCTACATCGCTATGAATAAGTTCTAGTAGTTTATATTTTTGTCGTATGTTAGATACGCAAAGGGCTGCATGTGGCTCCTGGTAAGGTTGCCTGTGTTGCATGAAGTTGAACTGTATGGGATAAGAACAGATTGGTGTTTGGATATGGTGGCCAAAATATCAGAATGTGGATGTCTCGAGCGTCGTTGCCACAATTCAGCTTGTTGTATTTTGGAGAGAAATATAGTAAATGCATGTGGTAGATGAGTAGNCATGTGTTATTGTGTTCTGAAAAAATTAATAGTATTATAAAAATAAAATAACACATCAATACTACTAAAATAACACCTGAATATTAAAGAATAACACGAAAAAAATATTTCTCTGTGTCACTAGCCCGAATCACAAGAAAATAAGTTTTTTTTTTACTGTCAGCTCAACGTGGAGCAAACTCGTTGGACTCCTAACGTACCATAAGTAATAATCTTTCATTTTTTGAAAATATTTTGTCCGAAATGTTTACGTAGCCCGTATTTACTTTTGATTTTTTTTAATACAATAAATAATAGTATTTTATGATTTTTCACATGAAAATATTTATTCGAATATTTTTTTTGTACTTAATACAGTAAGAAAAGTAAAAAATGCAATCATGTTGTACTCCATAATCATGTCGGGTTTTAGGTTTTTCCAGGTTTTAGATAACGACCCGCATGAAATTTACATAATAATTTCTCTCTCAAACAACTCATAATTTCAAAAGAGATGCACTAAAAAGTCAAAAGAGGGAGTAAGGAAGTTGAAGTTAGCAAGTTGGTTAATTTAATGTGATTTAAGTTAATTTTTAATTCATTTAAACGATTATTAATTTATATATGAATTATTGAATTATTGAATTAAATTAATTGTAATTTTGTTAATTTATACATGATAATATAAATCTGTAGATAATTTATGTTTAGTTTAGGAAAATAAAAGGCTATAAAATAAAATTTTTAGTTAATAATTGATTCAATAAATGATTAATCAATAATTAATATTTGAACATTAATTTATTGATTAGTTATATACAATTTTTAATAGCAAACAGTGTTACGGAATAATTAATTAATCGTTTAAATAATTAAAAACAAATAAATTTAATTTTAATTAATTATAATTAGTCAAATTAATCTTATCATTAATATGTAATATTATACTCGTAATTGAATGGTATGCATGTAAATGCCCCAATTATATTTTAAAACAGTTTTAACAATGCGAGATTGGAGGAAGAACTTTAGAATTAAAATATTAAGTTGGATTTATTAATAAGAATATATGCAATTTGGTTATATGTTGAGATACTGTTTTCTATATTTAAAAAATTAAAAAAAATAAAATAAAAATAAAATAAAAGGAATTTTACTTGCACGCCACACAATTTTTATGTGTTGACATTATTTAATAAATACATAAAATAAATTGATAAATAAGTAATAAAATCATCATTTAGTTAAAATTTTATTGAGCTCTTGGTGGGCCACTAGTCAACAACATTGGGCAAGAATTTCTAAGATGGTTCGATGGATTTATAGTCTCGGAGTTTATAAAAAGTGTCAATTTAATCTTTAGACTCTTTTAATAAGTATTAAAATAATTCTCAATGAGACATATTTTAGCCCAGATTAAAATAATCTTGGATTAATTTGATATTTTTATAAAATTTGGAGCTAAAATGGTCGAATTCAGATAGTATCAGCGACTAATTTGGCACTTTCCTCAATAAATAACACTATATGCAAGAAATCAAAGATCCCAAANTGATGGATTTATAAATAAATGAAAAATATTGGGTTTTATAACAAATAATGAGAAAAATGTCAAAATGAGCCTCTACTTATTTGCAATTTTGGTCATTTTAGTCTCGGAGTTTATAAAAAGTGTCAATTTAATCTTCACTCTTTTAATATGTATTAAAATAATTCTCAATGAGGCTTATTTTAGCCCACATTAAAGTAGTCTTGGATTAATTTGACATTTTTATAAAATTTGGAGCTAAAACGGTCGAATTCGGATAGTATCAGCGACTAATTTGGCACTTTCCTCAATAAATAACACTATATGCAAGAAATCAAAGATCCCAAATTGCTTAGAAGGTCTCTCAAGTCATTCTCAAATCCCATAAAATATCCAATATCTAACTCAAGAGATACAAATTAGAAAAAGAAATATAGCTCCTCCATAAAATAATAGAAAAAGATAGTCCCAATTTTACTTTGAAACTAAAGTTTGCACAATCCTAGGTGAAACAAATAGTATAAAAAAAGAGTCTTAGAGGACCAACAGTACTATCCACGTTCAATGAGAGTTGATTTATGCATGCAAATCCAACATTAGGTCTACCTCGACTTTTCTTAACATGAGTCGAATCTACAATATCAACAGATGGTCGACATTAAATGTGACCAAGCCATCTCAGACGACTCCCTCTAATCTTGTCTACTACTGGAGCTACACCAACCCTTTCACGGATATATTCATTTCGCATTAAAATATTTTCAGATAAATTCCAATTTAAGAATTGAGTATGCTAAAATCATGATTAAAAACACTTGTATATAAGCTAATAAAGTCACAAACTGAGATCTTAATTCATAAACAAAGATAAATCAGTTGCTCTTTTAAAGCCGATATATATGTGGCAATTATCAGACAAAAATGGGGGCATTTAAATACATACCCCACCCAATTCCTACGTACTTACATATCTAAAACCTGAAATTTGCATTTTACATTTATACCACCCAAATCTTTCATATTACAACAAAAATCTACTGTTTTAAGTTTAAAAAAATTGAAAGATGCCTTTTTATTCATAGGTAAAAAATGAAGTTTATGTATTAGATATGTATATACATAAGAATTGAGTGGTATGTATGTAAATCTTCCTAGAAAAGGATGATTTAGGAGTTACCTAAATCTAAAGACGGAAGGAGTTTCCTTGACAGGGATGAAGGCTGGAGGGAAGAGTAACATTTCATTAATTTTTATCTATTGTTTACATAGTACAAGGAGTATATATAGGTCATGTGGAACTTTCTAGAGTTGCTGCTATATTATCACCTGCTTCCATTAGGTTGTGGTTTTAATATTATTTGTGTTGGGGACCACTAGTAGTGGTCCTATGTCTAATACCCTAATGCAAGCTGATGGCTCTTGGTAGAACAATAAGCTTGGTGCGAAGAACACAAAAATTGATGTTTGGGGAAAGCTTTTGCGAGGACGTCAGCTGGTTGCTATCGAGATTAAATGTGTTCAAGGTGAATGTTGTTGAGGTTGATGTGATCACAAAGAAAGTGGTGATCGATCTCTCTGTATTTGGTCCACGCATGGAATATAGGATTATTGGCCAGGGATATTGCTGAGATGTTGTCGTAGTAGAGATGTGTCGGTTGAGTGATAGGAATTTCAAATTCCGTAATAATAAGGCGCAAAAGCCATAAGATATCAGTCGTAGCAATGGCTTATGCACAATATTCGGCCTCAGTGGAGGACCGAGTGATAATAGACTATTTCTTCACTTGCCAGGAAATAAGTGTCGCCAAGAAACGAACATACCTCGGTTGTGGATTTTCGGTCGGAGAGATCACCCGCCCAGTTGACATCCGCATATGATATGAGTTGAAGGTTCCCTGGTGCAATCTTCATACTAAAATGATTCGTACCTTTCAAGTACCGAAACAAATGAGTAAGATTCTTGTGGTTGTCTATAGTGGGTGAGTGCTGAAAAAGGCGATTAACTGCGTAGGCAAAGTTTGGTTGTGTGATTGTGAGACACTGGACTACCCCTGTCAGCTGGCAGTAGAGTGTCTGGTTGTGGAATGGTGGGCTTGGGATGGTAGCAGCGGATTGCTTGCATACGTGTGCTGATGGGTTCGCAATCCTGTACCCCCACGGTCTCAAGAAGTTGAAGTACATGCCTTTATTGACCAAGGAAATATTGACTTTATGAGCAGTGAACTTCAGTTCCTAGAAATCAGCCAATGGGGTCGAGATGTTTGAGTTGGAAGAAACTATAAGTTGGGAAATGTTCGTGGAACTGTCGCCCTTGATAAAAATATCGTCAACATAAATGAGTACGAAGATGCAGGCATTGTGTTGATTATAGAGAATCGACCATGGATCAACCTTACTGATTTGAAAACCTCTTATGGTAAAGAAGGCGGAGAAGGTAAGAAACCATTAGGGAGGGCTTCTTTTAGCCCATATAAGAATTTCTTAAGTAGACATACATGTTTGAGAAATTGTGGATCGTGGAACTACGATAGTTGTTTCATGTATACTGCTTCATTGAGTGCGCCGTGGAGTAACACATTTAAAATGTTGAATTGAAGTATGGTACAGTTATGGTTGAGAGCAACCATAAGTAGTATGCGGATTGTAGGAAGTTTAGGCACAGAGCTAAAATGTTTCGTGTTAGTTTATGTCGAACTCTTGTTGGTAACCTTAGCCACTAGCCTTGCCTTGTACCTCATAACCATGCCTTTGGTGTTGACCTTAGAATTTTGCCAATGAGAACGCTTCGAGGTATGAGTGTAGGAAGTAGGATCGGGAAGTGGCTGAGTTGGTGGATCGTTTTGAGGGTACCCATTCGAAAGCAGTTTATCATGGGATGTGGAGGTGGATTGGAATTAAGTAGAATCGATTGGACGGTTCATGTAGCTGTTGGAGAAGGTGTGGTAGTAGTTTGACTTGGAGATGTAGGGGATAAATAGGTGGTAGGTATTAAGAGGAATAGTGTAATCAGAAAGGGATAGGTTGTTTAGTGGCCGAAGGTGCATTAGATGCTGAATGAAGTGGAAATATATGTTCATCAAAGACCACATGCCGGGACACGATTTTTTTGGTAGTGGGTGTAAGCATAGATAACCCTTATGTTGAAGTGAGTATCCTAGGAAAATGCATTGTGCTGACCTCAATTCAAATATGTGGGATGTTTGGGGCTTTCTCCATTGGCAGCATGCGCGGCCAAAAACCCAAAGATGGGTGTAGGACGGGGAGAATTGGTGGAGGTGTTCATAGGGCGATATGTGAGTAGTGGTTATTGTTGGTTAACGAGGTGCACAGCAGTGAGGAGACTATCAGTCCAAAACTTGTAGGGAGGAGTGCTTGATGTAGTATAGCCTGAGTAATTTCAATGATGTGTCGATGCTTTCTTTCAACGACTCCATTTTGCTCGGGGGTGTGGGGCAAGAATAATGGTGTAGTATGCCAAGGTCATTGGGGAATGCAAGAATTTTAATTTTAGGGTTGAATTGGTGTTGGAGTGATTTAATCAAATTTGTAGTGATGTTTGCAGTCTTAAAGTTTGTACACATAGGAAAAAACCCAACAAAATTTTGAGAAATCATTATTAAACGCAATGTAAAATCTATAGTCTTGATAAGAGATAATTGGGGAAGGATCTCATACATCACTATGAATAAGTTCTAGTAGTTTATATTTTTGTCCTATGTTAGATATGCAAAGGGCTGCATGTGGCTCCTGGTGAGGTTGCCTGTGTTGCATGAAGTTGAACTGGATGGGATAAGGACAGATTGGTGTTTGGATATGGTGGCCAAAATGTCTGAATGTGGATGTCTCAAGCGTCGTTGCCACAATTCAGCTTGTTGTATTTTGGAGAGAAATATAGTAAATGCATGTGGTAGATGAGTAGGTGCGGGAGTGGAGTAGAGTCCTCTAGAACTAGAATCCTTAAGAAGTATTTGTTGAGTTTGAGTATAAGAAATGATAAAGCCAGAAGGATCAAATGACACATAAGCATGATTGTCTTTGGTTAGTTTGTGAAAAGATAAGAGGTTATGAGAGATTAGAGGAGTGTGATGAATTTGAGAGAGTTAGAGCTTACAATTTGGATTGGGAAAGAGATCATCACCTTTGTGTTGAATTGGAACTGCTTGTCTGCTACCTAGCATGACTTCTTCAGTGGAGTTGACTAAGGTCGGATATGAAGCGGGCAATTGCACTGGAGTCTAGAATCCATTCCTTAGAGGCAGCATTGAGGGCTTGAGCTGGAATTGTGGGTGCATATTCAATATTAGTCCTATGTCAACTGATTGATGCAAAATGACCAGTTTTATGACATATTTGGCATATTATGTTGGAATGAGTTGATGTCCTTCCTCCTCGCGAACCATTGGAGTAGCCTTCTGTTTGATTTGTTGGTTGATTTATGCCCCTTCCACTAGTGAAGTGTGAGTTGTGTCCTCAGGATGCATTAAGCGTCATGGGAGTTTCGGTGGTAGGGAGTTGCTTTGCATTTTCATTGTTGATATTGATCTCCTCGCTACAAAGAAATGAGTAGAGTTCATCCAAAGTTATAGGTTGGAAGGCCATTGAGAATATACAAGATGACATCTTCTTGATCCAGGTCGAATCTGGCAGCAGTGATGTGATCTACTAGAGTTTGGGTTTTCATTAAGTATTGTGCCATAGTTTGATCATTCATGGATATATAGTGCAGTTCGTTTTTTAGTTGAATCACAATGGTTTTGTTCGTAGGTTGTAATCTGTGCTCTAGGGTTGCCCTAATCTCTATAGTAGTATGGAAAGTAATGATGTGAGGAAGAACTGTGGGCGAGATCATGGATTATAGAATGGTCGCTAGGTTTTGATCAATGAGATTCACTTGGAATGGGGGGTTTTTGATTCCCTCAGAATTATTCCAGTTGAACTACGGGGTACTGATTGTTTCCATCAAGAAATCCAGGAAAACCATTTATACACATGGGAACTGCGAGGGACACTAAACTCCTTCCCTGTCCTCATGGTATCGAAGCTTACCTAAGAGAAGAGGAATGTGCATCCCGATCCGTTAAGTCCTTGGTTGGCTCATCATTCCCACATCTCTTATACCATAAAGACAAGGAAAGAGTTCCCTTGGCNCTGCTACCTAGCATGACTTCTTCAGTGGAGTTGACTAAGGTCGGATATGAAGCGGGCAATTGCACTGGAGTCTAGAATCCATTCCTTAGAGGCAGCATTGAGGGCTTGAGCTGGAATTGTGGGTGCATATTCAATATTAGTCCTATGTCAACTGATTGATGCAAAATGACCAGTTTTATGACATATTTGGCATATTATGTTGGAATGAGTTGATGTCCTTCCTCCTCGCGAACCATTGGAGTAGCCTTCTGTTTGATTTGTTGGTTGATTTATGCCCCTTCCACTAGTGAAGTGTGAGTTGTGTCCTCAGGATGCATTAAGCGTCATGGGAGTTTCGGTGGTAGGGAGTTGCTTTGCATTTTCATTGTTGATATTGATCTCCTCGCTACAAAGAAATGAGTAGAGTTCATCCAAAGTTATAGGTTGGAAGGCCATTGAGAATATACAAGATGACATCTTCTTGATCCAGGTCGAATCTGGCAGCAGTGATGTGATCTACTAGAGTTTGGGTTTTCATTAAGTATTGTGCCATAGTTTGATCATTCATGGATATATAGTGCAGTTCGTTTTTTAGTTGAATCACAATGGTTTTGTTCGTAGGTTGTAATCTGTGCTCTAGGGTTGCCCTAATCTCTATAGTAGTATGGAAATTAATGATGTGAGGAAGAACTGTGGGCGAGATCAAGGATTATAGAATGGTCGCTAGGTTTTGATCAATAAGATTCACTTGGAATTGGGGGTTTTCGATTCCCTCAGGATTATTCCAGTTGAACCACGCGGTATCAAGAAATCCAGGAAAACCATTTATACACATAGGAACTGCGAGGGACACCAAACTCCTTCCCTGTCCTTATGGTATCGAAGCTTACCTAAGAGAAGAGGAATGTGCATCCCGATCCGTTAAGTCCTTGGTTGGCTCATCATTCCCACATCTATTATACCATAAAGACAAGGAAAGAGTTCCCTTGGCAGGGATGAAAACTAGAGGGAAAAGTAACATTTCATTAATTTTTATCTACTGTTTATATAGTATAGTACAGAGAGTATATATAGGTCATGTGGAATCTTCTAGAGTTGTTGCTATATTATCACCTGCTGCAATTCGGTTGTGATTTTGATTTGTTGGCGTTATGGACCACTAGTGGTGGTGCTATGTCTAACAAAATCAAAATACTATGAGAAAGCATCACCATTCAGTATAAAAAGGGAAATCTACATACCTAGAACACAATTCTTATGCATTTACATATCTCACACCTAAACTTTCATGTTTACATACATAGCACTCTGAAGATTTAAACCTCAGCATCAAAAGATGTATTTCACTTTTAAAAAGTATTAATAGCGCTATTTTTTATGTGATATTAAAGAGTTGAGTACTGTGTGCCTAAATATGAAAGTTTAGGTGTGAAATATGTAAATGCATAAGAGTTGTGAGTTGTGCATATAAGTGCCCCTAAAAATTCAATTTTTTAAACCAACCAACGTTTCAAAACCAAAACTTACCATTGCCATGCCTGAAACTACTTTATTCTCTTTAGTGAACTTTCCAATGCTGAATAAGCAGCTTCATCACTCAAACTCTTGCTCTCCCTCGCATAATCAAACACCTCATAGGCTGCTGCAATCTTATTCCCCCTACACAGAGACCTCAAAAAAGTCGCATAAGTGGGACTCTCCAGCTTCATTCCCCCATCAGTCATTGTTTTGTACAACAGAACACCCTTATCTAGGCTCCCAGCCTTGCAGAGCCCCATAAGCAGAGCATTGTAGGTAAACTCATTAGGGCTGCAACCCCTCTCCTCCATCTCCCCAAGCAATTTTAAAGCCCCCAAAGTGTCTCCTTTCCTACACATTCCGCTGATAAGAGAAGTATAAGTAGCAATATCAGGAAAAAAACCAGTGCTTGCCATCACATTCAAGAATTTCTTAGCCTGTTCAATCATGCCGGACTTAGATAATCCATAGATTAACGTGTTATATGTGACGAGATCCGGCTCGATTCCTTCATCCTTCATTTTGTTGTAGACGTCCATCACCTCCCCGCACTGGTCCAACATGCAGTAAGCTTTCATGATGTTGTTGTAAAGATAGGAATCCGGCTTGATGCCGGAATGCTTCAGAACGCTGAGCAGGCGCGTGGCTTCCCGGAGGTTGCGGCTACGGCAGACTGAATCGATGAGGATAGTGTAGGTGATGCGATCAGGGAGAATATTGGCGGAATTGCGGAGGTCGTCGATGAACGAGTAGACAACGGAGAGGGAGCGGGTTTTAGCGAGGCGGCCGACGAGGAAGTTGTAAGTGAAGGGATCGGGATGGAGGGAGGAATTGCGAAGGAGGAGATTAGCGGCGTCGTCCTCGCGGGAAGCGGAGCAGAGTGCGCGAATGGCGAGATCGGCGGAGGATGAGTCCGGGGAGAAACCGGAGGAGGACATGAGGTCGAGGAAAGTGAGAATGGGGGAGATGTCGCCGATGGTGGGCTGGAGGCAGGAGTGGACGAGGAGGATGTGATAGGTTGAACGGGTGGGGGAGAAGGAAGGGAAGCGGAGTGAGAGGAGACGGACGAAGGCGAGAGAGTCGGTTGGGGAGGCGCCGGTATTGCAGAAGGATTGGAGAAGAGTGTGGGGGTCGGCGGAGGAGGGGGAGTCGGCGATGGAATCGAGGAAAGCGGTGGCTTCGGAGAGGGAGGGAGAACGAAAGAATGGGGTCGGAGAGGGAACTGGGAGGGCTGATTCGATCTTCTTCTTGGTCAATTTGTTCTTCTTGGCGGGGCTTTTGTAGAGTTGAGGTCGTCGGGGTTTAGGGGTAACCGGGGCCGGCGAGGACTGCGGGGGATTGGGAGAAGGAGAGAGTCGGGGTTTGAGCATGAAGAGGGGGAGAGGAGCCGATCGCATTGACGGAGGAAGCTTGCCCATCTGTGCGAAGGGAGAGAAGGTAGTCCTGCGTTTTCCGATCAGCGACGGTGGGCGGTGGGGAGGTTTAGGGTTTAGACGTTGAGACTTCGATGATGATGATGATGATGATCTGCTCTTAGCTTTGTGAGTATAGCATTTAGGGGATGTCAAAATATGCAAAAAAAAAAAAAACAGATCTTGTAAATATGGAGGCTGCTTGAATTTTTAATTTTTTGTGGGATTGAAATGCAAAATTTTTAGTTTAGGTGTCTAATTCATTATATTTACAATTTTGGATGGCTATCAAGTAAAAATCCTAATTTTAAAAGGGTAGATTTACATGCATATTTACTCAATTCCTATCTATTTACATTTTAACATCAAAACTTCAATTGGTTGTTGGATTTATAAAAAGCACTATTTTTGGTGCTCTGCATCTAATTATCTAAAACATAAAGTTAGTAGTTATGTAAATACAAAAGGAATTGGGAGGTCTCTATGTAAATATCCCATTTTCATCCATTTTTTGAAATTCCATGGTTCAAAAAATTATCTAAGACTTGATTTAGTGCCCGTTTTGGGTAGGTTATTTGTTGCGGTGGCGTTTTGAAAACGCATCTGATCTGTTTTAATAAACTGTATTTTGACAGCTTGTGTGTTTTTGAAAAAGCTTAAAATAGTATTCACATCCCATCTATCTAGTCGGGTCTGGCTTTTCAAAAAAAAAAAAAAAATTAAAATAATTATCGCAACAAGTTTATCTGCAGATTATTCAATAAGCTGCAGCTATCGCCAGTCAGACCCAATCCACTATTAAAAAAAAGTGATGTTTACAAAAATACCACAACTTATGATGAATATATATATCTAACACCTACAATTTTGAATTTATATATCTAACACCTACAATCTAGTAATTACATATATGACTACTTGGTATAATAAACCCATGCAAAAAAGGGGGTTCATTTGACATCTAAAAGGTTAGTTGATCTTTCTAACGTGATATTAAATATTTAATTGTTATAGGAATATATATATATATATATATATATATATATATATATATATATATATATATATANAAGTTTAGGGATTAGAAAAATAAATACATAGTATTCTAAGCTAATTTTTCCTTATTTAAATACCAATTTATGAATAATATTCCTGCGATAATTTAATTACAATTAGATGTCAAACAAATACAGTAATTTGACAGACAATAAGAATATATTAAATAATCATAATTTAAGTATGTAATATGACACTTAGGGCTTTCAAAATGGTTCGTTGCTCTCGAACAACTCGTGAAGAAATTTGTGTTCACTTCGTTAGCTAAGTTAGAGTCAAACACGAACAATTTTTTTTTGCTAGATATATTAACAAGCCGAACAGGAACAAAGATTTGTTCGTTTATATTTAGCTCGTATCGGCTCGAATTTAGCTCGTATTGGCTCGAAATACTACTCATGAATATATATATATATATATATATATATATATANAGTGTAGGTAATGCGATCAGGGAGAATATTGGCGGCATTGCGGAGGTCGTCGATGAACGAGTAGACAACGGAGNCGTGTAGGTGATGCGATCAGGGAGAATATTGGCGGAATTGCGGAGGTCGTCGATGAACGAGTAGACAACGGAGAGGGAGCGGGTTTTAGCGAGGCGGCCGACGAGGAAGTTGTAAGTGAAGGGATCGGGATGGAGGGAGGGATTTCGTAGGAGGAGATTAGCTGCGTCGTCCTCGCGGGAGGCGGAGCAGAGTGCGCGAATGGCGAGATCGGCGGAGGATGAGTCCGGGGAGAAACCGGAGGAGGACATGAGGTCGAGGAAAGTGAGAATGGGGGAGATGTCGCCGATGGTGGGCTGGAGGCANAATTGCGAAGGAGGAGATTAGCGGCGTCGTCCTCGCGGGAAGCGGAGCAGAGTGCGCGAATGGCGAGATCGGCGGAGGATGAGTCCGGGGGGAAACCGGAGGAGGACATGAGGTCGAGGAAAGTGAGAATGGGGGAGATGTCGCCGATGGTGGGCTGGAGGCAGGAGTGGACGAGGAGGATGTGATAGGTTGAACGGGTGGGGGAGAAGGAAGGGAAGCGGAGTGAGAGGAGACGGACGAAGGCGAGAGAGTCCGTGGGGGAGGCGCCGGTGTTGCAGAAGGATTGGAGAAGAGTGTGGGGGTCGGCGGAGGAGGGGGAGTCGGCGATGGAATCGAGGAAAGCGGTGGCTTCGGAGAGGGAGGGAGAACGAAAGAATGGGGTCGGAGAGGGAACTGGGAGGGCTGATTCGATCTTCTTCTTGGTCAATTTGTTTTTCTTGGCGGGGCTTTTGTAGAGTTGAGGTCGTCGGGGTTTAGGGGTAACCGGGGCCGGCGAGGACTGCGGTGGATTGGGAGAAGGAGAGAGTCGGGGTTTGAGCATGAAGAGCGGGAGAGGAGCCGACCGCATTGAAGGAGGAAGCTTGCCCATCTGTGCGAAGGGAGGGAAGGTAGTCCTGCGTTTTCCGATCAGCGACGGTGGGCGGTGGAGAGGTTTAGGGTTTAGACTTTGAGGCTTCGATGATGATGATGATGATGATGATGATGATGATGATCTGCTCTTAGCATTGTGAGAAAAGGATTTAGGGGATGTCAAATATGCAAAAAAAAAAAAAAAAAAAAAAAAAAAAAAAAAANGGGATTGGGAGAAGGAGAGAGTCGGGGTTTGAGCATGAAGAGGGGGAGAGGAGCCGATCGCATTGACGGAGGAAGCTTGCCCATCTGTGCGAAGGGAGAGAAGGTAGTCCTGCGTTTTCCGATCAGCGACGGTGGGCGGTGGGGAGGTTTAGGGTTTAGACGTTGAGACTTCGATGATGATGATGATGATGATCTGCTCTTAGCTTTGTGAGTATAGCATTTAGGGGATGTCAAAATATGCAAAAAAAAAAAAATCAGATCTTGTAAATATGGAGGCTGCTTGAATTTTTAATTTTTTGTGGGATTGAAATGCAAAATTTTTAGTTTAGGTGTCTAATTCATTATATTTAAAATTTTAGATGGATATTAAGTAAAAATCCTAATTTTAAAATGGTAGATTTACATGCATATTTACTCAATTCCTATCTATTTACATTTTAATTTCAAAACTTCAATTGGTTGTTTGATTTATAAAAAGCACTATTTTTGGTGCTCTGCATCTAATTATCTAAAACATAAAGTTAGTAGTTATGTAAATACAAAAGGAATTGGGAGGTCTCTATGTAAATATCCCATTTCATCCCTTTTTTGAAATTCCATAGTTCAAAAAATTATCTAAGGATTGATTTAGGGCCCGTTTTGGGTAGCATATTTGTTGCGATGGCGTTTTGAAAACGTATCTGACCTGTTTTGATAAACTACATTTTGACAGCTTGTATCTGCAGATTATTCAATAAGCTGCAAACAGACTCAATCCACTATTAAAAAAAAGTGATGTTTATATCTAACACCTATAATTTTGAATTTATATATCTAACACCTACAATTTAGTAATTACATTTATGACTTCTTGGTATAATAAACCCATGCAAAAAAGGGGTTCATTTGACATCTAAAAAGTTAGTTGATCTTTCTAACGTGAAATTAAATATTTAATTGTTATAGGAATATATATATATATATATGAGTGTTATTAATGTAAATGTTAAAGTTTAGGGACTAGAAAAATAAATACATAGTATTCTAAGCTATTTTTCCCTTATTTAAATAACAATTTATGAATAATATTCCTGCAATAATTTAATTACAATTAGATGTCAAACAAATACAGTAATTTGACAGATAATAAGAATATATTAAATAATCATAATTTAAGTATGTAATATGATACTCAGGGCTTTCAAAACGGCTCGTTGCTCTCCAACAACTAGTGAAGAAATTCGTGTTCACTTCGTTAGCTAAGTTATCCAGCCAAATATGAACACCTTTTTTTTTGCTCAATATATTAACAAGACGAACAGAAACAAAGATTTGTTCGTTTATATTTAGCTCGAATTGGCTCGAAATATTATATATATATATATATATAATTTATTTATTTAGTTATTTATGATTAGTATTTCTAAAAAAATTAATTGAGTGCAAGGCAGGCTACAAAGATTTATAATCCATTAAAATTATTAAATAAAAAATAAAATAAAAATATATTAAATTGTATTTAGGTGACATTTTAACATAAATAATAAGATTTAAATCTTGCCCCAACACCTACCATCTTACGGTTGCATGATTATGGTTGCCAAAACNTTTAATTGACTACAAGACTGGCTACAAAGATTTATAATCCATTAAAATTATTAAATAAAAATAGAAAATATATTAAATTGTATGTAAGTGACATTTTATCATAAATAATAAGATTTAAATCTTGCCCCAACACCTACCATCTTACGGTTGCATGATTATGGTTGCCAAAACGATTCTTTGTTCGCGAACAGCTCGTGTTCGACTCGCTAAACAAATGAGCCGAACACAGACACACTTTTTGTGTTCAAAATATAAAAGAATCGAACACAAACTGAGGTATTTTTTAACGAGCTGAGCCTGGTCTACCTCGTGATCGACTCGTTTACACCCCTAATTATACTAAACACAGCTTTTGATAAATAATAAAACAATCTAAAAAAATTATAAAAAAAAAAAACACTATCTAAATGACATTAATATCTACATAATATTGCTATCCAAATATCAATAGAAAAGCACTATGAAGCATTTGACTGAAACCACATTACCTGACAATTAAGAAGACTATGCATGCAGCCCACAGCTGCTGCAACAATACATAGAACATAGAGCTCACTACATCAAAACAACAGATTGATTAACATGNACCGAACACACACTTTTTGTGTTCAAAATATTAACGAATCGAACACAAACAGTGGTATTTTTTAACGAGCCGAACACGAGCTGAGCCTGGTATACCTCGTGATCGACTTGTTTACACCCCTAATTATACTAAACACAGCTTTTGATAAATAATAAAACAATCTAAAAAAATTATAAAAAAAAAAAACACTATCTAAATGACATTAATATCTACATAATATTGCTATCCAAATATCAATAGAAAAGCACTATGAAGCATTTGACTGAGACCACATTACCTGACAATTAAGAAGACTACGCATACAGCCCACAGCTGCTGCTGCAATACATAGAACATAGAGCTCACTACATCAAAACAACAGATTGATTAACATGAGAGCAAGGATTACTAAAAAGGGGGTATTATATAAAACTATGATAGAATATTATATTTGTTAGTTCTTGTATTTGATTAACAAACATAATTAATCAGTTAGTTAATAATGATTAGAAGCCTTGCATTCTATAATAATAGCCCATCAATTTATACAATATTGTTTCTGAGACCTTGATAATCGACAATTTGAGGACGCCGACAACTCTAGAAATTGGCTGGAAGAGAAATAGAGACAAGAAACTAAGATTGAGATCCTCAATGTGCTTCAAATCGAGCTATTTATAGAATACAAGACTACTAATCAATATTAACTAACTAATTAATTATATTTATCAATATAATGCAAGAAAATAAAAATATAATAT
>JXCR01060130.1:244679-260687 GCA_002079205.1 Phalaenopsis hybrid cultivar
GGAGCCCAAAGGGCATAATTCCAACGCATCAAAGGAGCACTCCTATACGTGGCTTGGCATAGTCGAAATGGGCGTAGCTACGTCGAGCAGCATAATCATGCCACAATGGACATAGCCACGCCGCAGGGGCCTTTAGTAGTGTGAATCTTCTTGAGCTAATAAATATTTATGCCGCTACTGAGTGTGGTTATGCCACCAAGCAAAGGATTTGGTTTGGTTCTTAAGCCTTCGATTTGAGAGATGATATATTGCAATCTCGCAAGTGGCATTCTAGACAGGTTTTTCATGAAGAAGAAAAGAGGGTCGAGGATGATAATTTCAACGAGGGCTTTCACTTATAGATTGAGAAATGATTGGAGCAAAGTTTTGTAAGTTTTTATATTTGCAGAGAGTTGATCTGAGTGTATCTCTGTATTTTCTCTCACTCATAGTAGAATTTCTTGATGGTGAAATCTTGGTGTTTTTTTCCTGTGATTATTTTCGAAATTTTTTTCCAGATTTCTTGAATTGTTGTGATCTTATTCCGCAAAGTGGTTTTGATTTTTAATTGATCAAAACCCTAAGTGTAAGTTTCACCTAAAAAAAAAAAAAACATAGTGATTAGAATGCATCCTCAAAACTAATAAATAAAAGCAACATGAATTCATAAAAAATATGGCTTGAAATTAAGGGAACCAAAATTGACATGACACGCCAACACGACTCAAACTCGACTAAAAAAATCCGAGTACCCAAATATTTTTCAATTCAAGTTTGGGTCAGAGAATTTGACCCATTTATTATCTGAGTCGGGTTCGGGTTAACCAGATTCAAGTAAGATCATTTTAAGGTTGGATCCAAATACGAGCCTCTGGTCTGAATTGCATCCCTATGTGTTAAAAATTAACCCAACACGCCAGCACGACTCGAAATATCTAGATTAGGGTTGACCCAAGTACTTTTTTAGTCAGGCCTGAAGAAGTCGACCCATTTATTATTCAAGTCGGGTTGGATTGACACGATTTGGGTTGGGTGATTTTCGGGCCATACCTGAACCCAACCCGCTAATCCGAATTGACGTCCCTATTGAAAATATTGTTGCAAACGAACAACCAGTATCAAATTAATCCCAAGAATAACAATGTCAAAAACATAATATGGAAAAGGATTTGTACCACCCAATGGCATGTAAAAATAAAAATTAGTCTTATTAGCTTTTCTTTAAGGAAGCCGTGAACTAATTTGACCAGGATTTGTCAAACCAAGTCGAAGGAGCCTATTTAAATCCATATAGAGAGCACTTCAATTTACATATATGTGAAGAGAGAGACAAAATACCATGGAGGGAAACAAATAGATATCCTCCTTCTCATCACTGTATTTTAAAAAAAAAACACACATCTTAAATGGCCATTTGCTTGATTGGTCATCTTATAAAGCAGCTTAGATTTAATCATTCATATCGTGCTTACTTTACTGGTAGAAGCAAAAAATTTCTTAAAGTCAATCTCACATTCTTATTTATTTACCCGGTATAATGTCTTACGATGATCCAGAGTATTATCATAGTGATGTTTGATCAAGTAGGCCCATTTGCAACAAATAGCTTTAACCTTGAAGGAATGAACAATCCCATGAAAATTTGTCCTTGAAAACTTAAAGTTTTTATACCATTGCCTCCCGCAACCATGCATGTTTGATAGCCTCTAAATAACATCTATGAATGGGAAGACAAGGTATTATGAAACCAATATCATTTTTCGAGGATGAGTGAGTCTAGAATATAATTGAGAATTTGTGCCTAACTTCCAACTAGCGGACTCAGATAACAGATCAATATGGATGGGCTCAAATGGCGGGTCTAACTTAAGAAGACGTAAAATTTAATGTTTTCTTTCATATGTCGATTCTACTTTGAATCATTTAGGGCTGGAATCCAATTCATCAAGTAGGGAAACAAGCCTTTGGCACGATCTCATTATAAGTATGATATTTACATGCATACCAAATTTGATATTTGCTTTTATAAAACCTTTGTATTAAAAATCCATGAATGAAAAGGTATTTTTCACTTTTAAAAAGTTAGTGATAATGATATTTTTTTGATGTGATGTTGAAGATTTGAGCCTTATGTATGTAAATATGAAAGTTTAGATATTATATATGTAAATATAAATAGGAATTGTGCAGTTTGAATGAAAATGCCCCTAACAAAAATTAGGAAAAATACGTAGTGTTCATGCCATTTCAATGCATGTATAGTTTGGCCCATTCCAGAGCATACTACAAATGAACTACAGAAGCAGCTTATCATTGTCTAAAGCCACACAATAGAAATAAACTGCCAACAATCTAATGATATAAGTATAATTATTTAGACTTGTTTCAGGCATACTACGACATTTCAGGCTAGATTATACAGTCACAGTTGCCAGAAATACGAGTCATTGATAGATTTTCAAAATCAAATTCCTAAATTTATGAGAATCCATTTCAGATTTAAAAAACTTCAGATTAAACCTGTTCAGCAATTCAGTGATTATTGATATACCTTAGGAAGAGTTTCAAAGTAGGCTTCAGGAATAACCTGTTCAGCAATTCAGTGATTGTTGATATACCTTAGGAAGAGTTTCAAAGTAGGCTTCAGGAATCTCAATCTCTGCAAGCACCCCGCTGTTGATCGCCATGGCTGCCTTCAGTATCTGGTTTGCACAATCTCTGCACTGCTGCAGCCTCTTCCTCGTCTCTTCAGACAGACCATTTGGAGGAACTCGTGGGCATGGAAGCCACCATTTCTCTTCCTGTCTCAGTGATGGCCTCCCAAAAGAAGGGTAGCCCTCGTCACCTTCTTCAATAGCATCAGCAACCATTATCCCTCTATCAACATACCAGAATTCAGTATTCCGGAACCCATCCAGCATCCCTAGGAGCATGGAATCTAGCTTTTTCAGCGCAGGAAGGTTCATGTAGAGATCAGGTCTTGGACGCGCTGCCATCACTTCAAATGTCCCGCCACCTGGAAACTCTTGCAGAGATGGGATGAGCTCTACGATTGAATCACTCACGCATAGCAACCATTCCATTTCCCTTATCCACACTGCTTTCTTCTGTGGGGCCAGCGGCTCCAACCTCCACAGTTCCCCGAACACAGTAGCTGAGGAAGTTTCTCCACAATTAAAACCTAGATGCAAGAGCTTAAAAGGTGCTTATTAAAAAGTTCATCTCACCGGATAAATTCGTAATGGCGTTCGAGATCGCCAGCGCGGTGCAAACTCCTTTCCCTCCGCCGGACATATCCTCCCCCAGTAAGAGTTTAGCGAATCTCTCTTTCATCATCTCGACCTCTGTAAGATTAGCAAAATGCTGAGCAAACACTGAAGGCGTAAACCAAAAATAACAATCACATTTCTCTCTACAAGATCTGAAACTAAAAAGTAGCAGACGAACCAGACAAATCTACTTCACGCTTCTCCAACTTTCCCTCCCAGAACATAGCATCAGCTTCGGGCATTGGCAACAATGCACGGCCCGCATCGGCTGCAGCAAGACCAGATTTCCCGATAACCAGCGGGGAAGATGCAAACGAACTCGAAGCACCCGCAGTGAAGCGCCGGCCGGAGAAGCCACTGGAGCTCTCAGACTCGCTAACATCTGCACTGGGACTGTAGCTCCCGCACCTCTCCTCGCTCTGCTGATCGGACACCTCCTCCGATGAAATGCTCCCCATCTCTCACACCCCTAGTGATTGATGGCCACCAAAACCCTAACACTACTCCACCAAAAGCAGATCGCTCACCTCCTCCACATCACAAGTCCAGATCTCCCCCACTCCTCCGCCATTTCACATCCCCCAATGTAAGCTCTGCCTCAGCAGACAGCAAAGCCAGAGAAGGAGGCGCGCACCAACACTTCTGTGGCTCACTATGTCTCTCCTCCGCTTTCTCTCACTTCGAGCTCACTCTATCTCTCCCAATCTGGTCCGCTTTTTGCCGCGATGCTGGAAAAGCAAAAGCGACGCCGCTTGCCGGTTGAGGAAGGCTTACGCCCGCTTATTTAACCGCGATTTGTTATATATAATAATCATACTTAGTACCCTCTTAATCGCTTTTCAGTCCGCAATTCGTGCGAAGTGCTTCTAACGGTAGAGTTTCCATCGCAGCAGATCGTGGTGTCTCGTGGAAGCGATGATTGGAGCTCAAGGAGGCAAAGATGGTACCAATGAGTATGACCCATATTAATTATATTTATAAATGCAATGTCTTTTATAATTATAAAATTAATATTTTAAACAAATTCAAATTATTATTATAAATTTTAGATGTTTATATATCTAATATAAGTGAATATAAAGATTTAGATATTGGATTTTGATGTGTACTGAAAATTTCGCTGCAGTAGAGTAATATATTATTGTGTTGGCGTGATGCGAAGATTCAACATACACTCAAAATAGATAAGACAAGTGATAGTGGCACCGAAAATTTTAACATGGAAAACTCATAAATTCAAAAAACCAAGGGGTCTAGCTCAATTGTACATATCTACTATAAATTGATTATTGCAGATACTCGTTGTCCTGCGGTCGAGAACTGATTACAAAATCTTATGAATTACATTGTTGAAGTGTGAATGAACTTGTTGTAAGGAATAGATGACAACCGATAATGATTGATATATATATGACTTGTAGATGACTTTTTATCAAAATTCAGATATTTCTTGCTCAAAAGAATCTCTCGAGATCTGTAGTGTTTTGAGATTCGTGTGGGATGGTAGGAATTTATAGATGGCATGCATATATGTTGCCCCTATTTTGAAGCGAGTAAAACACACACCCGTGCACACGGTGTGTGTGTGTGTATATATATATATATGTGTATATATATATATATATATATATANTCTTTTTAAATTGTTGTAATTAATTTTTTTTTTTCGTAAATTTGGATTGTTTTTTTATGCCTATAAATAGGCAAAAGTAATATGATTGAGGTAGAGTACTCATCTCTACTTAGTAGATAATTTAGGATTTTTCACAAAAAAAAAGTCGTCTCTGGCAAGTGTAGCAGGCGATCAACGAGAATTTTTTCAAACTATTTTATTGAAGAAAGACGTTCATGTTCTGCGTAGTAGACAACCAATGAGATTTTCTTTCGTAAATGAAATTCGTCATTGTCCTACGTAGCAGACGACCAACGGGACCTTTCGTATTGCATCACAGAAGAAAATTGCTTTCATCCTGCATAGCAAGCAATCAACGAGACCTTCTTTCAGACTGCATTGCTAAAAAAAGTTGGCGACCAACCAGATTTTCTTTCGAGTTACGACGCAGAGGAACGTCATCCTCGTTTTGTGTATGGTTAATCAATGATATCTTCTTTCTTAAACAAGGTGCAAAGGAAATTTATCTCTAACTTGCGTAGCAGACGATCAACGGGATCTTATTTTGTGATGCTGAGATGAAGAAAGTTATTTTTGTCCCTGCATAGCAGGTGACTCGGGATCTTCTTGCATATTGCTGCTACGCATTCCGGTGGAGATGATAAATGCTGGAGTTTTCTCGTCGCGCTTTAAGGGGAAGATTTTCATGCTTATGTGACGGTTATATATGAAACTCCCTAAAAATCAGTAGAAGTACTGAGTCAAAGAGTTGATGTCGACTCCACTCAAAAATGAGCTGATTTGTTGTAGCCCTTATATAAGTATACTTTGGTCTTTGTAGCCTTGCAATTGCCTATTGTGGCAGTTTACACAGTGATGATGTGCTGCTTATACGTTTTTTTCCAACTCGATGCAAAATAAAAATTGGATGTTGCTTCTAAGGTTTTTTTTGCCTCACTTATGGGGTGTTGTTGCCCAACTTCTCGATTGCATGTTGATATTGAAAATTTATGAGTTTTGTGCCTTCTGAGGTTCTTTGGCTTGTCAAGCATGCAAAAGTCTGCAATCAAAGTTAACTTGTGCAATTTATATAAAAAAATCACGTACCTTTTTATACTTGTGCCTTATGAGAGTTGTATCATCTTGGGCGTGTATCTTCTAAGGCTTATGTTGTCTGAGAGCTTGAAATGCCTCGGTGTCTTATGAGGATCATAGCCTTTTGAGGGCTTTGATGTACATATACATCCTGAGGCTTGTAGCATTTTAAGGCATTTGATGTATCGGTGTCTCTAAAAACTTACAACCATCTGATGTGTTTGATGTACTTGTGTCTTTTGAGGAATGTAGCATTTTTAGGTCTTTGAGTGAAGACCCTATCAATAACTTGCTCTCTTGGAGTCTTTCTGGTAAGGACCTTATCAACTACTAGCTTCCCGTTAAGACTTTTAGATTGGGCTCATCTTCGACGAGCACGATAGCTTCCTATCGAGACTTTCCTCTTGAACTAGATTTCCATGCATATTGTATCTTCTCGTCTAATCTTGCCTCTTGGATTTGACTTCAAGGAGTGTCGTATCATCCCGCCAAGTCTTGACTATTTGGCTCGACTTATAGGGGCATGGTAGCTTTCTATCGAGTCTTGCCTCTTTAACTCAAATGCCAAGAGTATTGTATCTTTCCATCAAGTCTTGTTTGTTCAGTTCGACTTCAATGAGTATTGCGAGACCTTCCAATCCACTACGAATTTTTACTATTCCCAGATTGTTAGTCAAAGTGTGTTTGTCTAATGATTGTATTCTATGTTGGAGCAAAGTTGAAAGGAGAATCCACTAGGGATGTAAGACCCGTCCTAGGTTGTATGGCTCAAGATGCTCGATGGCATTAACCCATAACGGACAAAGTCATATGAAATCAATTGAGGATGGTTGATCTATCATAAGTACTGACATATGCTATTGTTTGATGACCATAACCTGCTATGAAATAGGTCTAATGAAATCCATCAATGAATTTTTAACTATACGAGGTTGTTATTCAAAGCTTCTACTTATCAAATGTAGCATGTGATGGAAGAGGTTGAATTGAGTCCCCCTTATAATTAATGTTGACCTCACTTTTGGTTGAGGTCTAGAAATTTCTTTAGTAGCCTAGGTCTAGCTATAGGACTTTCNAAACTTACCATTGCCATGCCTGAAACTACTTTATTCTCTTTAGTGAACTTTCCAATGCTGAATAAGCAGCTTCATCACTCAAACTCTTGCTCTCCCTCGCATAATCAAACACCTCATAGGCTGCTGCAATCTTATTCCCCCTACACAGAGACCTCAAAAAAGTCGCATAAGTGGGACTCTCCAGCTTCATTCCCCCATCAGTCATTGTTTTGTACAACAGAACACCCTTATCTAGGCTCCCAGCCTTGCAGAGCCCCATAAGCAGAGCATTGTAGGTAAACTCATTAGGGCTGCAACCCCTCTCCTCCATCTCCCCAAGCAATTTTAAAGCCCCCAAAGTGTCTCCTTTCCTACACATTCCGCTGATAAGAGAAGTATAAGTAGCAATATCAGGAAAAAAACCAGTGCTTGCCATCACATTCAAGAATTTCTTAGCCTGTTCAATCATGCCGGACTTAGATAATCCATAGATTAACGTGTTATATGTGACGAGATCCGGCTCGATTCCTTCATCCTTCATTTTGTTGTAGACGTCCATCACCTCCCCGCACTGGTCCAACATGCAGTAAGCTTTCATGATGTTGTTGTAAAGATAGGAATCCGGCTTGATGCCGGAATGCTTCAGAACGCTGAGCAGGCGCGTGGCTTCCCGGAGGTTGCGGCTACGGCAGACTGAATCGATGAGGATAGTGTAGGTGATGCGATCAGGGAGAATATTGGCGGAATTGCGGAGGTCGTCGATGAACGAGTAGACAACGGAGAGGGAGCGGGTTTTAGCGAGGCGGCCGACGAGGAAGTTGTAAGTGAAGGGATCGGGATGGAGGGAGGAATTGCGAAGGAGGAGATTAGCGGCGTCGTCCTCGCGGGAAGCGGAGCAGAGTGCGCGAATGGCGAGATCGGCGGAGGATGAGTCCGGGGGGAAACCGGAGGAGGACATGAGGTCGAGGAAAGTGAGAATGGGGGAGATGTCGCCGATGGTGGGCTGGAGGCAGGAGTGGACGAGGAGGATGTGGTAGGTTGAATGGGTGGGGGAGAAGGAAGGGAAGCGGAGTGAGAGGTGACGGAGGAAGGCGAGAGAGTCGGTGGGGGAGGCGCCGGTGTTGCAGAAGGATTGGAGAAGAGTGTGGGGGTCGGCGGAGGAGGGGGAGTCGGCGATGGAATCGAGGACAGCGGCGGCTTCGGAGAGGGAAGGGGAGTGAAAGAATGGGGTCGGAGAGGGAACTGGGAAGGCTGATTCGATCTTCTTCTTGGTCAGTTTGCTCTTCTTGGCGGAGCTTTTGTAGAGGGGAGGTCGTCGGGGTTTTGGGGTAACCGGGGCCGGCGAGGACTGCGGGGGATTAGGAGAAGGAGAGGGTCGGGGTTTGAGCATGAAGAGAGGGAGAGGAGCCGATCGCATTGAAGGAGGAAGCTTGCCCATCTGTGCGAATGGAGAGAAGCTAGTCCCGCGTTTTCCGATCAACGACGGTGGGCGGTGGGGAGGTTTAGGTTTTAGACGTTGAGGCTTCGATGATGTGCTGACCTGCTCTTAGCTTTGTGAGAAAAGAATTTAGGGGATGTCAAATATGCCAAAAAAAAGAAAAAAAGCAGATCTTGTAAATATTGAGGCTGCATGAATTTTTAATTTTTGTGGATTGAAATGCAAAATTTTTAGTTTAGGTGTCTAATTCATTATATTTAAAATTTTGGATGGCTATTAAGTAAAAACGCTGATTTTAAAAGGGTAGATTTACAGCATATTTACTCAATTCCTATCTATTTACATTTTAACATCAAAACTTCAATTGATTGTTTGATTTATAAAAAGCACTATTTTTGGTGCTTTTCATGTAATTATCTGAAAAATAAAATTATTAGTTATGTAAATACAAAGGAATTGTGAAGTCTCTATGTAAATATCCCATTTTCATCCATTTTTTGAAATTCCATGGTTCAAAAAATTATATAAGGCTTTATTTAGGGCCCGTTTGGGGCAGCTTATTTGTTATAGCGGCGTTTTGAAAACGCACATGATCTGTTTTAATAAACTGTGTTTTGACAGCTTGTGCGTTTTGAAAATGCTGAAAATAACATTCTCACATCCCATCTATCTAGGTTCAGGTCTGGCTTTTCATAAAAATAAAAATAAAATTTAAAATAGTCACCGCACCCAGCTTATCAGCAGATTATTCAATAAGCTGTAGCTGCCCCAAACAAACCCTTATAAATAGCAATGGTTTAGAGAAAATATATATATTTGAGTATTAATGTAAATGTTAAAGTTTAGGGATTAGAAAAATAAATAGACAGTATTCTAAGCTAATTTTTCCTTATTTAAATAACAATTTATAAATAGTATTCCTGCGATAATTTAATTACAATTAGATGTCAAACAAATACAATAATTTGACAGATAATAAGAATATATTAAATAATCATAATTTAAGTATGTAATATGATACTTAGGGCTTTCAAAACTACTCTTTGTTCTCGAACAACTCATGAAGAAATTTGTATTCACTTCGTTAGCTAAGTTAACGAACCGAACATGAACACATTTTTTTGCTCGATATATTAACAAGCAGAACATGAACAAAGATTTGTTCGTTTATATTTAGCTCATATTGGCTCGAAATACTACTCATGAATATATATATATATATATATAATTTATTTAGTTATTTATGATTAGTATTTCTAAAAAATTTAATTGACTACACAAGGCTGGCTACAAAGATTTATAATCCATTAAAATTATTAAATAAAGATTGAATAAAAATATATTAAATTGTATTTAAGTGACATTTTAACATAAATAATAAGATTTCAATCTTGCCCCAACGTCTACCATCTTACGGTTGCATTATTATGGTTGCCAAAATGACTCTTTGTTCGCGAACAGCTCTCGTGTTCGACTCACTAAACATATGAGCCGAACACAGACACTTTTTGTGTTCAAAATATAAACGAGTTGAACACAAACAGTGGTATTTTTTAACGAGCCAAACACGAGCTGTCTGGGCTACCTCGCGTTCGACTCGTTTACACCCTTAATTATACAAAGCACAGCATTTGATAAATAATAAAACAATCTAAAATAAAATTAAAAAAAAAGGCACTATCTAAATGACATTAATATCTACATAATATTACTATCCAAATATCAATAGAAAAGCACTATGAAGCATTTCACTGAAACCACATTACCTGACAATTAAGAAGACTATGCATACAGCCCACAGCTGCTGCAACAATACATAGAACATAGAGCTCACTACATCAAAACAACAGATTGATTAACATGAGAGCAAGGATTACTAAAAAGGGGTATTATATAAAACTATGATAGAATATTATATTTTTTAGTTCTTGTATTTGATTAACAAACATAATTAATCAGTTAGTTAATATTGATTAGCAGCCTTGCATTCTATAATAATAGCCCATCAATTTATACAATATTGTTTCTCAGACCTTGATAATCGACAATTTGAGAACGCCGACAACTCTAGAAATTGGCTGGAAGAGGAATAGAGACCAGAAACTAAGATTGAGAACCTCAATGTGCTTCAAATCGAGCTATTTATAGAATACAAGACTACTAATCAATATTAACTAACTAATTAATTATATTTATCAATATAATGCAAGAAAATAAAAATATAATATTCTATCAAATTACCTCTTCAGTGACCCTCAGTAGTGAACTTCATTAAAATTCAGTCTCTTTCAGGAGCAGATGCCATATCTTTTCTGGCACCCAGATTTCCAGCATAAGACCAAATTCTATCCACATCTTCAGAAGCAGGTTTGGTCCATCTTGCTCTTCTGGGGCTTCCATTGATTGGAGTGGAGGAACAAAATGGTGTGGAAAATGGGGAGGCATAAGGGGTGCTTTGGATCGAGAATGGGCTGGGCGAGATCCGTTTCTGAATCGGTAATCCACCGAGTCGGCCGCCTCTGTTGAACATGGCGTGTTCGTCGGAGCCGATGAATTTCTTGGTTGAATCGTCAACGAAGATCAGGTCGTCGATCCTCGCCATTATATTGAATGCCAAGCTCTCCATGACTCGGGAGTAGCTTTCGAGAATGGACTGGCCCACATCCTGCGTTAAAGGAATGTATCATATAGATGGGGTAGAGGCAACTCTAGGTTTTACAGTTTACCTTGGAGAATTTTACATACAAACCACAATTCCTATGTATTTACATATCTAATATCTTGGTGTCATAAGCTTATGCATGAATAGATCTATTTCACTTTTTGAAAAGGTACTTGGTCGCATTGTCATGTGATATTAAAATTTTGAATGGTGTGCATGTAAATATGAATGTTTTAAGTCTTAGATATCTAAATTCATAAAATTGTGTGGTATGAAGTAAATGCCCCTTTACCATAAAGTATGGTAATGATTATCTAGCTTGCAACATAACAATGCAACTATAAAGAATAAGGAGCAAGCAATACATTCAAATGAAAATTAGAAAGATTTAAATATATACCACTCAATTCTCAAATCTAACACCTAAACTTCATCTTTTTTACCTATATGCCATCTTCCCTATGCATGAAAGTGTGTTTCACTTCTAAAAATTATTTGATTGTCATAAGTTGAAAAAGCACAGTTTAGATGTTAGATATATAAATACATAGGAATTGGGTGGTATATACATAAATCATCCAAAAAGTAATGGAAAAGAGAAAGAGCAAGAGAGGAAAACTGAAAAAATGGTATTCAGATATATGTCATCTTAACTTTGCATGAAAATGCATATTTCACATTTTAAATGTCAAACAGTGGTATTTTTTATATGATATGACGGATATAGTTGGCACAAAATTTTTAAAAAGCAAAGTTTAGGTGTTAGATATGTAAATACATAGGAATAGGGTGGAATATGCATAAATGCCCCTCAAATTTAAGAGAGAGAGAGATTGGGTTAGCTGAAATAACCTTATTGTATTGGATCTTGTTCATATCCAAGAGAGTTTGAGGAAGGCCCGGGTACCGGAGTTTTAAGCTCTTGAGAAGGCCTTCTGCTCTCTGTGCCAGGAGCTGGCTTCTCTCTGTAGCAGTAACGAATCCTTTCACCTTCCCTCCCCATGATTTTTTCCCCTTGGAATGCTGAGAATTTCTTTTCTGATTTTTGAGACTCCAAACATGCGTGGCGGCCTCAATTCTGTTAGCTATGTCAAGAGAATGGTGCTCGGACGACAGATCTAAGCAGTCCAGAAGACATTCTGCTGAAAATTTTTCAGCTGTTATGTAACGGTAGATAATTTCACCCAAACAAGACTTTCCAGTCTGCAAAGATAAGTAAAAAAAATAGCGTTAAAGTCTTAAAAAGTAGAAAATAAAAGGCTATATAACTTGCTAAACATAAATAAAAGATCACATGATTCCGATGTACTAACATAACTAATATTAAAATATTGAAAAAACATCAAAACGATCCTTTGACTCTTTGTAGGAGGTCATTTTCACTCCTGGGTCTATAAAAGTGTCAATTTAATTCTCAGACTTTTTAAACATGAATTAAAATAGTCCCTAATAAAGACTATTTTAGCCTCCAATAAAATAATTTGGGGACTAAATTAACACTTTTATAAAATCTGGGACTAAAATGGTCTCATGTATTAGTTGATTTCTCAACATAAAGCTTGGATTGAACATACTGAGAATATTAACAACGATTTACAAATATATTAACTGATTACATTAAATCTACAGCAGTAATTAAATGCGGATTTTAAATTAAATTAATGGGGCATTTACATACATAGTTCAAAATTCTGCTATGTATGTAAATATGAAAGCTTAGGTGTGAGATACATAAGGTGCTAAGTATCAAAATTTCTCCAAGGGGCTGTTTGGTTTACAGAGTGCTAGTCTTATAATGTATTTTAAATACTTTAGGGGCTGTTTGGTTTGCTGAAAATAAAATACAATGTAAAAAATTTGCATAGTATTCTTACTACAATATATTTGAAATATTTTATGGCTATTTGGTTTCTTGTAAGATAAACACATGACTTTATTTTTTTTTTATTTTTTTATTTTTTTTTTATTTGAAGTAGATTGAAAATAACATAATAATTTATTTAGAAGGCGAGTGCTAGGCAGCAGAAGNACGCATCAAAGGAGCACTCCTATACGTGGGCTTGGCATAGCCGAAATGGGCGTAGCTACGTCGAGCAGCATAATCATGCCACAATGGGCATAGCCACGCCGCAGGGGCCTTTAGTAGTGTGAATCTTCTTGAGCAAATAGAATATTTATGCCGCTACTGAGTGTGGTTATGCCACCAAGCAAAGGATTTGGTTTGGTTCTTAAGCCTTCGATTTGAGAGATGATATATTGCAATCTCGCAAGTGGCATTCTAGACGGGTTTCTCATGAAGAAGAAAAGAGGGTCGAGAATGATAATTTCAACGAGGGCTTTCACTTATGAGATTGAGAAATGGTTGGAGCAAAGTTTTGTAAGTTTTTATATTTGCAGAGAGTTGATCTGAGTGTATCTCTGTATTTTCTCTCATTCATAGTGGAATTTCTTGATGGTGAAATCTTGGTGTTTTTTTCCGGTGATTATTTTCGAAATTTTTTTCCAGATTTCTTGATCTGTTGTGATCTTATTCCGCTAAGTGGTTTTGATTTTTAATTGATCAAAACCCTATGTGTATATTTCATCCAAAAAAAAAAAACATAGTGATTAGAATGCATCCTCAAAACTAATAAATAAAAGCAACATGAATTCATAAAAATATGGCTTAAAAATTAAGGGTACCAAAATTGACATGACACACCAACACGACTCAAACTCGACTCAAAAAATCCAAGTACCCAAATATTTTTCAATTCAGGTTTGGGTCAGAGAATTTGAACCATTTATTATCCGAGTCGAGTTCGGGTTAACCGGATTCAAGTCAGATCATTTTAAGGTTGGATCCAAATACGAGCCTCTGGTCCGAATTGCATCCCTATGTGTCAAAAATTAACCCGACACACCAACACGACTCGAAAAATTTGGGTCAGGGTTGACCCAAATATTTTTTGAGCCAGGCCTGGAGAAGTCGACCCATTTATTATTCAAGTCGGGTTGGGTTGACACGATTTGGGTTGGGTCATTTTTGGGTCATACCTGAACACAACCCGCTAATCCGAATTGACGTCCCTATTGAAAATATTGTTGCAAACGAACAACCAGTATCAAATTAATCCCAAGTATAACAATGTCAAAAACATAATATGGAAAAGGATTTGTACCACAAAATGACATGTAAAAAAAAAATTAGTCTTATTTGCTTTTCTTTAAGGAAGTGGTGAACTAATTTGGCTGGGATTTGGCAAACCAAGTCGAAGAAGCCTAGTTAAATCCATATAGAGAGCACTTCAATTTACACATATGTGAAGAAAGAGACAAAATACCATGGTGGGAAACAAATAGATATCTTCCTTCTCATCACGGTATTTTTTTAAGAAAAAAACACACATCTTAAATGGCCATTTGCCTGATTGGTCATCTTATAAAGCAGCTTAGATTTAATCATTCATACCGTGCTTACTTTACTGGTAGAGGCAAAAAATTTCTTACAGTCAATCTCACATTCTTATTTATTTACCCAGTATAATGTCTTACGATGATCCAGANTCATTTTCACTCCAGGGTTTATAAAAGTGTCAATTTAATTCTCAGATTTTTTAAATATGAATTAAAATAGTCCCTAATAAAGACTATTTTAGCCTCCAATAAAATAATTTAGGGACTAAATTAACACTTTTATAAAATCTGGGACTAAAATGGTCTCATGTATTAGTTGATTTCTCAACATAAAGCTTGGATTGAACATACTGAGAATATTAACAACGATTTACAAATATATTAACTGATTACATTAAATCTGCAGCAGCAATTAAATGCGGATTCTAAATTAAATTAATGGGGCATTTACATACATAGCTCAAAATTCTGATATGTATGTAAATATGAAAGCTTAGGTGTGATAAGGTGTGTGAGATACATAAGGTGCTAAGTATCAAAATTTCTCCAACGGGCTGTTTGGTTTACAGAGTGCTAGTCTTATAATGTATTTTAAATACTTTAGGGGCTGTTTGGTTTGCTGAAAATAAAATACAACGTAAAAAATTTGCATAGTATTCTTACTACAATGTATTTGAAATATTTTATGGCTATTTGGTTTCTTGCAAGATAAACACATGACTTTATTTATTCTTTATTTTTTTTATTTTTTTTTATTTGAAGTAGATTGAAAATAACATAATAATTTATTTAGAAGGCGAGTGCTAGGCAGCAGAAGNCCATTTTCACTCCAAGGTTTATAAAAGTGTCAATTTAATTCTCAGATTTTTTAAATATGAATTAAAATAGATTTTAGCCTCCAATAAAATAATTTGGGGACTAAATTAACACTTTTATAAAATCTGGGACTAAAATGGTCTCATGTATTAGTTGATTTCTCAACATAAAGCTTGGATTGAACATACTGAGAATATTAACAACGATTTACAAATATATTAACTGATTACATTAAATCTGCGGCAGTAATTAAATGCGGATTCTAAATTAAATTAATGGAGCATTTACATACATAGCTCAAAATTCTGATATGTATGTAAATATGAAAGCTTAGGTGTGAGATACATAAGGTGCTAAGTATCAAAATTTCTCCAACGGGCTGTTTGGTTTACAGGGTGCTAGTCTTATAATGTATTTTAAATACTTTAGGGGCTGTTTGGTTTGCTGAAAATAAAATACAACGTAAAAAATTTGCATAGTATTCTTACTACAATGTATTTGAAATATTTTATGGCTATTTGGTTTCTTGCAAGATAAACACATGACTTTATTTATTCTTTATTTTTTTTATTTTTTTTTATTTGAAGTAGATTGAAAATAACATAATAATTTATTTAGAAGGCGAGTGCTAGGCAGCAGAAGGCCGGCGGCAACAGCAAGGGGCGGCGAGCAGCGGGCTGTGGCGG